>OX439395.1:7562262-8013019 GCA_949319315.1 Zelleria hepariella
ACCCGCTGCTAGTAAGCACGTCTCATCTCTTTAATCTTTTGTTTATGCGTGTTAGGCGTAGACAGCTTCGATCAAGAATAAAACAAGATAGTGCATGGAACTCCGAAATGTGTCTGAAAAATTAGATGCCCAAATCCTCTATGGGAGCTTATTTGCTCGTAAAGTAAAACTGTACACTAATGCAATAAGATTGACATTCGAATATTAGACGTATGGTTGAAATGATGTTTTGTATTGTTATCATTTATTTCTGTGGGGACAAGTTTTTATTGTGATATTATACATAATGCGGATTCTATGGGATTTAGTTCGGTGATAGACAGTGATTGCGTGAGAATTCTAAAAAAGAACTTGCACCTTTTTTGAAGTCTGTTAAAAAAGTCACATATCTAGACACACTTTTTGCGGTTGTATATTGCATAGGTACCTATTATATAGGTTGATAAATAGTATGACTTTGTGTCTTCCGTTTGAGGTCGTTGGTCTCACTCCAGAATCGTCCCGCGCCCTCTCAATCCGACATTCAGCGGCACAATAACAAATCCTTCCTTATCACAGCGTACATATTCGACTTTCGATTGAATTTTCCGGTCGGCTATCCTGACATTCACTGGCGACAAGAGCCGCTAGTTGAATCGCATACTCACTCGTATGTAGGAATCGCCGGAATTGGTCTATTCCCACCAAACGTATTGCTGTAATATTCCTGCATCGCCCGGAGTTGGCCCATGAACCATAGTCTAAACTCATTCCATGGATTAAATCTTGCATTTTTATGGGAATTCGGAAGGCAAAGTTTTTTGTTCGAAAGTCCGTTATTGGCTTAATCTTATCTTTAGACAATATTGAGAAACTAATTTCAATATTTTTTATTTTGGTCCAGTAGTTTTGTTTTTATGCGCTAAAATGTTTTGTTCCTATGACCGCATTGACCGCCAACAGTATGCAGACCGTCGCGTGACGTCATAAAACCGTATCTTTGAAACGTTGTAAAATCCAAACTACTGAACCAAAATAAAAAATATTGAAATTAGTTTCTCAATATTGTCTAAAGATAAGATTAAGCCAATAACGGACTTTCGAACAAAAAACTTTGCCTTCCGAATTAATGGACAGATTTAAGCTTGCCTTTTTTATTTATTTGTTACTTTTTTACCTGACTGCAGCGAAGCACGAATGGATTTTTTTTATTTTTATTGTATGGCCTTAATACTTAAACCAGTAATTAACTTAGATATCCATTTTGTACAACATAAGTTCCAATTATTTGGGATATTCGGCGTTCAGTACCTATATTTAATTTATAATAATCTAGTAAATAAAATTAATTGCTCTGATACTTTCTCAAAACTGGTTGCGCGTTTCTGAACAATTTAACTTAATCCAGAGTGATTTTGAAATATCTTCAGTGAAAACTGACGATCGAGGAGTACACCAAAGAACGGAGTGTCGAACGACCGTGATATTGAGTGAATTGTACGTGAAAATACGACCCCGATATTCCTTTGGCAAGTTCAGTAGATTGTTGGGCATTCAGTAGATTGTTGGGTATTTGCACATTCATTTTCACATGAATCAAGATCGGCTAATTCCTCTGACATGCATGACTTAAAAATAATAGCTGAAGACATTCGACTTATTTTATCGTACAAGGCTGGGAGTTCATAGGCTGGCGGTGAGTCTGGGAAAAATATAGTTTTGTCCGGTCGCGGTTGAAAGTTCGATTTTTTACTTCGAAAGTTTAAATGTTAGGGTTGAGTATCTTTTTTGTTTTGGTCCAAGGCTGGTAGTTTCTAGGTGTATCTAATATAATCATTTCCTCGCTCTGTGAGATGAAAAGTTGTGTGTTTCACAAGGATGAAATATTATTCGCGACTCGTGCTTTTGAATAGTTCTATCTAATAGTTATGCAAGAATGTGTTATGCAAGGATGCAAACAATCGTTTTGCATCCTTGCATTACACATAACTATTTCCCAGACTCAGCGAATCAGCCTACCAGACTTGTACGATAAAATAAGTCGAATGGTCACACGCTCTCTAGCTTTAAGTTGGTTTATATTATACCAGAGTAGTCCACTTGATTGCATCCATATTTGATGCATAACATTATAACGACGTTGCTCATACGATCTACAGGTGAGAAGCTTAGCTAGGCTAACTCCTTAAATCTTTGGGCCACTTTTACCAAAAAAGAGAAAGGGGGAAAAGAAATACCTACAAAAAAAACAATAAGTTCTTTCCACAGCTTCTACACTCGTTTTCATATTGTTGCAATTTTTCTGAACAAGTAATCAATAAAGTTTACGACCTCCTCGGCTTTTAACGATCTAGTTCAGGGTTTCTCAAAGTGGAGTACGGGCACCTTTGAAGGCTGGCGCCCACTAGAGGCGGATCGGGCCGGCGCATCGCAAGATTGCAACGCAAACATCCGCCTGCCTCTATTTATATGAGACAGCATCCACTAGCGGCGGATCGGGACAGGGCGGGCCGCAGCGCAATAGTCCGCCGCTAGTGGACGCTGTTTCATATAAATGCAGGCAGGCGGATTTTTAGTTGCGGCCCGCCCCGGCCCGACCCGACCCGATCCGCCGCTATGGACGTCTAGCTTAAGGGTGCGACACTTATCGGAGGAGGTACGCTATAACATACGTAAGGAGGCTGATGTAACGCAATGATGAATCATATGACGTCAATTTTGTTGCTGTATATTTATAAATAAAACATATTTTTGTACTCAAACGAGGCAGTTTTGAAGGAACGTGTGTCCAAAAGTTTGAGAAAGCCTGACCACACGGTGCGTACAGATCCCCTTCCTTGTTTTTGGCCGCGGCGTAAGTGTAAATACGCTTTTACGTCTTTTACGATCTTCAAATGAGGCCGTAAAATGTTCGCGGCACTTTTAAAGTATCATAATTTCAGGTCGTTTGGCTAGTTACGATGTCACTAGACAAATGTGTTCGCAAATAAACCACGCTCCTTCAAATTGAGGATCAAATCTAAAGAGGATACTGATCAAGAGAATACTTCAGGAATTTTATTGCATCGTCTTTACCCACTTACCCAGCTCTTTCTCATATTTTAACGTACTTTTTTTGTAAAATTTTTCATTGATTCTTTTACGCGCTTTCATTTTGTGGAAAAAAACAGTAGGTATTTTTTAAAGCCGTATGTAAATTCGTTAAGCTCAATATTTTTTCTGTATATTTTTTGCACGGCTAGTCGATTTCATGCTCTCGAAAATCCCAGTCAATTGTTGCCAGGGCAGTTTGTCAATAGGCCACTCTTTCAATTGCCACTTTTGTTCGGAAAAAAATGTGTATCAGTTTCAGAAAAAAAAAGGATTTACGCTTTTAAAGCTTTCTCCTTTACTACCGGAGAATTTTAATTCCACCCAGGGACATTTTGTCTTGGTAGTATAAATAAACTTAGGCCTTTGCATCTAGAACCAATTATTTATAGAGCGTTCAGTGGCATCTCCACTCACATTTGATTGGTGAACTGCCGGGTACATGATTTTATGGCTATACCAATAGTATAAAAAACTATAAGTTTTTTTACGACAGGATTGACACGATAGTAAATATTTTTTGCCTTTATTCGCGGTGTTAAAAGACCTGTAACAAAGCGGGAAACCACATATTGTCCTCATCATAATGAACATTTTTGTCCAGGGAACTATGCCTTTGAAATCAACGATTTCCAAGATAATAAGTTTCAAAGTCGCACGTTAGAAGATTTTTTTTTGCAGAAATGTGTTTATCATCGAGTAATTAATATTTCCTCTCAAGAAGCTATATCAACATTTGGAAAATTTCTTGCAAAAAAACAACGTTACAATTGCAACCTGCAACGTATTGTAAACTTCGATTAAGGATAAAACTAGATACAACATAGAACTCTAAAATGTGTCTGGAAAAATAGATGCCCAAATTGCCTTTGGGAGCTTATTTGCTCGTAGTCCATGCAATTAAAGTAAAACTGTACACTAATGCAATAAGGTTGACATTCGAATATTAGACGTATGGTCGAAATGATGTTTCGTATTGTTCTATTGCTGATATCTTTTGTTTCTGTGGGGACAAGTTTTTATTGTGATTTTATACGTAATGCGGATTCTATCTGATTTAGTTCGGTGATTGTAAACATCGGTACCTCGAGCGTAAGTAGCTTAAGTTTATGCTAACGCTTGCGCAATATGACTTCTCTGCGTTACACATCCATTGGGAATCCAAATATTTTACAAAAGTACTTTGTTTTTGTGTCTAGCTTGGTGCCTTTCGGATCTATCGGCGGTCTTTTAACGCCCTGTATATTTTATAAAAGACAAAGGGAAATAAAGTTTCTGAACGCAATTCCCGCCTTTTCCGTCAACGCTGTACAAAAAACAATCGACTGTCGTGAACAGCCGATCAAAGAGGAACTTCAAACATGGAACGGGTAGCATACGTCACACGTGCTAGTTCCGTTTCCGTGTGGGTTTGTACAGACGACAATGGAAGTCAATAGCAGTTTCCTACATCAAAATAAGTTTGTATGATCATAATGGTAGTGTTCTATCGTATCATAGACGTAGTGATAGAACGTTAAAAGTTAACATAATGCAGTTTTTAGGCTGCTCAAAGGTCCTCCGGGACCAACAGTTTAAGAGGGCGTTAGAGCACCATTTTCCCATACAAACGTAGTTCCGGTTTAATTTCTAAACTACAGGCTGGATTTTGCTGAAACTTGGTTTATGTCAGTAGGCAACCAATATGAAGGTTTGCAAAATGTTTTAAAAAAAAAAATTGTAGAAAGAAATTAGAGCGATGCGTTTTTCGCGCCGAAAAAGGGGTTACTTTCAGCTGTTATTTACTTACAATAGACAGTTCTATTGGAGTATAACTACCTTGGGAACATCAATAATGTGTTGTACATGTCAGAAAAAAAAAGTTTTTGATATATCTAATAAAATGTAGAAATGGCGGCTGAACTACGACAAATTTTGGGAAAATAGATCCATTACATTACAACTACAACTAGATACTCGCGAAAGGACACGAACACACGTAGACTCATACAGGTGCATTGCCTCTCACTTTTCCCGCGCCCCGTCTCGCTCTGGGTGAAACAGCTATAAAAAACAGTGTTTGACGCGCTTGGCCGTCGCCGAGTTCCCACGGTCTGAAAGGGGGCTCTTAACGTGCCTTCCAAAGCACGGAAGCGCTCAGATATTATTGCCACTAGTGGTCACCCATCTATGGACTGGCCGCGTGCGATGTTGCTTAACTTCGCCAATCGATTAAGAATGGCTAGTCCAACTAGGTTGTAAGCGCTTCTCTTAGATAAAATGTGTAGTCTCAAACTAAAGCCACGTTTTCAGGGTTTTAGTGCGCTTGGACAGAGTCAACTAAAATTACTACTAACATGCTACTCGTATCGTGTACACCGGCTATTTTAGTGCACTTGGATAAAAACGGCCAATCACAAGCATCTTCGTTGTCATTTAAGGGTAGACGATAGCGACGTGGCGGGAAATTTAAAATTTTCACTGTTTTTTACATTTTGTAGCTAAACTGAGCTATTTTTGTTCAGCGATTTTTCGTTCGCGGCAATAACATAGTATTCTTTTCATTATTGTAAACAAAATAACAACAATAATTCAGCTGATTATGTGTTCTGGTCTACGAAACAGTGGCACTGCCCAAAAAACTTGTCGTAGACCAGAACACATAATCGGCTAAATTATTGTTGTTCTTTTGTTTACAATAATGAAAAGAATACTCTGTTATTGCCGCGAACGAAAAATCGCTAAACAAAAATAGCTGAGTTTAGCTACAAAATGTAAAAACTGTAAAAATTTTGAATTTCCCGCCACGTTGCTATCGTCTACCCTTAAGTTGACTCGTCCCAGCGTACTAAGACTGTGACGCGGCTTTAGTTGTTTGAGAATAGACATTTTATCATAAGTGTACACACGACAGCACGCCGACCCCTACTCACTGGCGCTAGTACTCTACTGGGTTACGTTACGGGCGACTTTAGAACAAAAATGTACACTCTGACGTGCTGTCGTGTGTACATGGATTTCACATTCAGCGCCTCTATTATCGAAAAATTCCACTCAACCTCCGAGCGTCAAAACACTCGAAAATAGCCCTTATTGAAATGAACAATCTTTATTTTGACATTTAAAAACCGTTATTTTTACGGTGGATATTTTAGATAATACAGGGGCTGATCTCTCTATGGATATATTATGTAAAAATAGGCTGAACCAGAGATTTCCACAAAATAATTTCTCCAGAATTTAAATTATTTCGGCCAGCTTTCTCAGCTGACAGTACCGTCGTCGGAGTGTAGTGGCGTATGACATGCGCTCCACAATAGCCCAAGCTGTCGAACAATGAGGCCATTCAATCGCTGCATCAGTGCAGGTGTAAACAACTGTTTTGTTCATTTACAAACAGACGGCCGATGCTGAGACTTAATTATACGATGCTCCGAATATTGGCGGCGATATTTTGTTGTTTTGTTCGCATCTACGTAATGTAATCTTTTATACAGCGTTCACTGGAACTTTCACTTACACTAGATAGGTGAAGTGACACAATATGCTCGCACCGGGATCTAACCTGGGACCCACTGCTCGCTTGTTGTTTTGCTTATAATGTACAATGTAATCTAATTGTACATAAATTGATTACGTACGTAATGTTTTGTGATGTTTTTGGATTAGAAGTGGACGTCAGAAGATACGGGCGTCGTACGAATCACAGTTTAAACCAAAAAGGATAATTTTATAACTTTTGCGTTTCTAGCTTTTCGGCCGTGCATTGTTTGTCAGTCAGTGTCAGTCAATATAACAAATACGATAGCTTCTGTGTGTGTGTATTTTTAACTTGTTTTTGCTGACATGGCTGGATAGATTCAAATAAAATATGAAATGGAGATAGTTTATGCTCAAAAATAAAACAGAGGCTATAATAAAATTACACACTTTTAATGAATCCACGAGCTCCTTGATCCATTTGACAGCCACAAAAGAAGAAATGCCAACCTCCAATAGGCGACGGCATTACAAGAAGAATAACTGATTTATAACTAGTTGTTACCAAAAGATACTATCTTTTTTCTGCGATCTCGTCCACGCAGGTAGTTCAAGGAAGAGGGAGAAATATATGCCACCTTTTATCGTAGTTCGCGCGGTCGAAGTCGCCACATCGTCGCCAGAACACTATGGCGTATGGCAGCCAAAAAAGATTAACGCATTCTTCGAACTCTGAACTCAGCAAGCAGCGAGGTCCGCGGCCGCGATCGGCCCCGCAGAAAGCGCACAGAAGTTGTGCCAACTCGCAGTAGGCCAGTCCGTAAATTGCCCACACACTAGCCTGTTTGCCCAGCAATTGGACAATATATTGCTCGGCTAACTGTGTGTATATTGCTACAGCATTCTTTGAATTATTGCCAGTGCACAGTGCGCAATTACAGGCCGCGGTCCCGCTGATGAAAAGTGCATGAGTTGATTGTAGATTAATTGCTGATAAAACGGAGTGAAAAGGTTATGGAAATAGATTGGGAAAACCAACACTTACATCTATATTTTAGTAAAGTAAGCAGAGCTATCAAATCACTGAACTACTGGTATTACTGATAATCCATTACAACTTTTCTGATGATTTTGAACGACGGAATAATGATGGACAAAAAAGCTCATTTTGATTATTTCATGGAATGAGTGCAAAAAAGTAATGCTGTTGGTAACAAAAAGGTAATAAACACTTGTAATCTTTGTCTTCCAAAGTTTCAGATCATCTAAACTAAAACGGCTCGCGCCTCCACCGCAGACTCACACATAACTGCTTATGATAGGAGCTACGATGCGAGTATAGCCCGCAGTTTTATTTTAAACCATTTCTACACCTTAATAAAATGTGGATTTAAGGAAAAAAAATTACAAATCGTACCTTAAAAAGTTATGGATAGTAATAACTTTATAAGTTTCATTATAAATTAATTACTTAGTAATTTTAAATACGTACCCCACTGAAGGAAACAGCATAATATATTCCATTACGAAGCTCCAAAACGCAATTGTCAAAATGATTAATTAATTTCACTCACTCTAATGTCACACGTAATGTTGAATATAGGTGTTAAAAATCCCAAGCGTTCCCGTGTATTAAACAAATTGCACGTTATTTATAACAGTTTGATGTCCTCAGATCACTAATTAAGTAAATTGAAAATACACAAAAAATACCAAGTACACAATTATCTTCTGAGAACAAATTTGTTTTTAAGAACAAAGAATGCTCTTGGGGCTTCAGTATCTTCTTTTTTAGCGGTGGCTCTCACAAAGAAGTGGGTTTTTTATTCACAAAAACTAACAAAAGGTCGCGAGTTCTATTGTCCATTATCGTAGGCGGTATCACGCCGGTGCTACGCGCTACGCCGTAGACACGTCGTAGAGCGGCTACGCTTTGCCCAACACTAGCGGGGGCTACGCTGGCCCGGATCGCACACACACACACTCACAACTTTAGAGCTCGCGCTATCCGCACGCGGCGAGGCACCCACACTTGCACGCCACTTACACAATTCTTGCGGGATAGAACGGGACAGCAGCATTTTTGGTCCTGTAAATGATGTACACACTAATGGTGATTTACTCACACACGCCCGTTCCTACCGTCGCTCAAGTCTGCCCATACACATAAAAGCGATTTAAAGTTGTAATCCCTAACGATTATTTAAATTTAAGGGATTTTGTTTATTGCAAAATATATACGGGTGCACAGAGTGAGATTGAACGTTATTAATATGAATGGATTTGTTTAATAAAAAAAACTTTGTTTTGCCTTTTTCGAAATCCTTATCATATCTCGCGTATTTATTATATATATATTTATAAGAATTTGTGTATGATAAGGAAAAAGGAAAATAGCGGCACCATTAATTAAACTCCGCCCTCAATTCAGCTTCATTTCGGCTGCCTGAAACCAAATCAAGTAGCAATCCACTAGTTTATTAAGCTTGTATGAAATTACTACGAAAAATCGATACATTGATTTTCTGACAACAATTAAACCTCATCAAACAAACTATTGTATCTGTAGTTGTTAGTAACCGCTTCGTTTGTGTGCGTGTTAGTAAATGTACACAACTTCTCGGCTCAGAATAAGCTCCAACTTAATTAATTTGTCCTTTACTTCTGACGCCCTAACATGAATTACGCAAGACTTTCCACCTTTATTGATTTAACTAAATTAAGACGAACATCGGCCGACTGCCAAGCAACCAATTTATATTTTCGAAGCCTTATTAAGCAGGTTACAGCTAATTTACGCGAAAATTCGTTAAAAGGTATACTTACACGCAGTGTTGGCTACCCCCTTGTGTAGCTCTGAGGACAATGCGCTGGCAAAGTTCGCGTTGGAGAAAATGTCTGATATAAAAGTTGAGTGAGAACTTTTCAATGAAGATGTCGCAATTAATTTTCGATAAAATTTAGCTCGTTAACGTCGGAAAATTACAGTCTTTGAAGGGACTCTAATTGAAATGTATAAAAGTTTTTTCATTAAGCTCCCGGCGCCGGTAGGTAGGTAAGCCTTCACGTAGCATTGTTGTTGTTCAAATAATAGCTCTAACTTTGTTAGTCGTAAATTGTGCAAGAAAATAAACAGGGGCAAAATATTAACCATTGGAAAAGCGCCGCTTTTACCTCTAGTTTTTGATTCACAAAACGCTTTGACGGTATGGAACATAAAGCAAAATGTCAATCAAGTTTATTGTAGCTTTGGTAAGTTTTTAGGGTTCCGTGCCTCAAAAAGGGAAAATGAAAACATTAGGATCACTCCTGCGTCTGTCTATCTGTCGGCCTGAAATTATGAAAAACATACAGAAAAACGGTCTCTGCCTATAGATTTCAGGAAAACCTATAAGAAGTAGATATGGTATTTAAAGTAAAAAATTCTCAATTATTGTGCGTATGAACTTCGTATATACTCGTACCGTAACATTTACGAAACCTTCTCCATGCGAGTTTAACTCGCACTTGTCCAGTATTTGTAAACCATTACGTTATTGACTGCAGTGCTAACCTCAAATGAAATCCTTTATTGAAATGCACAAAGGTAATATTTATAATATGCAATTTTATTTTATACTCCGTGCAATTTTAGTGGTTTTAAAGCCGCAGGTATTTTGTTGCACTGGTGATTCTGAGCCAAATCACAAAATTTCATTCCAAAACGCGCGAAAAAAAAATTCACTTCTCCATACAAATGGTGTCGATTGGCGATAGCCGTTTGTATTGGGAAGTGTTTTTTTTTTCCGCTCGTTTTGAAGTAAAATATTGGAATTTGGCTCAGAATCAAGAGTGCAACTAAATACATGCGGCTTTAAAACCACTAAAATTCCACGGTGTATTGTAAAAAGTAATTAAAGTAACGCCTTATACTAGTAGTATTTTAAGTAACCAGCGGTAGCCAAAGTCACCAATAAGTATCAAAACAAGTAAAGGTTCATAGCATCTTTTTGAAAGAAGTCTATTTGACCGATCGGCCACCGAAAGATACACCCTGTTTTTCAAAGAATCATAATACATGACAATTTATTATTCTTTAAATTCTTCATTACTACAGTTTAGAATTTTTCAGCTTCCACTACTTCTAAAGAAGGTCGCTTTTAATGTTATTTGGACCCACTTCGTAATTTCAATGCCATTTGTTGAGACATTACGCAAGGGGATCTGTTAGCCCGTCCACTTTACGTCTGCTACAGTCTAAACCGGTTACATTAGCCATGTCAGTTAGGCCAAAAAGGATATATGCGAAATCCTTTTTTAGATTCCGTACCCAAAGGGTAAAAGACCTAAGATTCCGCTGTCCCTTCGTCTGTCACCAGGCTATATCTCATGAACCGTGATAAACTGTTGAAGCTTTCACAGATGATGTATTTCTGTTGCAGCTTTAACAACAAATACTAAAAAACAGAGTAAAATAAATATGTAAGGGGGCTCCTATACAAAAAACGTGTTTTTTTCCATGTTTATAGATAATGGTACAGAACCCTTCGTGCACTTGGCCATTTTTTTGTCTATGTAAAGATAACTGCAAAACTGCAAAATGGAAAACCAAAATCCTTGACCTATGACTTTTTTTCTGAAGGGCGTTTTAATGGATCCGTTAATAGGGCATCGAGTGACGAAAAAATAAAACTTTCCTCAAATTTTTCGTCTTTTCAGAATACACATTATTAAAGTCACTACGCCTTTATCCTCATCCTCATCAGCATTATATCTGCCCTGGTGTTCCACAGTGCAGCAGCTGGCAAGATCTCTTCGAGGCGACGTTGGCGAAGTTGGTGCAATTCTGGGAGCGTAAAGTGTGACGCTTTCGATACAAGAGAAGAAGAACACACTTATAGCCTAGTACTACAGACATTTTCATATCATCGCCCATTGCCTGTGGTACTTAAGTTTCTATTACAGTCCCCAAATATTACTCTGCGAAAAGATTCAAGGCTGTGCGAGACGTAGCGTTGAAATAATAAGGTTAATTTACAAAGTTTCATATTAAAATGACGCCTAATTTAGAGTAAGTAATAATATTTAATTTACCACGAGTGCTTACTGTCACTGTCACTGAAAGTGATACGTTTTTGGATAAACAACCTTACTACTATAGTATTAGGATACATGATAGACGTCCGGCACAGGTTTTTCGCACTCGATTCATCAAGCCCAGTTTCCCGTTACCCGGCTATCAAAAGATCTGTTTTCCAGAAAAAAACATCTTTAGTTTTAATTCGAGTCCACGGAATGACAGTTGCTACAAAGGCTTTATCTGACAGTGGCATACTAGCAACTGTCATTCCATGGACTCGAATTAAAAATTAGAGTTTAAAGTTAAAAATGGAAACGCATAGGCCAGCAAGCATCTAAGGATGGCATTAATAGTCGTCATCTCATGCTCGAGCTCAAGTAAGTGAACTCAGAAAACAAAATCACCGACTTAGGGTAGGTAATCGTATGAGGTAGTGGCCATCTCTGGTGTCAGAATTTTTAAGCTGCCCAAATGGCCTCCGAGATCACCGACATGAGACCTTGGCTAATGTCAATTTCAAGCTCAAGCTAGTGTCTTTTAATATGCTGACAGCTACTCAAGTTTGACATTTGCCAAGGCTTGACATTAGCAAATTTTGTTTTCTGAGATCACCTCTTGAGCTGACGACTGTTGATGCCACCCTTTTTTTTTAGTTAGCCTGGACATGTCCCACTGCTGGGCAAAGGCCTCCCCTCTTGTCTTCCACACATCTCTATCATGTGCCACCTCCGGCCATCCGGTCAAGAACTTGTTTAGGTCGTCCCGCCATCGTCGCCTAGGCCTTCGTTGTCCGTCATGTGGGACCCAGTCGGTGGCGATCTTTGCCCACCTGTCTTGGCTCATGCGGCAGATGTGGCCAGCCCAATTCCATTTGAGCCTAGCGGTCGCAGCTCCAACATCAATAATTTTGGTTTTGGAGCGCAGGGTAGTGTTTCTGGCTCTGTCAGATGCCACCCTAAATCTTTCAAAATACAACGGTGTTTTGAAACTTAACCGAGGGTTGGTAAACAAAATCGGACACTGCGTTCGTCACCACGGATTCGGCAATTCACCATTTCAAATCCGGTATTAGGATCGATCTTTCTTTCGGCGCGCACTTACGGCTCCGGAGGCTATCCGGACGAAAACCACCAGGAAAAGAAAGAAGGAAGCGGTTAAAGGTTCCTATGCACTGTATCCGTCATTGATGTGCACTATACGAGTACATGGGTACAGATTGCAACAACATATTTTAATTCTCCTGCCTGCATAAAGACTGAATGACGTGGAAGAAAACCGGTCACTCTTATACACAGCATTATTTTTCCTCGTAGTTCTGGAGCAAACCAGAAGACGGTGCTAGAGTACATGATTCTGGTGCCACACACATCTTGTGCTTGTGTGTCTTTTGTTCGGGTCTTTTAAAAAAAAAATCGCACAGTCATGAACGGTCAAAACCGTTTAATTTCCTAGAAATTAGGTCTTATTTAATTGTCAAAAAATATTATTCAATCTTTTTTGACAATTGATAATTTGGGATATACGGTGTTTATTTTTGGAGAGTACAGAGGCTGAAGAGACTACGCTTCAAAGCAAGCGGCAGCACTGTATCCTGACCTTTAGGCTGCCTCTGAGAGGCAGAGCTCCGGACCTTTATGTGGACCGCGTCCGCTTAAGATATTGCGGTCTATGGACGGGTCCCTTTGAGATCCTACTTGAGGAAATTTAATTTAATCGTAGTACTTTACCTATCTACGTGCCGGACTGTTTGGCCACGGCATTACAGCGGATTGGTTTCTGTTTATTGGTTCTGAGGCAGGCTGAGGTGGCAGAGAAATAGTCTGTAGATGTTTCAGTGATTACTGGAGAGCCAGTATATTATTGTTGTATTCAGATGTTCTTCTTTGCCTACCATTTCCTATCGGAGATCAGTTTAAGTCCCTCCGTCGGTGTACGCAGAATCTGTCCATGAGCTAACTATGAGCTAACCTTGGTGGAATCATTTGCGTAGATTTTGTAATGAAATCTTGGGTCTTCCAGGTCTCCTTTTTCGTGTGGTCTTGTCTAGTCCCTCTGGCTTCCGAAAGACGTGTATCTGTTTTGCAATTGGATATTTAGATATAACGAATAAAAAAATAGCAAGCTATAATTAGCCATGCCTAAGTGTCGGGGCCACCAATGCAAACGCGGTAGCCCTCTTTCTCAAGATCCACGCTTTCCTCAAGCGAGAAGTTTTCGACCACGCCCCGTCCCCGTAGCTCCCTCAAAGGTAGCCAAAGGCACTACGCAATTATCGTAAAAGGAAACTTGCCACTAAATGGCCTGGGACTATTATTAAAACGTATTTTAGCTACTTGGCTGCCTTTTAATGGTCTACAATTTTATTGTCTGCAGGTAGAAATTGTTTTTGATCGCCTCGTGTAAGTTGTACGGTCGGCCACAGTCACCGCTACCCCATGGCAGCTATTACCGCGGGCGGCATAAGGGCGCTAATCGAACAAAAAGGGGTATCCTAGCGTGTGACCGACTGTAACTACTGGTGATTTCTGTAGGCTTTCTTTCGAAGAAGAAATTCTTTATTTGTGTGACTTTGTGATGAGAACAAAATATTTATCGTAACAATCTCATGCAGCAAAAAAGTAAGGTAGAGGCCTGGATTTGCTATTTTATCATACCGATGTGCCATAGTGACAGGTTTTTAAATGACCATTGCTTCAACAGCAATGGTCATGTACAGATACTCTATCTCACGAAGTCCGATTGGTTATGAATGTTGTCAGGCGTGCATGTACACAATGCTTTAGTGTGCGTAAGCGCGGCTGAACGTGACTGAGCCGCTGCCGCGCTTACGCACACTAAAGCATTGTATACATGCACGCTGACAACATTCATAACCAATCGGACTTCGTGAGATGGAGTATCTGTAAAAAGAAATACTTGTGCAACAGAAATACCTGAAATAATTTCCAAAGGTAAATGGACAAAAAACTTCATATTGCAAGTTAACTTATAATGAGAATTGCGCATTTATTATGCAAAGTTCAAAGTGCAAATGGTTATTCGCCCTGCATTAAAAGGCAAGCTTTATTTATTGGACTGAAAAATGTTGTCACGCCATAACCGATTATAAATCTGAGCTTGCGTTATGAAATGGTAAAACTGCTTTAATTAAACGAGCAAACAAATGCAGAAATGTTGGAACTTCTACATAGATTTATTCGATTTCTAACACCAGGCAGATAACACATTCCATTCATCTTCCAACTTCAGAAAAGCACTGACGAGACAACAAACAAGACAGATTAAAATATCTTAAATGCCAACAAGTAGAAATACCAACTAGTTGGGAAGTTATCGTTTAAGCAACTTCAAACACTCACTACTTGTTTACTGTTTCTTGCGGGACGCCATAAATCTTTCTTACCAGCCAGCCAACTTAATCACCAAGCAGAGGGGGGCAGAAGGTTGTACCACTAGCATTTCCGTGGATCTATCGGAAGATATGCCGAGTTGATGTGCAGATGGGTTTGGAGCGGAGCCGCACTGCATCAAGCTTCTAAGTCAAAAGATACGGCCGTTTAATGCAGCATATTTCCACCCTTGCAAGGGAATCCAAACCCAAGAAAAAGGGAAAAGGAAGAATAATTTTTTTTATTTATTTAAATTCTTATTAAATTAATCTTCTTATTTATAAAATACAATTTCGCCAAAACAGCAAAGCAAAGAAGGGTACTTCCCGTTGATCTAGAATTATGAAATTTTGCAACAAGTAATGGCTTTTAGTACAAAAGGAAAACTGCAAAATTCAAATAAATGCATATAATGGTGATACGGAACCCTCGGTGCGCGGGACCCATTTGCACTTGGCCGGATTCAATTTGTATAAAAACCAAAAGTACATTCTTAGTGATTTGGTCAGAAGTGGACTTTTTATGTCATTCTACTTCTTCGGTTAATCTTTACAAATTGTTAAATGTCGCATGACTCTTAACTGAACTACGTAGGGGATAGTTTCCACCGCACCGGGTGCGTTATTAATGTGGCTGACAGTGCCGTCATTTAAAATTAGGTTAGACCACGGGGACGCTATGTGGATACAAAATAAATGCAACAGAGGAGCAGACAATTTGAAGTTAAAATTACCTGTACCTCAATGGATGTTTTTGGTTTATAAGCCAGAAAAAAAATCCAAAACAATGTCTCAGGCACTGCAGTGCCGAGTGGTCTCTTACCCCATCTAGTGTGAGTAAAGGTGCCACTGGGCGCTGTATAAATCATCTCATTTCGTAGATGCAAAGGCTTCATTTTTTTCTAAGCAAGAACATAAAACATCTTGAAATACTTCCCCAGAAAATCAAATTATTTATCCGCTCCGTCCTCTGATATGTATAGATCGATAAAAAATCTATATTATTCGACATCAGGGATAATAGACGTCATACCTAACACATTCGTCCTTTGATTAATTGGCCAAAACCACTATTTCGTTGTCCAAACACCAAACATGTTTGCTAGTGCGAAAGCTATCTCCGTTCCAAACATCCAAATCCGTCCAGCCGTTACGGCACGGGACAATAACACACGCACACTCAGTCACTCGCAAACTTTCGCATTTGTCCGTCTGTTTATGCGCTCCTTCTACCTGCTAATGGATTTTGATGAAGTTTTCACCGTCAGTTAGTTTTTTTAACGAAAGGCAAGTTAATAATAGCTTTTGGCCGTCAGTTCGTCCACGCAGACATTGATAAAGAAGTCTATATTTTTTCCCGTTGAACATCCCTGTGTAGACGAAGTCGCAGGCAAAAGCTAGTAACTAGTGGTTCGCTCCGAACTATGAACTCGCGACCCCAGTTACAGATGTGTAACTTTGCTTACGCCATTCTCGCAGGCGCGCGCGCGCTTTGCATATAAACTATACAACCCCATATCTCGGCAATCCCTCGACCGATTTGGCTTATGTTCGAATTTAAAAATTATTTTAATTTCGTTTACCCGCCTACCAAATTTCATAACGATCCGACCAAATTTACTCAAGTTATCGTCGAACGAACATTCATACATACAAACATATAAACATACAAACCTAAATACAAACATACATACATACATACATACAAACGCCGGATTGTTCCAGTAGACTCGGAGAACTTCGCTCGCTCCGCTCCGAACGCTCGTTCAATTATATCCTACTAGCTTTTCGCCCGCGACTTCGTCCGCGAAGACTTATAAGAAGTTGCCTGGGTACATCTTTCACCATTATCAAATTAGCATGAATAGAGTCATGGGTGTGTATTTTTGTAAGCTATCTCTATTCCAAATGTCATCCAAATCCGTCGTGCAGATTCAGCGTGGAAGTGTATGTGTGTGACCAAATTGGTAAAGATCAAATGAATCCAACAAAAAAAAAACATACTTTGAACCTTTTTGGCCGTTTTAGGTGTATCATTTTTATTGTTTTCTTCATGCTATAAAATGCAACTGTAGTTAAATGTTCATTGAATAGTTGTAGCTTTAATGGTTCCGGCATTGTTATTACTACATCAGGAAAACTCTTAAAATGTTTCCACCCTTTTTGATGCTGAAACATGTGTTTTATTATTATTTCTGATTTAATACACGACTACTTAGTTTCAAGGTAATCTGACCCAATAAAATGATAATTTCATACAAATTTTGAACCCCGTTTTGGCCATTTTAGAGTTAACATTATTACTTTTTTCTTCATGGTTGGTAGTTTTGCTATAAAACGCAACTGTAGTTTTTCAAAGTTGTAACTTAAATGGGTTGGGCCCAGCATTGCTACTACATCAGAGAAAAATATTCAACGTTTCCACCCATTTTAACCCTTCATTCGCTGAAATGAGAAAATTGCTGAAACACGTGTTTGATTATTTCTGATTTAGCATACGAATACTTAGTTTCAAGTATATCAGACAAAAAAAATGTATTTCATATAAACTTTGAACCCCGGTTTGGGCATTTGAAGGGTTAAAATTATATTTTTTTCTTGATGGTGGGTAGTAATGCTATAAAATGCAACTGCACATTCAATTTCAAAGTTGTAGCTTCAATGGTTTGGGCCCAGCATTGCTACTACATCAGGAAAAAAACTTCAACGTTTCCACCCATTTTAACCGTTCATTGGCTGAAATGAGAAAAACGCTGAAACATGTGTTAGATTTTTTCTGATTTAGTATACTAATACTTAATTTCAAGTAAATCGGACCAAAAAAAATTTTTATTTCATACAAACTTTGAACCCTGGTTTGGACATTTGAAGGGTTAAAATTATATTTTTTTCTTTATGGTAGGTAGTTTTGCCACAAAACACTACTGCAGTTTCAATTTCATAGTTGTAGCTTTAATGATTTAGGCCTGGCATTGATACTAAATCAGGAAAAATCTTCAAACTTTTCTACCCCTTTTAACCCTTTGGTGGGCAGAATTTTGAAAAACGCTGAAACACGTATTTAATTGTTTCTTATTAAATATACAAATACTAAATTTCAAGTAATTCGGACCAAAAAAAAATTTTATTTCATACAAACTTTGAACCCCGGTTTGGGCATTTGACGGGTTAAAATTATATTTTTTTCTTCATGGTGGGTAGTTTTGCTACAAAACGCTACTGCAGTTTCAATTTCATAGTTGTAGCTTAAATGGTTTGGGCCCGACGATTACACTACATCACGAAAAATATTCATACATTTCAACCTCGTTTAACCCTTAAACGGCTAAAATTAGAAAAAAGCTAAAACAGGTGTTAAATTATTTTTTATTTAATATACAAATTCTTAGTTGCAAGTAAATCCGGACAAAATTATTTTTTTTTTCATACAAACTTTGGACCCCATTTTTACCGCCTTAAGGGTTAAACTTGAAGTAAATCTGTCTTAACCCGTAGCGTGTTTACAAATTACAACTATTGTCAAATTTTCACTGTTGTGGCATTAGCGGTTTTGTTCCAGCATCGATCGTAACTGGTGAAAAAAATCGAAAAACTTTGGCACCCATTTTAACCCTTAAGAACATAGAAATGAGAAAAAAATCTGAAATAGGTGTCAAGTCATTTTTAAAAAAAAAGTACAAAAAATCAAGATTTAAGAACAAAAGACAAAAAAAAAATTTTTTCCCATACACACTTTCAGCCCTATTTTGACCCACTTAAGGGTTAAATAAAAAAAAATCGCTTCTTAAATGAACCCTCCACCATATAACGCAACTTTTGTCCAAATTTCATACTTATAGGTTCAGCCGTTTGGGCTGTAGCGTGATGAGTCAGTCAACCTAAGCCTTTTATATATATAGATTACTTTAAACGAGCTAATCTTGTATATTCCTATATACCTTTACCTATGTGATTTCATTAGAAGATACCTTACGCTTCGCGGTATGTTTTACTTCTGTCGCTTATACATATTTTGCGCCTCACCGCCATAAATCATTGACAAAGACGAGTCTTAAGAGGACTGCTTAGTTTTCAGTATACGAAGTAACGTAATTGAACTTGCGAGGCATTTCTACTTTGGAGTATCTTGAAATACCTGACTGCTGACTGTCACGCCATATACACCGTGGAATTTTAGTGGTTTTAAAGCCGAAGGTATTTAGTTGCAATCGTGATTCTGAGCCAAATTCCAAAAATTTACTTCAAAACAACACTTCCCAATACAAACGGCTATCGCCAATCGACACAATTTCTATGGAGAAGTGAATTTTTTTTTCGCGCGTTTTGGAATAAAATTTTGTAATTTGGCTCAGAATCACCAGTGCAACAAAATACCTTCGGCTTTAAAACCACTAAAATTGCACGGAGTCTAACTATGACTTGAACTACATCTACGTAGTTACGAAAGATTTAATTTTGTACCCAAATCAGGGGTACTTAAAATCTAATTATAGGTCGAGGGCTGTTCCACATAACAAATATTAATTGGGTCCTAAATATAGGAGTAGAGAAGAATAAATAATTACGGTTATGCCTGCGACCGTCCAAACAAAATTACTACCCGTCCGAGACATACCGAGATTCGAGGCGCACTTTTATATTGTGGTTGAGACACAGGCACCTCAGTCCGCCCGCCCGAACGATTTTTACCAACATAAAAAATTATAAAACTAATCCGATCCAAATCCTATCCTATCCTACTAATCCTACTAATATTATATTTGTGAAAGTTTGTGTGGATGGATGTTTGTTACTCTTTCACGCTGAAACGGCTAAACGTATTTGGATGAAATTTGGAATACAGCTTAGACATCAGAATAACACAATCATAGGCTACATATTATCACGCTTTTATACTAAGGAGCAAAGTAAAGCATATATCCTTATTCTTAAGTCCACGCGGACGAAGTCGCGGGCAAAAGCTAGTTGTTTCATATTTACATTGGTTAGTCTGATATAACTTGGCGTTTACGTTTGTCACTTACTGTCATCGACACGGTCTATGATACCCCATGCATGGTAGGTCTTATTGCTAGCGGCATAAGTGCGTTAATCAAACAAAAAAGGTACCACTGACCGTATTTGTGCTACGTATGTATGTTACTTGACAGTCAAAAGGTCATGGTGAGAGTTGTCTTATTTGTTAACTAGAATACAAAAATTCGTTGCCCTACGATATTCCACAGCTAGAACTAATAAGGTGATTAGATATGCGGTCGTTAGCATATGTATAAGCTCATTTATGCATGTACTTGGAGGACTGTAATAATCGTGTTACTTAGGCATCAATATGCTGACCCTAGATATTGAAATAAATACTAGCACTGACAATATTTGATAAGCTGCTAGCACAGACAAAATTTGATACTAAGTTGTTATTATTAAAGTTGTTTTTTTTTTCTCTTTAGACGAGGTTCAAATTAGTAAATTTTACAGATTAATTCAACTGGCCCTAGCTAGTACATGATATCGCTTGGTGGAGACATAATGTCAAATTATCACAAATCGTGTAATTCCACAGAGTAGTACTTGACTTACTTGACTTAAATCCTGTTATCCCTCAGGAGGGACATAGGGCTCGAAGAAGTTTTCTCCACTTGGGACGATCTTGCGTAGTTGGTTTGAGGTCGTTCCAGTCCAGAGTAGTATTTCGGTGTATTATTTTATTAGTTACGTTCTACTTTACTTGCGTAGAGGGTGCTACGCAACGCGTAGAGGTAGCTACGCCACACGTAGAGGTAGCTACGCCACACGTAGAGGTAGCTACGCCACACGTAGAGGTAGCTACGCCACATGTAGAGGGTGCTACGCCACACGTAGAGGTAGCTACGCCACACGTAGAGGTAGCTACGCCACATGTAGAGGTAGCTACGCCACACGTAGAGGTAGCTACGCCACACGTAGAGGGCGCTACGCCACACATAGAGGGCGCTACGCCACACGTAGAGGGCGCTACGCCACACGTAGAGGTAGCTACGCCACACGTAGAGGGCGCTACGCCACACTTAGAGGTAGCTACGCCACACGTAGAGATAGCTACGCCACACGTAGAGTGCGCTACGCCACACGTAGAGGGCGCTACGCCACACGTAGAGGGCGCTACGCCACACGTAGAGGTAGCTACGCCACACGTAGAGGGCGCTACGCCACGCGTACAGGCGGGCTTCGTAGACGATAACAAGAGTATTCGCAAGTGTTAAAAATTTTAAATGTTGGAATGCCAACTTAGAAACATGCAATATGAGCAAAATATAAGCAATAATTTAATACGATTAACACTGAAGACAAATATATATTTTGAAAACCACCAAAAATCAAGAACACAAAAACTGCTTTTCCCACCAGAGAATCCTTGAAAAATGTTTGAACAAAAGTTTTTTTTCCACCATTAAGCGGAGTCATCATTGAAAAACGAAAAGTGAGGAAAAGTAAAAATAAGAGAAGGTTGCCTCAGTACCCTTGTGGCACTTTCTCGCCGTTCCTACGACCTAAGTGGACCTCGTCGGTACTTTGCGATTTTCTCTATCTTAGGCCTTTGCTTCTACGTAATGCTTCTACGATGATTTATACAGCGTCCAGTGGCATTTCCACTCACACTAGGGGTGGTATATTAATAGTCGTCTGAGATCACCTACTTGAGCTCGATCTCAATTTCAAGCCTAATGTCAAGCCTTGGCATTAGTCAAACTTGAGTAGCTGACAGCATAATACAGTATGTCCACGGACTGCACCGCGCCACTTAATTCAGTGGTAAAGCATCATTAGTGGAACACGAATAGCATAAATTAAAAATTAAAAAAAAAATAAAAAAACTCAGTATTCAAAATAAACATTAGCAAATTTAATTCATAATGCATCAACCTGTGTATCGCTGACGCCAAAAGCGGCAACCAGTGATCGCGTAGATGAAAGTGGTTGCCGCTTTTGGCGTCAGCGATACACAGGTTGATGCATTATGAATTAAATTTGCTAATGTTTATTTTGAATACTGAGTTTTTTTATTTTTTTTTTAATTTTTATTTTATCCTATTCGTGTTCCACTAATGATGCTTTACCACAGAATTAAGTGGCGCGGTGCAGTCCGTGGACATACTGTATATTATTACAGACCCACCAAGTTAACTGTGAACTGAGTGGTGTCGCTGTCAGCGTTTTGATTGCGGGCGCCTGAATTCTCACTTTTCATTGGTCTTTAAGACGCCATACGTCTCACAACTAGCGCCGCCAATGGAAAAAAAACCATATCTTTTTTTGGGATGCATTTTTAGGAAAAAACGCTCCTGCGATTCCTCAACGCGAGGCTTAACTATTTTCAGGACCTAAGGTTTGGATTCCAGGATTGGATTTCCTACGAATCCAATCGATTCTCGCCAAAAGTGGCCACTTTTGGCGAGAATCGATTGCATTCTTAAGTTCTAGGATCTGGAATCCAAACCTTAGGTCCTAAAAATAGTTAAGCCTCGCGTTGAGGAATCGCAGGAGCGTTTTTTGCTAAAAACGAATCCAAAAAAAAAGATATGTTTTTTTTTCCATTGGCGGCGCTAGTTGTGAGACGTATTTCACCTTAACCGTAGTTCCGGATTCCGTCACTTCACAGTTAATTTGGTGGGTCTGTAAATAGACACTATCTTGAGATTGACATTGACATTAGCCAAGGCTTGGCATTAGCATTTGACTTTCCTGAGACTTTCTCACCTACTTGAGTTTGAGCTTGAGATGACGACTTTTAATGACAGCCTAGATTGCTGAAGTGACCGCTCGGACACTCCAGTGCCTTGGACATTGTTTTAGATGCTGAAGGCTTGTTTTAGCACCATCGTCGTTTGCGACCACAGAGTATTAAACTCACCTTCTGTAGAGAACATGCAAAGAGCCTGGGCCAACGTTGCCCTTTCCATTAACGGGCGGGAGCGCCGCGGGCTGCGCCGTCGGGACTCCCAATAAATCAATCTGCAAAACTCGACACAGCGAAACTACGACCGGTCTAGCACTGCCGGGTTGAGCTTCGCCTGCACCTCGAGCTATATTCGCGATAACTTGGGCCTTAAGATAAGACAATAGCAACGAGGCGGGAAATTCAAAAATTTCAGTTTTTTTACATTTTGTAGCTATACTGAGCTATCTTTGTTCAGCGATTTTTCGTTCGCGGCAATAACATAGTATTCTTTTCATTATTGCAAACCACAAAACAACAATAATTCAGCCGATTATGTGTTCTGGTGTACACAGCAGTGGCACTGCTCAAAAAACTTGTTGATGACCAGAACACATAATCGGCTGAGTTATTGTTGTTTGCAATAATGAAAAAAATACTATGTTATTGCCGCGAACGCAAAATCGCTGAACAAAGATAGCTCAGTTTAGCTACAAAATGTAAAAAACTGTGAAAATTTTGTTTTTCCCGCCACGTTGCTATCGTCCAACCTAAAGCTAGGGTTTTCTCTCTTATTTCTCTGATGAATGACGTCACTAGAACGCTGTCTATGTAAAAAAAATAAAGCGGTTTCCTAGAGAACGTTATTACACGTTACGGTGTCAATATCGTTGTCTAGAAAACCGCGCCATTTTGTTTACATAGACTACGTTCTAGTGACGTCATTTACCGCTGTATTACTATTTGTTTCAAATTTACAAAAGCGATTGACATTAAAATCAAGGAAATTGGATAGTAATTATCTAGCGTTAGCATATGTGTTTTTTCATTTTCTCCGTTTTTATGGCATGAGCGCGGCAGAGCGCGCCGTCTAAAATCGTCTTAAAGTAAATCCAACTATTTTGCCTTTTTGTACGAAGTTGATGTCAATTTATATTTATTGAACGAGCGAGCGAAGCGAGCGAAGTTCTCCGAGTTTACTTGAACAATCCGGGCTTTGTATGTATGTTTGTATGTTTGTATGTATGAATGTTCGTTCGACGATAACTTGAGTAAATTAAGTCTGATAGACATGAAATTTGGTAGGTGGAAAAATGAGGCAAAGAGAATTTTTAAGTTCGAAAATGAGCCAAATCGGTCAAGGGGTTACTGAGATATGGGGTCGCGAGTTCGTAGTTCGGTGCGAACCACTAGTTATCTAGCGTTAGCATATGTGTTTTTTCATTTTCTCCGTTTGTATGGCATGAGCGCGGCAGAGCGCGCCGTCTAAAATCGTCTTAAAGTAAATCCAACTATTTTGCCTTTTTGTACGAAGTTGATGTAAATTTTTGAACGAGCGAGCGAAGCGAGCGAAGTTCTCCGAGTCTACTGGAACAATCCGGCGTTTGTACGTATGTATGTATGTATGTATGTTTGTATGTTTGTATGTTTGTATGTTTGTATGTATGAATGTTCGTTCGACGATAACTTAAGTAAATTTAGTCTCATCGTTATAAAATTTGGTAGGCAGGTAAACGATATTAAAAGAATTTTTAAGTTCGAACATGAGCCAAATCGGTCGAGGGGTTGCCGAGATATGGGGTTGTATAGTTTATATACAAAGCGCGCGCGCGCCTGCGCTAATGGCGTAAGCAAAGTTGCACATCTATAACTGGGGTCGCGAGTTCATAGTTTGGAGTGAACCACTAGTTATTTTATATTCTAATTTTTTCCCTACTAACCTTCTTATATCTCGCAGTAGTAAACAGCGCTGTCCCATCTGACTGCCGCTAAGATTGGGGCCCCGCTCACGTCGCAGGACACTTGCAGCTCCAATTCTACCAATCGACGGCCGTGTCTGGATCGGGAATACGTTAAACTGCAAACACACGCGGCCCCGGGTTCACTGCTACGCTTTTACGGTTATAGGTACTTGTTATACGAGTACTTCCTATCGAAAATAATTGGAAGGCGTAGAAAGCCCGGCTCAGTTTAATTGAACGAGCGAGCGAAGCGAGCGAAGTTCTCCGAGTCTACTGGAACAATCCGGCGTTTGTATGTATGTATGTATGTATGTATGTATGTATGAATGTTCGTTCGACGATAACTTAAGTAAATTTAGTCGGATTGTGATGAAATTTGGTAGGCAGGTAAATGAGGCCAAGAGAATTTTTAAGTTCGAACATGAGCCAAATCGGTCGAGGGGTTACTGAGATATGGGGTCGCGAGTTCATAGTTCGGGGCGAACCACTAGTAGAATTTTTGAACGAGCGAGCGAAGCTCTCGAGTCTACTGGAACAATCTGGCGTTTTTTTGTATGTATGTATGTATGTTTGTATGTATGATTGTATGTTTATATGTATGAATGTTCGTTTGACGATAACTTGAGTAAATTTAGTCGGATCGGTATGAAATTTGGTAGGCGGGTAAACGAAATTAAAATAATTTTTAAGTATGAACATGAGCCAAATCGGTCGAGGGGTTGCCGAGATATGAGGTGGTACAGTTTATATGCAAAGCGCGAGAGCGCCTGCGCGAATGGCGTTAGCAAATTTACACATCTGTAACTGGGTTCGCGAGTTCACAGTTCGGGGCGAACCACTAGTATTTACCAATGTGATGGTATAGACTTAGGTATCATAATATGTCACGTATCAGGGTATCATATGATCTGGTATTTAGGTCCTAGATTTATAGCTTGAATGTCAGTTTTCTGCACTAGTCTCTATGCGAAAAGCCATACCACATAAATTACCGTGAATATAATGCAAAATTCCTAGTAGGGCGCGGAAACAACAAACAACCTACGCCATTCATATCTATGCCGTATTCAGGTTGCATATAATCAAGGGGTGTGTGTAATATAATAACTCGTAAGTACTATGATTACTTTTATCAAGGTCAAGTTATCGTCGAACGAAGATACATACATACAAACATACATACATACATACAAACATACAAACGCCGGATTGTTCCAGTAAACTCAGTCAAAATTTGGTATGTGATCTCTATTACCAGTTGCTATTACTATACCCTGTAAAAAGAGTTAGGACCTTTTGTAAAACCTTGTATACTTACAGAATGGACCATCCGTACACTCTTGTAGTATGTGTGTGTATGCGGCTGTTACGGTACAGGCTATTAACTCTGAATTAGACGTGAGAAAGAAACTGGCTTTTTATGAGAGTTTTACGGAGGTGAATTGATGAATGGGCGTGAGCCGCCGAACTCCTATAAGTTCTCTTTCGTTAATGAATGAGCCCTCGACAGTAATCAGTGTGGTAACACACCGCACTAATAATTATAAATATGAAAGACATTGAGTGAGTGTGTATGTTTGTCACTCTTTCAGGCTAAAATTTGTAATGGTGTTGGTGACCGTTGCCTATTGGTACTGATGTGAGCGCGGACGAAGTCACGGGAAAAAGCTAGCTATATAACTTAATTATACGTATATTCTGGTTTGTACAGAACTGGAAAAAATACCGATACGAAACTTTTTATCTAATACGGTCAAAAGCTAGTAAATAATACAAATAACATTCAACATCACTAATAACTTCAGAATTTGAAATACCTACGACATACTTATTTCAAATTCGAATATCTCTTATACAGCTGAACCAATAATTGTGATAAAAACATGTCTGACCATGTTTTGTTTTTTAAAAGCCGCATCCAAACCCGTTCACCCGTTTAAGATGTACATTGCTACAGACAGACAGACACACACACATAGCTGTCAAACTTATAAGACCTCTCTTCTTGTGTCGGACTTTAAATATAAATATCCATATACCAATTTGGAAGGCAAAGTTTTTTGTTCGAAAGTCCGTTATTGGCTTAATCTTATCTTTAGACAATATTGAGAAACTAATTTCAATATGTTTTATTTTGGTTCAGTAGTTTGGATTTTACATCGTTTCAAAGATACGGTTTTGTGACGTCACGCGACGGTCTGCATACTGTTGGGGGTCATAGGAACAAAACATTTTAGCGCATAAAAACAAAACTACTGGACCAAAATAAAAAAATATTTAAATTAGTTTCTCAATATTGTCTAAAGATAAGTTTAAGCCAATAACGGACTTTCGAACAAAAAACTTTGCCTTCCGAATTCAGTAACAAGTTGAATACTTTAAACAAAGGCACAATCGACACGTCTGCCTCCACACAACATGAAATATGATGTGAAGTCAATGAATAAAGAATAGTCTCTGTCTCCAGTGTGACTGAACAAGTACTGAACGAAGATTACCATGAACATAAAATAAAGTTTGTAATGGATTGTGGATGGATGGATGTTTGTTACTCTTTCACGCCGAAACGGCTGAACGGATTTGGATGAAATTTGGAATAGAGATAGCTTAGACATCAGAATAACACATAGGCTACACGCTTTTACACTTAGGAGCAAAGTAAAGCATATATCCTTTTGATATGTTTTATTTTGGTTCAGTAGTTTGGATTTTACATCGTTTCAAAGATACGGTTTTGTGACGTCACGCGACGGTCTGCATACTGTTGGGGGTCA
Organism: Zelleria hepariella; assembly: GCA_949319315.1. Lineage (NCBI taxonomy): Eukaryota > Metazoa > Arthropoda > Insecta > Lepidoptera > Yponomeutidae > Zelleria > Zelleria hepariella. The sequence goes on from OX439395.1 coordinate 7,589,666, forward strand.
TAGGAACAAAACATTTTAGCGCATAAAAACAAAACTACTGGACCAAAATAAAAAAATATTTAAATTAGTTTCTCAATATTGTCTAAAGATAAGTTTAAGCCAATAACGGACTTTCGAACAAAAAACTTTGCCTTCCGAATTCAGTAACAAGTTGAATACTTTAAACAAAGGCACAATCGACACGGCTGCCTCCACACAACATGAAATATGATGTGAAGTCAATGAATAAAGAATAGTCTCTGTCTCCAGTGTGACTGAACAAGTACTGAACGAAGATTACCATGAACATAAAATAAAGTTTGTAATGGATTGTGGATGGATGGATGTTTGTTACTCTTTCACGCCGAAACGGCTGAACGGATTTGGATGAAATTTGGAATAGAGATAGCTTAGACATCAGAATAACACATAGGCTACACGCTTTTACACTTAGGAGCAAAGTAAAGCATATATCCTTTTTCTGCTGAAACGGCTTAACGGATTTGGATGAAATTTTGAATCTTCTCCTTGAAGTGCCTCTCCATCACTGGAGGTTGGCAGTCAGCTCCCTGCACCACTCTCTGTTCATGGCTGTCCTGAATAATTGTTCCACGGTTTTGATGCCGGTCCATTCCTTTAATAAAATGAAATTTGGATTTTTCCAAATTTGGAATAGAGATAGCTTAGACATCAGAATAACACATAGGCTACATATTATCACGCTTTTACACTCAGGAGCAAAGTAAAGCATATATCCTTTTTCTGTAGTCCACACGGACGAAGTCGCGGGCAAAAGCTAGTACTGTATAAGGTGGATTTGCGTCAGTCGAGGTAAGCCAACTAACTCTGAGTTAATTTGACATTTCCATACAAATTATTGACGTTAACTCACGAGTTAAGATGAAATACGTCACACAACTAGCGCCGCCAATGAAAAAAAAAAACATCTCTTTTTTTGGATGCGTTTTTAGCAAAAAACGCTCCTGCGATTTCTCAACGCGAGGCTTAACTATTTTTAAGACCTAAGATTTGAATTCCAGATCCTAGAAATTAAGAATGCAATCGATGAGAATCGATTGAATACGTAGGAAATCCAATCCTGGAATCCAAACTTTAAGTCCTAAAAATAGTTAAGCCTCGCGTTGAGAAATCGCAGGAGCGTTTATTGCTAAAAACGCATCCAAAAAAAAGATATGATTTTTTTTCCATTGGCGGCGCTAGTTGTGAGACGTTTTGCATCTTAACTAGTTAATCCTCGTTGACGCAAGTGGACCTAAGTAATTCACAAATAGGTACCACCGTTTAAAAAATGTTGAACAATTAAATTACAATCTAAAAATGTAGTATAATAATATATCGAGTGAAATTATTATCTCTGAAACCGGAGGTGTGAGATGAGCTACACTGGGTGGCTAGAGCAAGGCTTTTCTGAATTTCTTAGGGATCCGAAGCTCAAAAGAAAAAAAAATGGAACCAGTAGGTATAGGATCACTTTTTTGTCCGTCTGTCTGTCTGTCTATCAAAGGAGGTAGCCGACGGCCAAAGGAGAATCAATGATTACTGAAAAAGGAGTTCTAAGTAGACCTTTTTCTTTTAACTTCAAGAAGGACTAAGTACCTATGACAGATGTTTTCTGTGTATTTACAGTGTATAACATTATATTAACTTGGACGTTCCGACTCACACTTGGCCGGTTTTTTTACAATTAAGTGACGGTTTTTTAGTAACTTTAACACTACTTCAACGTTTTGAGACCTTCTGAGGACTCGTGGTCGCGGAAGTTATTTTTATTATGCAAAAGTAACTACGAGTAACGCGCGTGCAAGCTTGAAGTTGTACTCGTACCACTGCAACTCGTGGTACTGTCCGCGAGCGAGATCAAAAGCATAGCGCCACGGAATGTCACTCACTCTCCAACTTTAATATATGAACACGAACGCCCTCAGGAAACATTACTTTTTAAGTGTCAGAAAATTCGCGCCGCGGAAAAAGAGAAAAGAGCCCAAACAGATGTGAACAGAGATGAAAAAAGTTTGCAGAAATTGGGAATGGAAGATGATTACAGTACATAGAATGGAGTTGAGGCGGTTTTTATGAAGTCCTCTTTGTGAGGATTCCGAATGTTTCACTTGGAAAGTTTCCCGGGAAAACTTTACTGCTTACCCTCGGAAAAATAATGTACAAAAGCAAAATATCCAGCGTTTTTAAGGTCCATTGGGCGTTATGTTTTATTGCGCTGAGGTTGTGGCAAAACAGTAGGTATCATTACGTACACACGACGGCACATTAGATTGTACACTTTTGTTTGTAAAGTCGCCCGTAACGTAACCTAGTAGAGTTCTAGCGTGTAGGGTCGACGTGCTGCCGTGTGTATGTCATTTACAGACGGTTACCAAAAAATAGAATATCTAAAGACGTATCCATGACCTTCCGTAATACAAGAGTCCAAGATAATATATTTGTGGTATGCAAAAAAGAGTTATACAGGGTGGCCCAAACATAGACGTCAAGCGAGAAAATCTAGATAGCTGACACCGAGGGCTACCCGAATCACCCCCATGTATGTTCAGCCATTTTTTGTCGTTTAGAAGTTATGAGGCTTTTAAGGTTTTTTTGAAAAAAATTACCTAGCATTTGATTTTATTTTGTAACTTTTTTTCCTTTTGTCTTTTCAGCAAATTTTTTTATTCTTTAGAGTCTCAGATAAATTATCTATCATCAAAAAATTAATGATCAGCTGTGGACTTTTAAAAGATATTGGAATTTTGATCCAAAGTCCAAAAATGTTGTTTTCAAGAAAACATCACTGAAATAGTTAGTATGGAGAAAAAAAAAAGTAGAGGTCTGAAGAACTGTTTATTGATTTTAAAAACTTTCTCAAAGCCTCATTCTTCAGAATAATACAAAAAACCTGTCACTTTATAGGACCTTTATTCAAGTAATTTGCAATCAAAGTCGAAAAACTGGAGTTGGAAGAAATTTTATTTCAAACGATTTTCATTTATTTTGGTCGATTCGGACAAAAAACATTGCGGATCGGCTTAAAATCATCTGTCAGTAGGATCTGCATTAGAAATTCATAAAAAATTTAAATAATAAAGTAATTTAATTTTCAGACTTTTTTTTATTTTTTTTCATTAAATTTATTTTTTTCTTCATGTTTTGTAAGTAAATTTGATAATAAAATAATTTAAAATTCAAATAATAAAAAAAAAAAGAAAAAAAAAACAAAATATTTTATGGTATTTATTTTTTATTTTTACGTGAATTTCCTATGCAGACCGTGCTGACAGGCAATATTAAGCCTACCTGCAATGTTTTTTGTCCGAATCAACCAAAATAAATAAAAATCGTTTGAAATAAAATTTCTTCCAACTCCAGTTTTTCGACTTTGATCGCAAATTACTTGAATAAAAGTCCTATAAAGTGACAGGTTTTTTGTATTATTCTGAAGAATGAAGCTTTGGGAAAGTTTTTGAAATCAATAAAAAGTTCTTCAGACCTCTACTTATTTTTTTCCCCATACTAACTATTTCAGTGAAGTTTTCTTGAAAACAAAATTTTTGGACTTTAGATCACAATTCCGGTATCTTCTAAAAGTCCACAGCTGATCATTAATTTTTGGTGATAGATAATTTATCTGAGACTCTAATGAATAAAAAAATTTGCTTTAAAGACGAAAGGAAAAAAAGTTACAAAATAAAATCGAATGCTAGGTAATTTTTTTCAAAAAAATCTTAAAAGCCTCATAACTTCTAAACGACAAAAAATGGCTAAACATACATGGGGGTGATTCGGGTAGCCCTCGGTGTCAGCTATCTAGATTTTCTCGCTTGACGTCTATGTTTGGGCCACCCTGTATATCTATCTGAAGAGTGTAGCAGAAATGGACCTCCCAAGTAACATTTTAGGTTTTAGAAAGGTTGTGAACAGGTTCTAGAACCTTTGTATGGAAATCTGCTCGTAAGTCTTATAACTCTCAATAAAGTTATATTAACCTTGTAATTACCTTCTGAGTGCCAAAAGGGCCCCGGTTTTAGAACCTTTCTGAGAGCTACAGCACAACCTATGGCTCAAATCCAGAACCTTTCCAATACTTGCATAGAACCTAAATATAACCTTCACCACCTTAATTTAAGTTACTATAACCTTGCAAGACAACTTATAAGTTCTAAATAAGTCTTGGATGTAACTCTATGACAACTTAAAACCTTTTTGATGGATATGAATAAATACCTTTCCAGGACTTTCAAGTTTTAAATAGCTTCTGTTTAAGATTTTTTACACAGATTCAAATACTTATTTACAATGGCGTCATTCCTTTGTCGTTAGGCCAACTTTCAAAATGGCTAGATAAACAATATTCATAAAAATAATATGTAGCTTGGTTAAGTCAGGAAATAATGAAAATATAGTGCGGTTGGCACTTTATCGTGAAACTTTACGATAATAGTGCTGAATACAACACGGGCCTTTCGTAAATTAAACTTTTCGAAGATTTTTTAATGAAATAAAAATTAAATATTTGGTAGTTGGTGGTAAGTCACATCAGAAATCGATCTACTATTCATATAAAAAATATATATTATAAATCGCGTAGCACATGGTATTTGATTACCCTTTATTTAATTAAAATATTGGATTTCTTTAGCTTTTTTTTTCATTTTATAATATTAAATATGGCTGCCGTTAGGAAATTACTTGAAAGCATTATTTTTTACCTTTTCAGAACTGTAACAGCTAAGAGCGCTTAATTTTTTCCAAAATAAGAGCTGAAGGTAATCTCGCGGAGCTACCCCAAACGACAAGGCTGTTTTCAACGCTTCAAGGTTATTACCAGGAGTTGTCCAAGACTTGCCAGTCGCGAAAATCACCACTGAGCTAAATTTGTTGCTTTTAAGTTTTGGTTGTAAGGAGGACATGCGATTGACCTACGTTCAACAAACAGCTACAGGCTGCTCTAAGAGTGCAAACATGGAAGTGTGCAAATAGTGACTATTCATAAATTATAATAAAACGTTAATAACTGGCCAAGTGCGACTTGGACTCGTGCACTGAGGGTTCCGTATCGTAACAAAAATGACAAAAAAAAACTAAATGTGCAGTGCTTACGAAAGTTTAAGTTTTAAAAAAAAACTAGCCATAAAGACCCTCGGTGCGTGAGTGCCACTTGGCCGTTTTTAAAACTATTTGTTGTTATACTATAAAGTAAGCTCTATAATAATACAAAGTTTGATGCTAATAATATTATTATGTATGACCGTTTTTGCAAAAGTATAAAAACACGTTTGTGGTATATGGACCTCCCTTATTTGTCATTATTATTTGTTGTTGTGTCCTCCATTATTACACAAATACATTCTGTGAAAGTTTGTATTTGTATTTTGGTTTAGTGTGAAAAATGTTTTGATACTATACAAGGTGTTACAAAAGATGCTAACTCTTTTTACAGGGTAATAGCACCCGATGATAGGGATCACAACCTAAATATTTTTTTTGCTCTATGACGTTCTGTTGATTTTTTAATTAATAAAATGTGAACGGTGTGGCGGGAGAAAAGTATTTTTTAAATATTGTTTTCATTGACTTTCACAATCTTTTAACAACTCAAACCTATGCAAATGCACCTACACCCACAAACATATTTTAAAATTTGAGCTAATACCAAGAACACAAAAGTTATGAAAAAATTTCCATTTTGAGGTTATAAAATAAAATTTGTTTTTTTCAACTTTCTTTTACAGAATTGACATCCTGTTGACCAATAGGTTACACCTTGTAAAAAGAGTTATGATGTTTTGTAACACGTTGTATAGGTAAAAAACCTTTATAAAAACATCTATTTCATATAATAGAAAAACATATTAATCCAATATGTACATAATATCTTGAATACCTAGCTTTCTATTAGTCTCGCTAAAAGAAAATAAAAAATGGCTTCACCTTTTTAAAGGATCAGCTGAAAATGACAAAAAATAAATAGCGGAATCGAACTGATACGAAGTTCATATAGTAAACTACAGGTGCACTCTAAGGGTGGTATTCATGAACGATACTTAAACTGAGATCAAAATGGAACTCTGTTTAAACTTAATTTAAAGTGAGATCAGTTTTGAACTTACTTTAAACTGATTTCAAAACTGATTTCAAAACTGATCTATCTCTGTTTAAACTAAGTTCAGCGAGATCAATTTTGAACTTACTTTAAATTGAGTTCAAAATTGATATTCGAATCGAATCGAATCGAGTCCAATCGAATCGAATCGAATCGATTCGAATCGAAATGAATTAAATCGAATCGAATCGAATCGAATCGAATCGAAACGAAACGAAACGAATCAAATCGAATCGAATCTAAACGAAACGAAACGAATCGAATCGAATCGAATCGAATCTAATTGAATCGAATCGAATCGAATCGAATCGAAACGAAACGAATCGAATCGAAATTAATTGAATCGAAACGAAACGAAACGAATCGAATCGTAACGACGCTAATCGAAATGAATTGAATCGATCGAAATTAATTGAAACGAATCGAATCGAAATGCATTGAATCGAATCGAATCGAATTGAATTGAATTGAATCGAATCGAATCGAATCGAATCAAAACAAATCAAATCAAATCGAAACGAAACGAAACGAATCGAGACGAAACGAAACGAAATTAATCGAATCTAATCGAAACGAATCGAATCGAAATGAATTGAATCGAAATGAATTGATCCAATCGAAATTAATTGAATCGAATCGAAACGAATCGAAACGAAACGAAACGAATCGAATCGAAACGAATCGAATCGAATCGAATCGAATCGATTCGAAACGAAACGAAACGAAACGAATCGAATCGAATCAAATCGAATCGAATCGAATCGAATCAAATCGAATCGAATCGGCTATTGCTAGATTCATGGTACGGTCGGCCACAATCTCAGATACCCCATGGCAGCTCTTATCGCGCGCGGCATAAGGGCGCCAATCGAACAAAAAGGGGTATCTGAGACTGGCCGACTGTACACATGGTATGACAGCACGTCAAACTGTACACTTTTGTTGTAAAATCGCCCGTAACGTAACCCAGCAAAGTGCTAGCGTGTAAGGGTCGACGTGCTGTCGTATGTACTGATTCAAGTATCAAAACTTTAACTGCCCATATCTCCTATACGGCTAATGCTAGACCCATGTTTATCGTACTCTAAAAAAAGGACTCGAGGAGCTCTACCTGATGAAAGAAACAAAAATAATAAAAAAGAAGTATCAAAGAAGTATCAAAACTTTAACTGCCCATATCTCCTAAACGGCTAATGCTAGACCCATGTTTATGGTACTCTAAAAAGGGCTCGACAAGCTCTACCTGATGAAAAAACAAAACTAATAAAAAGTAAGTATCAAAACTTTAACTGCCCATATCTCCTAAACGGCTATGCTAGACCCATGTTTATCGTACTCTAAAAAAGGACTCGACGAGCTCTACCTGATGAAAGAAACAAAAATAATAAAAAAGAAGTATCAAAGAAGTATCAAAACTTTAACTGCCCATATCTCCTAAACGGCTAATGCTAGACCCATGTTTATGGTACTCTAAAAAAAGGGCTCGACGAGCTCTACCTGATGAAAAAACAAAAATAATAAAAAAAAAAGTATCAAAACCTTAACTGCCCATTAGGGTGGGCCGATGAAGTAGGGCGAAAAAAAAAATTCGAATTTTCTAACCCAAGAGGTGTCAAAAGTTGCAGATTAATGAGTAGGTTCTAAAGGTATAATCAGGTTTTTAAAATTAAACTGTCTTGAGCCCTCTACCAGCTGTCAAAAAATCAAGTTTTTTTGAAATTTCAGTAAATAATCAGACAGCTGTTACTATTAATTCTTTTAATTATATATTACTTTTATAGTGTAGGAATAATTATAAAACAATAAAGAAAGTAATCATGCAAAGTTTTATTCAAATTATAAATGCAAGAAAAATATGTTTTCTTAGGAATTTTCAACAGATTTTTGTGGTCAAACTCGGGCATTTCGCCGCGAGATTTTAATGTATTTTGTATCAGCCCGTCCCTCGCCGATTCTCCTATGACCCTCTGGGCAGCCTCTGTCACCAACTTCACACATCTCTCTACACTTTGTGTATGGCAAAGGTAGTCAAGTCATGTGGTGGCAGACCGTTTGTTTTAGCCATTTCTTTCAATTCGTCAATGGGGTATTTCGAGAGAATTGGCGGCGGTGTGATGTTAATATCTTGCCAATTTAGAAGATTTGTATAATCTGCAGCAAAAAAATTTAATTGTGGCCTCTTTGGGGGCTTAAAAAATCGGATTTTACTGCTAGAAGCCGTTAACCTGGCGTTTTCAATTCGTTCTACAGCGAGCTGTCTCACATGTTCTCTCTCGTCATAGAGCATTGCTATAAGCAAATTTTCGGGATGCCTGAAGTACCTATGCGTTCTTTTCTATCACAGGGTCAGTTATGGCTTTCACATTTTCCGGCAAATCCATTGAAAATTTAATCAATTTATAAATGTCATGGGCTCCGTCCTTTAATAGTGGTTGCGCCATTATGTAGAGCCAAACTGGTGCATAAACTTTCATAATGTTCTCCACGATGCTCTGAAGGCTTGCATGTGCTTATGTATAGTCTCAAAATGCGATTCGAAAAGGTAAGCCACCTCGAATGAGCCATTTTTCCAGGCTGCCGATTAGCCAACTCTGATGAGCAAATGCCAGAAGTAACCGCCTGGCAAATCTCATACAGGTGTTTTTGGTCGGTACTAAGGTCTTTAATAGCATCATCTTCAATCTGTGGCACGTTTCCAGCTACTGGCATGTTATTCACCACAAGATACAAACTGCTAGTTTCATACAGCGAATTTGCGACGGAAATCGTGTCAAAACTCATATTGTTTGATTCTGCAGTCACGTCAGAACTACTTTAAATAGGGTAATTACACTAATATAAGGCATAATATAGTGGGTAGTGCAATAAAACAGTAAACTAATAGTTGGAAAGTACGTAAAACAAATTACACAAATTGACTGAAAAATTACAATTTAATAAATATTAAATCGCTAGTAGAGGGCTAAAAGTAGTATGCTGGATTTTTATTGTTATTTTTCCTGTAATCTACGTACCCTAATGCAAGTTTTAAGTGCTCTTGTCATACCAAATTCGAAAAAAAGTAAAATCGGCCCACCCTACTGCCCATATCTCCTAAACTGCTAATGCTAGACCCATGTTTATGGTACTCTAAAAAGGGCTCGACAAGCTCTATCTAATGAAAAAACAAAAAAAATAAAAAGTAAGTATCGAAACTTTAACTGTCCATATCTCCTAAACGGCTAATGCTAGACTATAGGACTAGAGTACCATAAACATGGGTCTAGCATTAGCAGTTTAGGAGATATGGGCAGTTAAAGTTTTGATACTTCTTTGATACTTCTTTTTTATTATTTTTGTTTTTTCATCAGGTAGAGCTCGTCGAGCCCTTTTTTTAGAGTACACACGACAGCACGTCGACCTTTACACGCTAGCACTCTACTCAGTTACGTGACGGGCGACTTTACAACAAAAGTGTACACTCTGACGTGCTGTCGTGTGTACCATAAACATGGGTCTAGCATTAGCCGTTTAGGAGATATGGGCAGTTAAAGTTTTGATACTTCTTTGATACTTCTTTTTTATTATTTTTGTTTCTTTCATCAGGTAGAGCTCGTCGAGTCCTTTTTTTAGAGTACGATAAACATGGGTTTAGCATTAGCCGTTTAGGAGATATGGGCAGTTAAAGTTTTGATACTTGAATCAGTACATACGACAGCACGTCGACCCTTACACGCTAGCACTTTGCTGGGTTACGTTACGGGTGATTTTACAACAAAAGTGTACAGTCTGACGTGCTGTCATACCATGTGTACAGTCGGCCACAGTCTCAGATACCCCTTTTTGTTCGATTGGCGCCCTTATGCCGCGCGCGATAAGAGCTGCCATGGGGTATCTGAGATTGTGGCCGACCGTACCATGAATCTAGCAATAGCCGATTCGATTCGATTTGATTCGATTCGATTCGATTCGATTCGATTCGATTCGATTCGTTTCGATTCGATGCGTTTCGATTCGATTCAATTAATTTCGATTTGATTTGATTCGATTCAACTCATTTCGATTCGATTCGTTTCGATTAGATTCGATTAGTTTCGTTTCGTTTCGTTTCGATTTGTTTAGTTTCGTTTCGATTCGATTTGATTTGATTCGATTCGATTCGATTCGATTCGATTCAATTCGATTCGATTCGAATTGATTCGATTCGATTCGATTCGATTCAATTCATTTCGATTCGAATCGATTCAATTAATTTCTATTCGATTCAATTCGATTCGATTAGATTCTATTTGATTCGTTTCATTTCGTTTCGATTCGATTCGATTCGATTCAATTCGTTTCGATTCGATTCGATTCAATTCATTTCGATCCGATTCGATTCGATTCGATTAGATTGGATTGGATTCGATTCGATTCGAATATCAATTTTGAACTCAATTTAAAGTAAATTCAAAATTGATCTCACTGAACTTAGTTTAAACAGAGATCAGTTTTGAAATCAGTTTTGAAATCAGTTTAAAGTAAGTTCATTTTGATCTCAGTTTAAGTATCGTTCATGAATACCACCCTTAGTCAATAGCGGAACTTTAAGTAGGCTGTCTACTGATCAATACAAACAACTTGTAAGAGGTGGCGGCAAAAATGGAGCGAAAAAAAATCAGCTGTTTCATACATTTGGCGCAGTACTGCATTGACCTTTTGTATGGAACAGCTGACATTTTTGACACTCGATTTTTTTCGCCACCTAGTGCAAGTTGTTTGTATTGATCAGTAGATAGCCTACTTAAAGTTCCGCTATCGACTTAAAGTGCACCCTGTAGTAAATAATAAAAAGAATAAACACTTACAGTTGCATTAATCATTCATAACAATTTTTTACGCACTTAACACTTAGAATTTTCACTTTTTTTTGTATCACCCTGTGTCGGTTGATTTTTTAAGACGCGTAAGCTTACAGATCACAATGTATGCTTTGAAGTCGCGGAGACAACTGTCGAGTTTTGAGGATGCCTCTTAAGCTTTAAAATATTTCTGTAAGACTTGAATAATGCCTTCAGCTCAAAACAACAGCTTACTGGTTTTGTTTTTTACCACACAGTCCTAGTTTGTTTGCCTAGACAACTCTGATCTAACCTATAAGTTGTAGATAGGTTTTCGAAACTACTTATAAGCAATTTCAACATTTCAAAACCTTAAGGTAATATCAAGGTTAAAAATTAAACCTTTAGATCTCACATAAGTTAAATGATAGCCTTTCCAGAACCTTATCAGTAGCTTACGACAACTATAAGATCCTGGGGCTGTAAGCTCTTGAAATACAAGTCAGCATAACATTAACGTTAACTCTTGTCAACAACTTCAAGGTTGTAACAATAAACTATTAGTTTTAGGACTTAGTAATCATTCTCAAATACTAAATATAACCAACTAGCAAATCATTAACCTTTCTACAACCCCTCTAAAACCTAGAGGCAATTTTTACAACCTAGGCCCAAATGAAATGTTACTTGGGCTTGTAGCTTCATTTGATAATAATTATTATAACACCTAACATGAGCTGTCTTTAATAAAATTTTAGTCATCTTAATCATTTACTTTGATTAGCTACCGTTCTCTTTGTCATTACGGTTCGTACTTGTTCAGTTCCGTTCGTCGTAGTTTCGGACAATAATGAAAAGATTTCTTTGTTCCTTTCCAGGTCGTTTTATCAAGTAAGAAGCAGCATTCTTACTCATTCGTTCGAAGCAACAACAGGGTAGAGGAGAGCCACTTCCGCAGAGGCGAAAAGTCGTAAATTTCACTGTCGCCTAATGGAATAACGGCGTAATTCAATATTGCCCGACAGTTTTTATTCATTTAAAGCGGGCGTCATAATTACCGCTATTAATTTGCCTCCGAGGTGGGCACCGATAAAGCCAGCTTAATAATATTGTTATCGTGGATGTGCAAGGGGAGGGGAGGTGGGGTTCGGAGGCCGGGGGGGCTGAAAGGGGCGCTGTCAAATTTCATGCGCTATAAGCCTTAGCGTTCTTCCACCGACACAGTCGGATTGGTACAGTCGTCGAGAGAGGCTGTTTTTAAACCCCGACCAAAAAAGAGCGATGTTATAAGATTGGCCGCTATGTGTGTGTGTGTGTGTGTGTCTGTCTGTGGAACCGTAGCTCTTAAACGGGTGATCTGATTTGCATGTGTTTTTTTTTAATGCAGGTTTTTTAGCGAGTGTTCTTAAATAGGTTTTATCAAAATCTATATTATGAGGTTCTGCATTAATTTAGTGACACATACTATCTTACTTATTGCAATAAGTCTCTCAGACTTTTAATTCAAACGACACAAAGACATTCAGCAATGCAACCCACAATCCTAGTCCGAATTTTGTTATTGCTTCCGAAACAATTCTCTTCGTGACTGTATTAGACGCACTACGCTCGTAGAGGACCCATTGGTGGTCAGCTTTATCTTTGCCAAACAGCACCTGATAAGAAGCTTAGCATTCCACTGCCACAACGTCCCATTTCCACTCACAAACTTGCCCAAAAACTTACTCTCACACTTTCGGAATAAGGCAGAATTTTGTGGGGCAAAAACATGATGAGTGGACTTTATGCATAACGTTACCCGAAGCTTTTTGTGGGTATCACATTCACAATGGAGGTGTAACAATAGGACGTGAGCTATCTAGTTTCGGTGTAGGGAGACGAAAACAAGAGCGACCTGGGAATAAAGGTATTTTGGACGTTGTAGATGATACGCACATATTATCATAGCATCATTTTAGAAAAATCTCCATAGTAAGAAGAAACAAATTCATCAGATTTCATCAGAGAAATTATGATAATTTTGGTGGCACTTTTATTTGTGGGTTTTCAGAGAAAATTATGTTTTACTGCAGTACAGATACGTGTTATTACTTCACTACATAACTGTACACAGTAAGAACATGAACTTAAATAAAAACCATAAATAACAAGTGTCACCAAAATAATAAATCATAATTCCTCCGATGAAATTGACCCCTTACTTGTTTATTTTCTGCATTGTCAATAGTCCGCTGAAATCCACCAACCTCCGCATTATAGGGTTTTTTACTTTGTCAATGCATCGGAGCTACCTATCAACGTTGACAGACCTTGGATTTATTAATAGGCATTTAAAAATTATTCGGTAGAAAATCAAATACCTATTGCAACTAATTCGAAAATAAAATCAAATTCGTTGAGAAAATATCCGTCATTCAATTCAATTTTTTTCAAGTAGAAAGCCACGTCACCCTCACAAGCTTTTGCCAACCTATCTGAATTCCGACCAGCGTAGCAGTCTACTGTAAAAAGAGGCGTCTAAAAAATCAGGTCTCCCAATTAGCGGAATCTATTTAAATCACGTACGAAACGTCGAGAGTATAAATTGTTATCGGGATTAGGTGAAAAACAAGCGCTTCGTACACTATTAGTGACAAGTTCAGAAGACGCTTTCGGCCAAAATGGTAACGTAGAGTCATCTGGGGAGAAACTGTGTTTGGGAAAGGCCATATTTTCACGGTTTTTTCAGTTTTGTAGCTACGAGTAAAGAGCAATTTTTGTGTAACGATATTTGTTTCACGACAGTAAAACAGAACAAACAAAATTAAGCTTCTGGTCGAAAAACCAGTACTTATTACTGCCTAAAAAACTAGTAGTTTGAGAAAATCTCATAATCAGCTGAATTATTGTTGTTTTGTTGGTAATGAAAACAATAATATTTTAGTGTTGTGAAATATAAATCGTTGAACAAATATTGAGAATTTCAGTTTAGCTAGAGTCGTGCAAAGCTAACTTTGCAGTGGAGCAACCGAAATAGTAATTTCCGTACGTTGCTTTTGTATGTTTTCACCATATTTTCAATGTATGCCACAAAACAAAATTGTAACAGACCATAACTGACGTAACATGTACCACTGAAAAATGGTGAAAACATACAAAAGCAACGTACGGAAATTACTATTTCGGATGCTCCACTGCAAAGTTAGTACTGCAAAGTTAGTTGCACGACTCTACAAAATTGAAAAATCTGTCAAAATTGAGAATTTCACCCCTCCTGATTCCTCAAATGCTTTTATTGTTTCTTGTACCACCTCTCCAGCATATAAGTATTTGTCGACATCGTCCAACCTGCCTGCCCCGATTTCCAGGTCCATCGGCTGGCATCCCTTCCGTGGCGATTCTCGCCCACCTACGGATGCTTTCAGTGGTGATATCAAAAATCGCACCAGAGCAGATGTACTGAAACTGACCTTCCGTGTGTTCCTACTTTGCGCACCGAACCTTCGATCTAGCTTAACCAGCTCTAAGTGGCAAATGAGGCCATTAGCAGCGACGGACGGTCTCTGCCCATCAGACGGCCGCGGGACGTTTGAACGCTTTTTAAACCCAATGGCGAGCCAGTGACTTGGGTGGGAATCAGTCGGTAAAATAGAGACAGCGTCATGAAGCGATGTAACTTGAAGTCTTCGGGTTCACTACGCCTTTCCGATTTATTCACGGTAAGAGACAATCTGACGTGCAGCCAATGTGGTCGCACGTTCGCCAAAATTAGCTAGATATTCCAGCCAGCTGAGGGCACATGAACGCCGCTCTACAGGGTGCACTCTAAGTCGATAGCGGAACTTTAAGTGGGCTATCTACTGACCAATACAAACAACTTGTACTAGGTGGCGAAAAAAATGGAGTGAAAAAAATATCAGCTGTTCCATACAAAAGGTCGACTCAGTACTGCGCCAAATGTATGAAACAGCTGATATTTTTTTCGCTCCATTTTTGTCGCCACCTAGTACAAGTTGTTTTTGTATTGATCAGTAGACAGCCTACTTAAAGTTCCGCTATCGACTTAGAGTGCACCCTGTAGATAGTTAGATGGCAGTTTCTTTGGCTTCTAAAAACCTTGGAATTAATCGTATGAAAGTGTTTTTTTTTTACTAACGCCTCTTTACGACAAGTTTAAGTAGATCTTCACGTGCTGTATAAATACGAGAGATACACTTTTGTTTTACAAATTTTCAGTCACACCAACATTTACCGCTCACAAAACCACACCACCAACAAAACCGTAAAGCTAATTCGACCCACGAGCGAAAATTCACAGTAAAACCTCATAAAATTAAATAACAAAGTTGGTACTTTAATATCGCAGTAGTAGGTACGAGTACCTTTGATTCAATCCAACTTTTGTGAACGGAGCGGGCGGTAATTCGGTATTATTTCCTCATTAGTTCGACTTGGGAACGCCGAGGGTCGGATTAAAAACCCCCACGAGGCCATGTGCTCCAAAATCAGAACCTTTAGAACGTCCACTTCATACTGAGAAGACGAGAAAAAGCGCTCTTACATAAACATTGCTCATAATCAACCTAAATAGTGGAGATGCGCCAGAAAAATAAGCATTCATTGGCTCTACACTGGCAATTTTGCTCAGTGACAACCCGTTCATAACATTGGTGTCTCTAGTTTATAAACATCAAAAGTCTAATAAATTATGGTACAAATGGTTTGTTTACTTTATCCCATACTACAAACGATCCATAAGCATTACTTTGACTGGCAAGCAAGGGCACCTTGAGCAGCCAAGCAACGATATAAAAAATTGTCGATGCCAATGGTAAAATAAATTTTATAGGTACAGCTCCCAGCAAAAAGTACGTATTAACACGACAGTAATCAAGCGATTTTTCACTACCATAAAAGTAAGTAACATCAGAATCGGTAACTTGGAGACGCGAGATCAGCGAGTGTATGCAATTTCAAGGTTAGTTGAGACCTCTGCGGCCTCCCCTTTTGTGTCCACACCCTCCGAATTAGGGTACCTTAGTCCTTACCCCCGTCCCTTAATGCTAATTGAGACGTATCTGTCTAGTGATGGCCGCAAATGGCTCTACGTGGGGCTCGAGGGCGTGTCAATCCTATTTAGAGGGACATTTTTGCTACATTACCGGCGAGTGATTTTAGATGAGCTGTCTTTGAAAATAGAGTAGGATTTTTGGGGCAACGCAAGTTTTTTAGTCTCAATTTTGTGCGGTGTAACATCGGTACTTATTGATTGAGAAAGAAAGAAAGAAAATACATTTATTTATCGCCAAAACACACATACATAAAATTATAATTAAAAGTATAGGTATAGATAATTAGGTGCTAGGTACATAGGTATGCGTTAATTGGCCACAAAAGGAATCTGGCTCAGCACAAAGTTACGAGTACCCTAAGGGGCATCTTAAGTATACCCGCAACTAACAAAAATAACAAATAAAGATAATCGTAAATGGAGAAATATCTGAAATCGAACCTTTCCAGCGATTAATTTGAAAATAACAACTAGTTTTACACATAGGTATAGCATGATACAGTCACTATAGACTCTCGACTTATTTAATAACTAATGAAAGCGACTATACTATGGTGCTAGCTAACAAAACGATACTATTATTCGATTACACAATTTTTCAAGTTATGAGTTTTTTGTATCGGTTTTGTAGATTTCCAAGCATAACGCGGCAGCAAAACTGTCATCCCGGGTGCAAAATTACACTCGTTACAAAATTTGTGTGTAAAACGTGAAAAGTACAACTATTTTAACGCTTGTGTAGGGAGAAACTAAGTAGAACCGAAATAATTACCCCCATATCTTGAGTAGAGGCCTAAACATAAAGCCACGTACGAGTCCACAATGCAGCGACAAATGAAAACTATCTCCGGGTGAAAGAATGCGCATGGGCACGGTGGCCGTGTTGTTTATTATAAACCGTATCCCCATTGTGTGTCTCTTTGCAATGTTTTACAGGAATGAGAACACCACAATAATGTACGGAATGCGGACTTCTACTCATGTCGCTCACAGATACAAAGATCTTGTATGGCCTCCACAAAGGGCCTATGTGTTTATTTTATTTAAAAAACCGCACAGTTGTTAGTCATCAAAACCGGTTTATTTGCAGGAAAATAGCTCTTACCCACAATAATTACCTATGTATTATTTTTCAAATAAAAAGTTTTTTAAAATTTCGATAAGAGCTATTTTTCCGCAAATAAACCGGTTTTGATGACTAGCAAATGCGTTTTTTTTTTTAAAGAATAAGCACAAGGTTCCATCACCTCATGTATGGAAAAGCCTTGCAAGTGGAATAAGGTTTTGGCATTTACTTCTCCAAATAGTCCCGTGTTCGATACCCTCCTGAATTGAGATTCCCAAAGTAAGATGAAGCCTGTGCCTGTGTACGTGCCCCACTAGCTGAGCAAAGGTTCAGAGAGAGACTTCAAACTTAAATCGGCGCGGCAGGAGCGAAATGTATAGCCGGGTCTACACCAGACGATCCAACGCGCTCCGATCACGCGCAGTAGGAGCCAAATGTATATTATGCGGGTCCACACCGGCCGATCCAGCGCGCTCCGATTGCGCGCGGCAGGAGCAAAATGTATAGCCGGGTCCACACCGAACGATCCAGCGCGCTCCGATCGCGCGCGGCAGAAGCGAAATGTAATAGCCGGGTCCACATCGGACGATCCAGCGCGCTCCGATCGCACGCGGCAGGAGCGAAATGTATAGCCAGGTCCACATCGGACGATCCAGCGCACTGCGATCGTGCGCGGCAGGAGCGAAATGTATAGCCGGGTCCACATCGGACGATCCAGCGCACTGCGATCGCGCGCGGCAGGAGCGAAATGTATAGCCGGGTCCACATCGGACGATCCAGCGCGCTCCGATCGCACGCGGCAGGAGCGAAATGTATAGCCGGGTCCACATCGGACGATCCAGCGCCCTCCAAGCGCACGCGCTAGGACCGAAATCCATACATTTCGCTCTTGCCGCGCGCGATGTGGACCCGGCTATTCACTACGCCTGACCACTGCGGATTCGTGTTAAGGGTATTAAACTTCAGATGATAAGGTTCCCTCATAATGTTTTCTTTCTCCACGAGCGAGTGGTTTTGCTTCTACAAATTCACAATGTAAGCAACTTTAATTTATTATAAAACAAATTCATAGGCATACTGTACATGCCCGCACCCGGAATTGAACCTGGGTCTCTCGCTTCCGACTCCATTGTTTTACCTGTTCTTTATTCTCGTAGATTAGCAAGTATTTATTTATTTATCGATAGAGCTCGTTATGATCTTACCTTTATACGCTAGATGTGTTCAGCAAATAAGTCTAGCAGCATCGAGACCGGCACGTCCTCGGTCGCACGTTCGTCTCAGATTGGTTCACAGAGCTAACAAGCAGGTAACTTTCACAATTAATACCAAACGAAGTAATGGCCAGGCTGTTCCTGTGTCTACCTGGGGGGATACCCTTAATGCCATTGCGTCATTGCGTCCATATTTACAAAGTTTTAAAATTAATTTCTCTTTTACATCGCATAGTCATCCTTTGATTTTATATACTTCGTAATATTTATTCAAAGGTATTTTGTATAATACCAATATAAAATGAGTCTTAATTCGTGAAATATAGAATTTTGTAAATGCCGCCATATTGAAAAAAATGCGTCAAGGGTAGAGGGGCAGGAACATATTTGTTTCTTGTTTCTTACGCAGCCCGGTTTCTTTATCTTGTTCAGAACTTTTTTTACTTCTTCGCAAAAGAGTCGATTTTCTCCCAGGAAACGACAACCAACGGCGCGTATAACCATATAAGTGAATGATTCACTATCTTTTTGTTTTATTTTACAAACATTCGACTAAGAAGTACAGAACCTTCGACTCCTAGACACAGAAGCCCCGGTCTACCATGGTTACCCACCGCTTACCGCAACTGCACGTATTCCATTAAAAACTATCACCGAACAATGTTAGTTTTAACACCTAACTAACCCTTTGGGAACGACCCCTAAAAACCAAAGTTCTCGCAGAGTTTGCTCCAGAGGATCAGCTACAGGCCGTAGCCCCGGGAAAGGTGTTCCGATTCACATAAGAGGCAAGGCTACAATGTTTTTTCCGATAAGTGAGCTAAAGCATAATTTTTATTTTCAGTTTTGGCCTAAAGAAAATCATTCCATTGAAAAAGGTTTTTTGTTTTTGGATGCTGAAAAGAAACACCATACATTATTTTAAATATTCCTGGTACCCCGTGCAAAAGTGGCCGTTTTTGGTGGTGGCGGGATTTATTCGTAGGTAGGATCTGAAATCTAGACCTTAGGTCCTGAAAATAGTTAGGGATTCACATTCAACGGCTCGTTTTTAGCAAAAACGCATCCAAAAAGAATTTTTATTATCGTCGCTAGTGCGTCTTGACCATCAGCTTAAAAATGTATATAAATTTTTATAGGCTGAGGTACATTAGGACGTATAATAAATTATTAGAGTCAAGCGTGGTGATCGGCGGATACCTCATGAGCGACATAACATGAAAGTGACGTGCCTAGGGATTAAAAAGTAAGCATATTATAAATAAGGAAAAGTACTTTTAACTTTTTTGTATGAAAAAGTAAGTGAAACCGTTAAATCAATATAAAATATTTTTTTGGCTATTAAGTTTTTTTTATTGCGTAATAGATATTACAATACTATGAGCTGAATACCGAAACTAATAAGTAAAGTTTAAGTTGTGAAAACGTGAAGTAAGCTTTTTCCATTTGCCTGAACATCTGAAACATGCGGAGAACGTCAAAAAAAACCATGTCACGTGATTTCACATTATTATTTACATCATACAGACGAAAAGCTCACATTTCGGCAAAATATTTTTAAACAAGCAACATGTTACGCTGATGATTTTGTGCGAACAAAAGTTTTCAATTAAAACACACCGACACACACTAGGGACCATACACCGTAACTTTAAATACACCTATTTTAACCTCCAATATAAAAAGAGGGGTGTATAAGTTTGACCGCTATGTGTGTGTGTGAGGGTGTCTGTCTGTCTGTATCTGCTGTGTGTCTGTCTGTATGCGGTTTTTTTTTTATTTGAAGGCTGGTGTTTTTAGATATTATGTTAAATCAAAATATTTATGCTAATTTTCAAAATATTTATGAATATGCTATGAATGTGCTTATTTGAAACTAAAAATATTAACGGGGGTATTTTAAAATTTTAATTTATCTATACTTATAATAAAACTCTAGCGAAGTCAATTCTGTACATTGAATATTTTTAGAAAAAAACTAGCAGGGGTTACTAAGTAAACTATACTAAATCCAAAAATGCAAAAATAACGGTTTATGTCTGTCTGTCTGTCTGTCTGTCTGTCTGTCTGTATGAACACGATAAACGTGAAAACCGCTAAATAGTTTTCAACCAAACTCAACATGGTCGTAACTCACGTTTCTGGGAGTAACTTCTTCGTTTTTTGTAAGAAATATTCATTATTTGGATATGGCTTCTTGAGAAGGTATGTTAAGAACGTGATACTGAACATATTTATGCAAAAAAAAAAGTCCGACTTTGAACCACATTCTCTCGAAAACCTACATTGCGGATTGCAATTTTAACTTGATTTTTTGTAAGAAATATCCATAATTTTGATATGGCTTCTTGAGAAGGTATGTTAAGAACGAGATACGGAACAAATTTCAGAAAAAAAAAATTAAAAGTCCGACTTTATTATCTCCGTAACCGTTGATTTCCCAGGCATAGTTCCTTGTGCAAAAATGTTCGTTATGATGAGGACTATACGTATACGTGGTCTCCCGCTTTGTTGACGGTCTTTTAACACTCTGTATAATAGCACGCTACGACTTTTGGCATTTGGGGCGCATATTGTAAATGAAAAATCGGCATTTGTTTTTATTTTATTTTGGCCGAAAATGTTAGTTCTACAAGCGTAGCATAAGGCCGGGTTAGAGCGTATCTATGGGTTTAAAACAATAGGTATCTCACTCTTTTGTTTGACGTAGAGCGGGATGGACAGAGCCTAGATACGCTCTAACCCAGCCTTATGATGCTTGCTGGAGGGAATTTTGAGTGGTTTTCGGTGGAGGTCGGACAAAGTTTATCGATGTTAGAAATGTAGTACTGTTGCGTCGCGGTCGAAATGTTCTGGGTTTGAAACCACGCGAGGTTGAAAATTTTTTTGTGCCTTTTTTTAAATATTTACTCTACTGAGCCAAACTGGATATTAAAAAAATATATTTTGTTTGCCGTAGAGCGGGATAGACAGAGTTATTTGCGGTAGATACGCTCTAACCCAACCTTATGCTTTGCTTGCTGGCTTAGCATGAGAATGGGTAAGACCTTATCTATGGGCTTATAACTTTATCTATCCCACTCTACGTCGAGGGAGATACATATAAACCCCCATACTTCCCAGGCAATTCTTATGCTAAGCTTCCTGGTATCTTACACGGGCGATACCTAATCTAAACAAAACATATTTTATCATAAATGTATTGTTTAGATTAGGGCATACACACACAGACAGACACATAGACAGGCACACCCTCATAAACACATAAACAGACACACACACAAAGCTATCACACTTATGACACCCCTCTTTTTTGCTAGGGGGTTAAAAAAAAACCTTCCTTTTGAGTTTACCTCCACAGTCGAATTTAAATTAAATGTCAAATGTGTAAAAACGCATACGAAGTCGCGGGCACAACTAGTAGTCTATAAAATATAGCTTGAGCTCTGTGACAGATGTCAAAGTGGTAACTCATTGTACGACACTAATTCTGCACCAATGAAGTATGAGATTATCGTAGAGTAAATTTACCGTTAAAAAATTCGGAACTTGATGGTTATGATTTCGATGACAGCTGTCACAGAGCTCAAGCTATATTTTACAGACTATAGTCGTTATCATCTTTAATTTGCCGTGCTTTCCGAGTTTACTTCGGAACATGTAAAATGTCGGATGACCTCATAGGATCTCATAAGTCGCCACCTTTTTGTTTGATTGACGACCTTATGCCGCACGCTTTACGTACCTAAAAGCTCTCATGGACTTTATCTCGTGACGCTGACCCTATTTTCTGTCTAAAGACAAAATTGCTATTTGGTTCGAAACGATTCGAATCGCAGTTAGTTTAGTAGGTAAATAAGTAGGTACGTAGGTAAGGCCCAGGCACTGCAGCGCCGAGTGGTCTCTTCACCCATCTAGTGTGAGTGAAGGTACCACTTGACGCTGCATAAATCGTCTCATTACGTAGATGCAAAGGCCTTTTTTAGGTAAGGCGATTTGACGCGTTTCAAACCAAAATTATGTGTGAATATCGCGAATCATTCAAAGTTACAATTCCTATTTGCGTCGTAAGCACACAAACAATCTCAAGTAGACAACCATCGGGAGATAATACTCGTCGGGACTACCTACTCGGGACCCATGTCTACTGCACAAAAGATATTTCAACTTACTTCTGCGTAACATTTATTATACAACTGGCTTAATATTAAGCTAATTAAATTAGTTCGTTTCAAGAAACTTTTGTCCCATTTAAACTGAGCTATTGCGTTCATATAGACGAAGTTTTTTAATTTATTTCTCTTTGAAATCGCATAGTCATGTTATGATTTTTTTGACTTTGTAATGTTTATTCAAAGGTAAGGCTGTTGTGTATGTCGGATAACGAGGGAGAGAATGGAGCTATGGCATGAGAATACTGTAGACTGTCAGGATGTTAATACTCACTTACAAGACATTGTGGGCGTATCGTGGGACACTCTAGGTAGGTTAGGAATAAAACACACGTGTTTGTGCGAGATTGCTTAATGGAATTTATTTAGCAATAGGCGGCACTGAATCTACGTTGCTTCTAAGCATAAACAGACCGGGAAAGAAGCAACAAGAAAACCCGTCTGGACATCTCTTTCTTTTGATCTTTAGAGGTAGTTACAATAATTAGGTACACAGTAATTGCTTACACATACAGGCATGGAAATACAATAGAATTGGTACAGTACTCACGTTACCTTTCTTGATGTTCTCCTCACACTTGAACACTATGAAATAGCACTGACTCTATAGCAATATTCGACTAGGACAGTAAAGTTACAGAAACGTGGTAAGTTTAGCAAAGAGCCGACCACACAACCTTCTCGGTCCGCTGTCGGTCGTGAACTGTGTCGCTTGAGGCGCGCTCCGCACTTAAATAGACTCGACGGTCACGCTATACCTCGACGCGAGCCCTGATTGGTCGAACCGCGCAGGGTTGCCAAAGTTTGCTTGACGTTTCGTTCAACGAACTAAACTAACTTCTAATCTGTGAACCGACAACTTGGTTGGATAATCTGTGATGAGTAATCTATGACTTTGTTTACAATCAACTGTCAAAATGCGTCTACAATGATTCTTCAGCTCGAACGATGTTTGATGTTGCTTTTCACAATGCGACATGTACAATAACAAATGAATGCCTCTGAATTAGTGAAATATTGAATTTTGTAAATTGCGCCATACAGTTTATTAGTGAACAATTAACCTAACTAGAAAGACAGATCTGTCTCTGTGTCGAGCCAGGTGATTAATTCAAACATACTTACTTGAAACAAGCTCACATTGTATGGTATGTACCTATACTATTGTTACCACCGCAAAAGAGCCATAACCATAACAATATTGATTTCCAATAAAATATGTCGGTAAAGCCCAACTTCAGGCAATTACACACCGTATAATGTTGGGGGAGGGACTTTATCGCGTTTAGATCGGCTAAGGTACCTTCTAGCGGTATCTATTCTATGGCCATCATGAGATGCTTAGGGGAGTTGCAACAAGTCATCGACTTATTTACTTTCCTTACTCATTCGACCCTGTATTTAAGACCTTCTACTATGTAGATATTCTTCTTAGATTGCGGTTCGGAAGAGTTATGCCGCGTTAACGTGGATCGATTTACACCGCACATCTTTCGCCGCACGGCGAAAATCGACCTTGTAAATGGCAATTCGGCTAGGCCACAGTGACTAAAATCGAAACTTCAAAAATCCGAATCTCGCCGCACAGCGACCGGCCGAATGCGGCTGGTGGTGACTAAAATCGACCGTGTAAATGGCAATTCGGCTAG
Source organism: Zelleria hepariella (assembly GCA_949319315.1). Classification (NCBI taxonomy): domain Eukaryota; kingdom Metazoa; phylum Arthropoda; class Insecta; order Lepidoptera; family Yponomeutidae; genus Zelleria; species Zelleria hepariella. The sequence goes on from OX439395.1 coordinate 7,613,710, forward strand.
GCCACAGTGACTAAAATCGAAACTTCTAAAAGCCGAATCTCACCGCACAGCGACCGGCCGAATGCGGCTGGTGGTGACTAAAATAGGCTGTGTCAATGGCAATTTGGCTAGGCCACAGTAACTAAAATTGAAACTTATAAAACCCGAATCTCGCCGCACGGCGACCGGCCGAATGCGGATGGTGGTGACTAAAATCGACCGTGTAAATGGCAATTTGGCTGGGCCACAGTGACTAAAATCGAAACTTCTAAAACCCGAACCTCGCCGCACATCGACCGGCCAAATGCGGCTGGTGGTGACTAAAATCGACCTTGTAAATGGCAATTCGGCTAGGCCACAGTGACTAAAATCAAAACTTACAAAACCCGAATCTCGCCGCATAGCGACCGGCCGAATGCGGCTGGTGGCGACTAAAATCGACCGTGTAAATGGCAATTCGGCTAGGCCACAGTGACTAAAATCGAAACTTCCAAAATTAAGTCGACATTAGATTTTTGTCACCTGCGATTTTGGTCGACCGTGTAAATGGGGTGGCGATACGATTTTCACAGACGATTCGATTGGTGACCAGCCGTGGGGTGAAAATCGACCAGTGTAAACGCGCCATTATTTATCGTGTCTAATCTTAACCTGAAGGACATCTCAAATATTTACATTCGTAGCTTATTTTATTCTTATAGAAAATGACTTTCATGAGGGAATAGTATATTTCATTACAAGTGTGGAAAGGCTGTCATTGCAACGAGTTCCGACAAATGGCTACCCGAGCCTAGGCGCAGCCGAAGGCGAGGGTTGACAGTCGGAACAAGTTGCAATGACGGTTCCGCACGTGTACTGAACGACTATTTTTAATACAGTTGCGAAAAAATGAAGCTATTTAATAAAATAATAAAAACACAATAAACTCAACTAACTTAACATTTTTGACTTTTCCGGTAAAATGTTCTCCGAAGCATTTTGTGCAATTATACTGAGTTCCGGTGGTGTTAATAAAAAAAAACTAGGGTCGAAATTACTCATTTTGTGCAACAAACAACTACATAAAGCAAAGAAAATTTCTGAAAAATAAAAATGGCGCCAACCGTAGAATATAAGCAGAGTTTTTTTTTCTTCACCCATTCTGGTAGGCAAAGGCAACTATGCATACAGCCAAGTCTTCAGTAGAAGTTTTTTATTGATATGAAATGAAAATGAAATTTAATGAAATGAAACCTAACCAAACTCATTCAATAAAATAATTAAATCTGATATTGAAACAAATTAGTAGCTTCTTTTTAGAAATATACGTATTTGCATGAATCATAAAAACTTTTTTAGTAAAAACTTCATGGTTGGTTTTTCTTTTTAATAGACATTATTTTGACAGTTGGGAAAGAGAACGCACGAGTGCGGGAAAGGTAAAAAAAAAGCACGAGTGTGTAATAGCCCACATCCCGAACGCTATACGTCCCTGCAATACGCCACTTTTTGAGCAACTGTATTAAAAACCACTTTTTGTCAAAACTTGTATCGCGTAAGATCATCACAGTTTAAACCAAAAAGCTAGTTTAAACCCTATCTGTCGATTAATTTTCATACAAAATGCGAGGTTTAATCTAAGGTCTGAGTTTAAACTGTGATTGATCTTACGGCACTTACTGCCGATTTCTGAATTGAGATATTCGCTAAGCAAATGGGTAAGTATCCTTCTGTCTCTGCAGATTTCTGCAGACTACTGTTTTTTAGGGTTCCGTACCAAATAATAAAACGGGACCCTATTACTAAGACTCTGCTGTCCATCTGTCTGTCACCAGGCTGTACCTATCTCATGAACCGTAATAGTTAGACAGTCGAAATTTTCACAGATAATGTATTTCTGTTGCTGCTATAACAACAATTACTAAAAGACAGAATAAAATAAATATTTAAGGTGGCTCCCATACAACGTGAGTTTTTGGCCGTTTTATAAATACGGAACGTAAGTTTAAGTTTTGGTACGGAACCCTTCGTGCGCGAGTCCGACTCGTACTTTGCAGGTTTTTTTTTATTTTTTGTGTGCTCTGGGTCTTTACCGTCAGCGAGTGGTATTGGAAAACATCGTGAGGAAACCTGAGCGTATGAGGCATTATACCCTCAACGCAAAAATCGCCAACCCGCATTGAGCACGCGTGGTGATTAAGCTCGAACTCTCTCTCTGAGAGAAGGCCTTTGCCCAGCTAGTGGGACATGTACAATTGTACAGGCTAAAGTCCGTTCGCTTAGATAGTGTCGGTACACACGACGGCAATCTTGGTTCTTGGGATACCAACTATTTTTGAAGTATCTGTGATGGGCGCAGACAAATTAATTTCAACACAATGCATTAAGACATTAAGTAACAAAGGACATTAAGTAGAGTTTGCTAACATGTTTTAAAACCTTCGTCTTTTAATTTTTGGGTCATTCGAAGTTTCGTCTAGAGGCACCTCGCTATCCTCCCAAGGACGAAAAAACATTTTATCTACACGCAGCGATCGACACTCAATACAAAATATTAAGTCAAAAGTCACAAGCACAACCTCTCAATACGACGACGACGCTTCTCAATAGAATGACGAGCGGCAAGCCAAATTCACTGGCGTGTTTGCGCCGCGTCGGCTTCCTTTACTTTCTTTTGTGAAAAGCCGCTGCGCGCCAAAGCGGAAAATATCAAAGTGACACTATGATATCGAACGGACTTTACATCTTACTGGGTCTTACCACCTGGTCTCAAAAGGAACAGCTCCTCCCGCATCTTAACGCAACATTAGGGAAAGATTGCGTGAGCGGAATGCCGCCGGTTTGCCTAATGTTGCTGAGGGAAACCGATTTGTTCTGCATCAAGATGGGGTCGATAGTTTCGGAGACAGATGACTGTAAAAGTTGCATCGTTTGCCGAATAAAAAGGGTCGGTATTATGATGATGGCAATGAATCGTGATAGACTGATGTCTTAGTCATCACCATCATGCCCAATTCGGAACCCAAAGTTTTTTGTTCGAAAGTCCGTTATTGGCTTAATCTTATCTTTAGACAATATTGAGAAACTAATTTTTATTTATTTTATTTTGGTGCAGTAGTTTTGTTTTTATGCGCTAAAATGTTTTGTTCCTATGACCGCCAACAGTATGCAGACCGTCGCGTGACGTCATAAAACTGTATCTTTGAAACGTTGTAAAAACAAAACTGGACCAAAATAAAAAATATTGAAATTAGTTTCTCAATATTGTCTAAAGATAAGATTAAGCCAATAACGGACTTTCGAACAAAAAACTTTGGGTTCCGAATTTGTGTAGAGATTGATATTTTGTATTTCGTAAACGGTTAAAAACTTACTTGTATTATGTCGGTGTAATGTGCAGTGCTTACGAAAGTTTAAGTGTAAAAATAGAGATAGACAGATAAGGAATTCTTCATTTTACAGTCGACAGCACTTCAACTCACACAAGCGTGCACTCTGTTCAATTATAATTGCAACGAATATGAAAATGTTTACGGGGTATTGACTGTACACCAAGATTCTAACATGACAGCCGTAGAGTCAGTATTTGTCTACGCTTTAAGATAAAAGCCAAGCTATGTTAGCCTGGCAGAAAGTATTATACAGGACTTAAATAAAAGTATAAATAGCTGCCTTATTTCTAAAAGCGACCACCTTTGGATGGACAGGAGTGAGAAGATTAAATAAATAAAAAGAACTAAATTCAAAAGCAAAATATACAAAAAAAATACATGCTGTTTTCTTAAATAACTAACACTTTTGAAAAGGTCGGAGACTCAGCAAAAATGCTGTTTTTCAGTCTCCGCCGATTCGTCACCACTGCACATTGTATCTACTAAACGATTACTTTTACTGAGTTCGGAATAGCCGACTAGTTTTTATTCTCCTTCAGTGACCTTTCAAAAGACAAAGATAAAGATAAAAATATGTATTTAAAGTAGAGTTTATTCTCTCACTAATGTTTTAAGTACAAAACCTACGTAAAAAAGTCACATTACTCGTATGATGAAACGGAGATTTTCGGAAACGTTTTGGATAAGTGAAATTAATGATGGACGATTAAACACCTATTAATTACCGTTTTTCGGTACAGTAACTAGTAGTTAATCAGCTACCAACCTTTGACATTTGACATCTGATTAAAAGCTTGTTATTGTATGGGATGAAATTCAATTACAAAGTGATCTTGCGCATCAAACACCTACTTTCCTTGCTCATTTCGTGCTTTTTTTGCACACGAGGGAAGGAACCTCTTGCGGTGTCTCTTGAGAATCGAGGAGCTCCCTCATGTGCTTGAGGGTGCTCGAGTTAATTGAAAGAGATCGCACGTCGAGTGCCTACGTGCGAGAGGAGAACAAACTATACTGTTGGTGAGGCGCCTTAGCTTCTTGAGAGCCTGGTACTCGTACTTTGAACTTATTGGTGGGCATCGGGTTTATTTTTAATAAGTTTTAAACAGGGTTTAATCAAGGGGATGGCATGGATATAAATAGAACATAGGCGCATTTTTGGGTTCCATATCTCAAAGAGAAAAACAATTTATTATACAGGGTGTTAAAAGACCGCCAACAAAGCGGGAAACCACGTATTGTCCTCATCATAAGGAACATTTTTGTCCAAGGAACTATGCCTGGGAAATCAACGGTTTCCGAGATAATGGGGTTCAAAGTCTGACTTTTCAAAACTTTTTTTTTGCATAAATGTATTCAGTATCTAGTTCTTAACATATCTTCTCAAGAAGCCATACCAAAATTATGAATATTTCTTGCAAAAAACGACGTTAAAATTGCAACCCGCAATGTATTCTGAACATCGGCACATCAAGCTTAGGTAACATAAACTTATACCTACCAAAATCATTTCCCAGCAATAATTTATCGAAAAAGTACTTCGTTTTGGTGTCTAGTATGCGTGGCTTTTGGGTCTGTTGGCGGTCTTTTAACACCCTGTATAGACAATCAATAAGTATGACATTATTGTTCGTCCGTCAATGTCTATCAAGAGACCCTTTTTCTTAGGAACGCGTGAAGGTAGGTATCAATTAGAAATGAATATCAAATAATTCAAGTGTGCAATGCCTTATGGCTGCTGTACACGGGTAGAGTAAACGGTAGAGTAGAGCGGTTTCATTTAAAAGCAATGCCAGCAACATCCCTACCCATTGCTGTGGATTTTGCTGCCTTTGATTTTATATGTCTCACTTAGTACTCTACCGCTCTACTCTACCGTTTACTCTACCCGTGTACAGCATGCTTTAGAGCTGTGAAAAAATCAAACCTTGCACAAAATAATCGTTCTCAATAGAAAACTAATTTATCTTAGTACACAGATCACTTCCCGTAGGTAAACTCTAATTTTTAAATCGAGTCCACGGAATGACAGTTTGTTACAAAGGCTTTATCTGTCAGTAGCATACTAGAAACTGTCATTCCGTGGACTCGTTTAAAAATTAGAGTTTAGTTATTTCACTCTACAATGCCATTAATAGTGTCAATATTCCGTACAATTTTAGTGGTTTTTAACCCGTGATTCTGAGCCGAATTCCAAAATTTAATTCCAAAGCGCGCGAAAAAATTATTCGCTTCTCCATACAAATCTGCCGTCGTAATTGAAAACACAGTAACTCGACAAAAGTCGTTTTGAGAAAAACGCGGTTAAAGTTTTGTTGTTAAATTTTGTTATTATGAACAAACCAATCAACAAGGATTACTGTTTGTATTTTTTTATGTTGATAAATAATTAAAACTTCATTTCGGCATCAAAATATCTCAAATATTATAGTTGTATAATTAATTAAATTAGATAATGTGTTTTAAACTAGGATAATTAATTTAAACAATATCATATTTTTAAGCTAAAACACAGTAATTGATTGGTTACTGTGTTTTAAGCAAGTTTTACTAATTACTGTGTTTTAACCATGTAAAGATGATAGTAATGGGGAAATTGCAACACAGTAACTTTACACATACTGTGTTTAAGCTTAATACAAGTAGCGTTTGTGACTTAAATCAAATCCTAGTAAGTGAAGATGCTGGTTTTAAAGCTAATTTATAGTAAGATTCTCATAAGTGCAATTATAGTATCTGAATATACTGTGTTCTAAGCTTGTGTTTGTACATTTTTTTATTGCTCAATACTAGGGCGATTTTAGTCTTAACAATGAAATCGCCTTAGTTTTGCTGAAAATATATGAAATAAAACAGTAAAACGTCATCATGTCAATTAAATGTTATTTATTCAAACTTTCTTCTAAATCAACAAGGTTCAGTGTCTAAAACTAAGGTGTAAAATGAAAATATCAGATCAAATTATTCTCAAAATCAAACAAATCAACAAATAACGAAAAATTTTCCTTGAATTTCGAATGCAAGCCCAGCAAGCATTGCTGGCAGGCGATATTAAGCCTACCTGCAATGATTTTTGCCCGAATAAACTAAAATAAATTTAAATCTATTGAAATAAAATTTCTTCCAACTCCAGTTTTTCGACTTTGATCGCGAATTACTTGAATAAAAATCCCATAAAGTGACAAGTTTTTTATACCATTCTAAGCACTAAGGCTTTGGAAAAGTTATAAAGTTAAAAAAAAGTCCTTCACACCTCTACTAAATTATTTCTCCATACAAAGTATTTACTAACTATTTTAGTGATGATTTCGCAAGAACAACATTTTTGAACTTTGGATCAAAATTGCAGTAATTTCTAGGAGTCCATAGCTAACTATATTTTTTTTGTAATAGATACATTATCTGAGACCCTAAAGAATAAAAAATATCTCTGAAACGTCAAAAGAATAAAAAGTTACAAAATAAAATCCAATGCCAGGTATTTAAAAAAAAAACTTAAAATCCTCCTTTAAACGACAAAAAATAGCTGAACATACGAGTACAAGGGGGTGATTCAGGTAGCCCTTGGTGTCAGCTATCTTTCTTTTCTAGATTTTCTCGCTTGACGTCTATGTTTGGGCCACCCTGTATAGGTAATATCCTAAAGAACCCAAGTGCAACCGACCTAACTTCGTGAGAGATTCTCGTTACTTTCCCCACGTGAGAGACTACAGAAAACGCGTGACCTTACAGAACCTTACAAGTTCCACGTTGGAACCGAATTCTAATCGAACTCTTTCACGGTGAGTGCTGCTCAACTGTGGAACTCTCTTCCAAAGCCGATCAGAGACTGTCCCTCCGTAGCGTGGTTTAGAGTCAAACTCTTCCTTTCAATATAATATCTTAGCGTAAGTTCATGTATTGTAAGTCATAACCCGCAAGTAACTTTATTATTTTGTATTGCATTAGTCTATTAAATTATACATATAGTTTTTTCTTTAATGAAAGTATTCAGGTATACGTATACTATCATGTACTTGTATGTTATCAATTACTGTATTATTTATGTCTTGTTTGTTTATGTACCTACTTTATTGGGCGACTCCTGTGGTCAAAACAATATTTCACAATTTATTTGACTGGCTGGAAGAAATTTCTATTGAGTAGTAATTTCTCACCTTTGTTATTTAAGTTTTTATTCTGTCCAATAAAGTTTATAAATGATATTTAATATGTCTATAAAGTGTAAAGTATACTAAAGTAGGTATCCATCGTTTTTTAAACGGAAAGCGTATAGACATAGATTAAAATCTATAAAAACGACTGATAATAAAATAAACGAAATCGGATAATATTAAGGGGTAGCATTTAAACTGTTTTTTTCGTTTTCTTCGTTTGTGTGAGCGTGACCGTGGCAGAGCGTGCCGTTCACAATCCTATGAAGACGTTTTAAAGTTTTGTTTTATATAATTCATATCGGACCATTCTGTATAAGTAAAGTAAATAATGCTGCCTTAAATATTGATTGTGCCGTGGTGTGGTGGCGCGGTGCTCCCGCGCCAGGTTTTCAACAACATACCGGAGCGGTATGTTGTGGACAACCCCTTCTGTATCCCCTTACCCAAAATGTAGTTTATAACACAGTAAGTTCAAACTATATTAAGCTTATAACACAGTAAGTACTTAGTTACTGTGTTATAGCCAAGTTTCTTCAAAAAAAAATTGAAACCTGTAAGCACTTAAAACACAGTAATTGAGATACTGTGATTTAGTCATGTTTTCATAAATAAACTTTTATCAATATTTTAGAATAAAACACAGTATCTGAAGATGCCGTGTTCTAACCAAGCAAACATATTTCTTAAATCCTTAAATACTGAAGTAAGATCACAGTAAGTAATGAGTTACTGTGTTATAACCTAAAAAACTATCAATACTGTGTTCTTCCTTAAAAATATCTTGATTTTTCTAAAGATACTGTGTTTTCACCTAAGTTATCTCGGGAACTATCCATCGTACAGACAAACCGAAATTTTTCCCAGATAGTACTCGGGCTCCTGATTTTAAAGAACCAAAAAAAGTATGAACACAGTAACTGAAGTTACTGTGTTTTCAATTACGACGGCAGAATGGTGTCGATTGGCGATAGCCGTTTGTATTGGGAAGTGCTTTTTTTTTTTGCTCGTTTTGAAGTAAAATTTTGGAATTTGGCTCTGAATCACGAGTGCAACTAAATACCTTTGGCTTTAAAACCACTCAAATTCCACGGTTTATTTTTGGTTCAAAATTTCGTTACATACCTCTACAAAACGCTTTTACGGAATCTGTCCGCCATAAAACAACAGAAACATAAATTAATGTCAGGCGATGGCCGTTGCCCACAAATTGTCGCAGAATGCTAAACGGAAGTCTTAAAAATTCAGCTACGAAACACACTTCTACTGTGGACAGTAATAAATCTTATTTGGCTTGTCACCACCTCGGTATAACGCTAAGTTTACCGAACCAAAGCATAACACCACGCAGTAAAGGTACTGCAGAGAAAATGCGATGAGTCGACAAGTCTTACCAGAATGGCGACTCTCCAGTATTTAAGACCAATGTGAAGATGCCGTGAACAGCTGTACGACCGTGAATTTACTGTGCCACTTTTCTCACTACCAGCCTCTTCGCTCGAGAGCCTAGCTCGTAAACTTTACGACACGACACAAAAGAGTCGAACTACCTTCTGCTCCTAAAACGGTTTCTCTCGAACAACAATACTGGTAGCGTTCACCTCGAGGACGGTATTGGAAAAGGTAATGGCTTATAAGCTAATAAACTTTACATTACATGCACCCCAAGATAAAATTGAACTATTTTTACGGCGGAATTACCAGCATTTCAACAGCCCTCTGTGCAAAGGATAAAAGAGTGAAATTCGGGACGTTTTAGCTCCCCAAATGGTACTACCGGAGCTGAAAACCGAAAAATTGTTCGTGAGAAGTGAACTGAATCCCCAACACAAAGGGTGGCATTAATAGTCGTCAGCTCAAGAGAGGGAACGCGGGTAACCTCAACTCCATACAAAAGGGGAGACCTGTTTCCTCCCATTGTTTTTAGAACATTGATAATTGTTTTAGAAAACATATGTTTATAGGTACCATTCAATCTATATTTACCTCTGCCATGTCCCTATGTTTTTCTTTTTTTATTATTTTAATTATATAATAAATTTTATTAAAATAATTAAAATATTAAAAAAACTAAAAAATAAGGACATGGCAGAGGTACATATAAATTGAATAGTTTTTTTTTATTTTTTATAATTAGCCAGGGAGGAAACAGGTTTCCCTTTTTGTATTTTTTGTATGGAGCAGCCGGCTACCCGCGTTCCGTTTTAAGTACCTAGGTGATCTAAGAAAACAAAATCACCGACTTGAGACCTTGGCTAATGTTAAGGTCAAACTCAAGCTAGTGTCTATTAATATGCTGACAGCTACTCAAGCTCGAGCTTAAGCTGACGCAGAGCTTGAGATGCCACCCAAAGATGGCGAGTGGCGAGCGTGTGCGTAAGAAAAAAACAGAGGTATCCTACTTTCCCACTTATATTATAAATGCGAAAGTTTGTGAGTGAGTGAGTGTGTTTGTTACTCTTTCACGCTGAAACGGCTGAACGGATTTGGATGAAACTTGGAACAGAGGTAGCTTAGACATTAGAATAACACACAGGTTACATATTATCACGCTTTTACACTTAGGAGCAAAGTAAAGCACATATCCCTTTTCTGTCGTCCACGCGGACGAATTCGCTAGCAAAAGCTAGTTTATAGATAGATAGATATAAAGAGAACTAGCTCTTTATTGCACAACAGAAATAATATTAATTAATTATTATTAATAATGTATAATTATATTAATTAATATTAATTATTCTTATTATAATTAATTATTTTATTATTCGGAGGATAAGAATTGGTCCTTTAGAGTAAATATGACTAGACTGTAAGGAAATGTTCTGCATCTGTTGAGCGGGTTTACTTTAGTAGATCTGAGAAGCAAGTGTAACATTTTAATCAATATGTGAGATGCATTGCCAGCAATGGATTTTTTTGATTGAGAACTGCGGCTCGTCTCAAAAAGCATAAAGTATTACTAATTGAGTGAACGAAGGTTTTAAGCAAACTAAATAGCATGAGGATTAAATTATAACAAAGAGGTATAAAAACTAGGAAAAATATATTCAGAACATCTATGAATAAATTTGATTGCCAACCTCCAATGATAGAGAGGCACTTCGAGAAGAAGAACCGGTGCAAGAAGCAAAGTTTAGTTCAGACGATGCAAACCGTCAGCTTGAAAGTACGGTCAGCGACCCGCAAGGCTATGCCATGGTAGCTCTTATCCTTCACGGTTTAAGGGAACAAATCGTACAAAAGGAGAAGGTATCCTACCGGGTTGGTGGTAGACATGTGTAGGTAATGCTTGCAATATTACAAAAGACATATTACACAACGGTGTCATGAAATATTACACATTACACGAGAGAATAAAGCATGGCACATAGCATTTCATTACACTAGATGACATGAAACATGACACATGGCATTTCAGTACACTGTACGTACTGCAATGAAAGTGTGCTGAAATACCATGATGTCATGTTTCATGTCTGCAATGAAGAAATACCATGATGTCATGTTTCATGTCTGCTCTGAAGAAATACCATGATGTCATGTTTCATGTCTGCAATGAAGAAATACCATGATGTCATGTTTCATGTCTGCAATGAAGAAATACCATGATGTCATGTTTCATGTCTGCAATGAAGAAATACCATGATGTCATGTTTCATGTCTGCAATGAAGAAATACCATGATGTCATGTTTCATGTCTGCTCTGAAGAAATACCATGATGTCATGTTTCATGTCTGCAATGAAGAAATACCATGATGTCATGTTTCATGTCTGCAATGAAGAAATACCATGATGTCATGTGTCATGTTTGGTGCCATAATATAAGGTAATATCACGCGGTATGAAATGTCATGAAATATATCATGACTTCGAAGTGCACTGTTTCGCGCATGTCTAGTTGGTGGCTGTACGAAGGTACGGTTAACAAGGCAAGTGTGTGCGTCGGAGAGCACGGAACGAATTTTGCAGCGTCCATTGAACCCTGCGAGATAACACGGCACGTGACTGCAGGCATCTTGCGGGCACGTCTACCGGCGGTCTTGATAAAATTACACCGTGTGGCCCCGCAGTTTATGCACCTACGGACGGAAATTTGTGACTGCGATTCAATTTTACAAACACGACTTTTATTTTATATGCGCGCCGCTCGCAGGGGGTTGATGGGATTACAACGATCGGATACGGCCTCGGTTTAGCGGGAGACGCTTTTGCGCCGCCGGAAATAAATCTCTATATTTGCATCTAGACGTGAATGAAGACCTGTGTTGACTGCGACTGTAGGAATAAAGCCACTTGTGTTATTGTTTTTTGGTTAGAAACCATTTTTGTTATGTTTTTAATAGTGTATCAATTAGGTGCCATCCTGTAATAATAGTGTAATATATGTTGAATAAATAAATACAACTGAGCTGTCGGGATGATATAGGTGCTGGGCAAGCTTACTCCATCTAAAACAATGTCCCAGGCACTGCAGCGCCTAGTGTGAGTGAAGGTGCCACGCTGTATAAATCATCTCATTACGTAGATGCAAAGGCCTTAGTTAAATAAATACATTTTCTTGTCGCTAACCAAGTCAATTCCATGCCGAAATGATCGAAAGTACCTAACCAATATAATAAAAAAAAACTGGATATAACCGATCTAACAAATCAGCGATTTAGGCATCTAGCATTCTAAATGCAGAATTCTACTTAGATACTAGACATGAAAATTTAATGGCGTTGGATAAACTTTACTTCGGTGCGACTTCAATCACGAATGAGCGCCGGAAATTAAAATCTGTGGTCGAGGTCTAGAGACCTAGAGTTCCAGAGGTATTAAAGGAGATGAACACTGAACAGACCTTTGCTTATTTTGAAATACGAAGAATGCTCAATGGATAACAACATTTGCTCACCTCTCAACAAAAACACCTTAACTCAAGCATACACATACCTAAACTCAGATAAAGATAAATATAAAATATTCAACTTACTTTATTGTCAAACAATTGGTTGATAACTTTGGACCCGAGGCCTCTTTTGGACATGGATTCAATTAGACATTTATCGTCGCTTGGTTAGCCTCGCCTTTATCTCGTAGAGCATAACGTGGTTATTCGTGCGTGCCACTCGCCAGACGAATCACGTACGAAACTCTCCACCGTCTAATACTGGCCAAGAGCAAGGCTGCACTGAATAGAGAGACATTTGGCCGAACGAAGTAGGTAGAATGAATGGCATAGACTGTTAAGGCGCTGGACATAGTGAATTAGCCCGCGCGCAAAGAAAAATGCACAAAATCGATTCCTATATCAAATACACAAAAAAAAAACGAAAATGTTCACATATCAAACCCTAGAATTAGGTGAGACCTATCTAAAACAGACAGTTTCGTGTTGATATCCAAACAGATTGCAAGATATTTGGTTGAAAAAAAGTGCGCCGCCTATTTTTTTTTTCAAGCAAAATATCTTCAAAACGTTTATGAATGTCAACACGAAACTGGCTGTTTTAGATAGGTCTCACCTAATTCTAGGGTTTGATATGTGAAAAATTTCGATTTGTTTCGTGTATTTCGCACATGAATAGTCAGAGGGTATTATCTCAAAAAAGTGAGTTTCGAGAAAAAGCGTTTTGAATATTTGAAAATTCGTAACATTTGATGTAGGCCACATATTGATAACTTTTTGTATTTGCGTTGTAGGGTGACTCTTTCTCTGCATGATTGATGAAAAAAATAGAGTTGAAAAGAAGTAGTTTAATAGTTATACTGTTTTTCCTGACACTCTATCAAGATAATACTGTATAGCCTGATAAAATTAAATTAATTTGTATTTATGACTCTATAGCCAGATTTTTTTTGCAATTCTAATGTATTATTTCGAAATAATACAGGTCTTTTTACCTGAATTTGAAAATAATATTTTCTAAAGTGTATTAAAATAAATTAAACATCATGAAAGCAGACTTTTTTTAACATTAACAGTAGTTTTCTTAAGTAATCATAAAGTAAATAACAAAATAAGTGACATATTTCCCAACAAACAAAAATTGGTACAAATATTTGGGTATTTCAGTCTTCAATAAAGTACTTAAACGAATACAATCTAATTTAGTTTTAGGTCGCTTATAATTTAATTAAATTAACTTATTAAATAAACTACTTCCTCTGTTCTGTTTACTTTAATAAAAAGTTTTTAAAGGTAGTCGTTTGTAATTAAAAATCTAGGAACAATCAATAATTCTAGCGAGGAAACGTGGAGGCGACGCACAATCAGTAATTTTAGATCTGGAATAGCTGACACAGAATTGTTCGTCAATTGGTTTCAACTCAATTTATCGAAGTGTGAGCTTACAGAGAACCTCCCTAACGAAGAAAAACATGACTTGGCCTCACATTTTTACTCACTCATCACTGTGTCTCCTAAGATCCCCAGTACAGGACGATTCCTACAAAAGATCATAAAATTCGATGAATTTGCCAAATATGACAGAATTACAAGTTTGTGAATTTGTAGTAGCAATTACCTCTCGCTGACTGTGAAGGGAAACATTGTGAGGAAACCTGAGCGTATGAGGCATTATACCAAAAATCGCCAATCCGCATTGAGCACGCGTGGTGAGAGAAGTCCTTTGTCCATCTAGTGGGACATGTACAAATTGTACAAGCTATATCTTACTTTTTTTCTTACTCATAAATTCTTGTACGTATAACGCTGTTCAACATTGAGACAAAATTATTCTTCTTCTTCGTCGTTACGCTCTTGTCAGAGCGGTCGTCGTCCACATGCAGTATTATCAGTGGCTGATGTTGCGCGCCTTACGATGCCACGCCATTTATCTCGGTCAGAGGTTGCCCGGGTGCATTCATACAATGTTTTCCCCACAGTGGTCTTGATTTGATCAGTCCATCGCATCGGTGGTTTTCCCCGAGTTCTAGTGCCTTCCACCCTTCCCTGCATTACAATGCGCTCAATGGAGTTGTGGTCTTGTCGGGATATATGGCCAAAAAATCTCAAGATACGACTTTGTACAGTACTTGACAGACGCTGCTTGATGCCGAGTTCTCTAAGTATGGATTCGTTGGTTCTGAATTCCGTCCACGATACTCCAAGCATTTTTCTCCAGCACCACATTTCCAGAGCGTCTATTTTTCCCCTTTCGATCTCTCGGAGTGTCCATGATTCCGCGGCGTAGAGAAAGATGGGGAACACCAGTGTGTATACGAGCCGGGTCTTAGTGGCTTTGGTAATGTTGCGGTTCTTCCATACTTTCTTCAACTTATCCATTGCCGATCTAGTTATTGCCATACGACGTTTCACTTCATCCACACAGCCACCATTATTATTATGACAAAATTATTAGATAAACCTTATTAGCAGTCCTAAAATGCCCTTTAGAGGATAGACCCAGACCAAATTGTCGATCCGTCACTCACGGTTGCTTGGGCATAAGAAAGCCTTCAAGCATCGCGCGGCCAGCGTTCCTGTCCGCAGTCCACAGCACGATCGACCTAATCGGCCAGGAGCGCTTGGCCAGACACGGCAGGTCCAAGCCAGGATCTGCGGCGAATCTGTTCCGGGCCCCTGCCTAGCCTAGCCTAGCATAGCATAGCAAGAGACAATGGCAATAGGCCTGATAGGGTGACGCTCACTGTGGCGGTCGCTGGTTTGGGACACTATGTAAGTCGACATAGTATAGGTAGCACAGTCTCTTATAAAAGCGGCCTCCTGCCGCACCGGCGGCGTTGGTGCGGCTACAGCGGGGTACAAGAGGCACAAATATGCAGTCCTGGTACAGGGTTACATATTTGCGCCCTTTGGCGTAGAGACCCTCAGGGACCAGGTGCGCGAAAACTCTCTCAAGAGATTTCGTTGTGCCTGATTGACGCCTCGAATGAACAGAGGGCTGGTCCTTACCAGGGGCAAAGGCTGAGCCTCGCCATCCAGTGGGGCAACGCCGCCAGCCTACCCTACCGAGCGACGTTGGCGATCTGGTTCAAATGTTTTACCTAGGTTAGGTTATTGTTAAGTTAGCAATGCAAAAGTTGGTGATCTGGCATAATATCCGGGGAACTTAGAGGCAGAAATTCTCCAAATGGACGATAAGTGAGGTTGCTTATCATCACAGTCTTCTTACGCTATTTCCAGGTCTTCAGCACTATTTATTATATACTTTGATAGCGGGATTGGCAGAAAAAACCACCTTCCTTGCACAAGAATTTAAAATTTATTATCGGTCAAAACGGTATTATTCGGTTTACAACAAAAAAATATTACAAAAAAAACTGGACAGAGAGTAGTATCTAGAAGAAACCGATGGCAATATGGTATTAAGTCAATATAAAACCAACGGTATTTAGAAAGTTGTGAAAAAAAATCGGGCTATAGAGTATTAAGTCAAAATAATACAATTGACGAATTATTCAAAATAGGCTAAAGAGTATTAACTAAAAGATAATACGCTCTAGACTGCTCACATTTGAACTTTTTATAGTAATTATTGACACAGCACCTGTCATAACTTGAAATAACACGAGTGACCCGTCAATTTCGGGCGGCGCTTCGTGGCTAACTAAAATGTGACAGTCTTGCCTGCTCGAATGCATCGCAAACCAAATTGGAAGACAGTCGTAAAGCTCCGTTTCTCGGCTTTAAATTAACCTACAGATATGGCTGTCTTGCCAGATTGTAGAGAAAAATTTTGCGAACTCGAATCCGTCGTAAAAAAAAAATTGCATTTTCCGAGATAATACCCTCTGACTATTCATGTGCGATTTGATACAGGACTCTATTTTGTGCATTTTTCTTGGCGGGCGGGCTATTCACTATGCAAAGATGTGGCCTATATACACTTGCACAATGTACTAGCTTTCTAGAAAGCGAGAGGGAGAGATCGGGCTTAAGGGTCAAAGAAAGTAGTGTGGTGGGAAAGCCACAATTATCACGGTTTTTTTATTTGTAGTTAAACTGAGATTTTGTTTGTTTTACGACGACAAAAAAGTGCTCTTTTCATTACACTAAACAACAGAACAACAATAATTACTAAGCTAATTGGTTTTTCTGGTCGACCAACCAGTGCTACCGCCCAAAAAACTAGAAGTTCGGGCAAATCTCATTTCCTCACGATGTTTACCTTCACATTAATGCTATTGCTACTACAAAATCACAAATACAGTCAATAGCATGTAAACCTTTACCTTTTCGTTGCAAAGAGGCCCGTAACGTAACTGAATAGAGTGCACGACTGCACGCGTGTAAGTTTAACGTGCTGTCGACTGTACGTACTGTTCTACTGTTCTACTCACTGGACTACCAACGCTTCAACCATTTTATAATATTTTGTACACTGTACTGTACAAATATTTTAGTGAACTTTTTTACATTCCTGAAGAGCTTGATTTGCAAATGCACTATTGCCCATGTGATAACAAAAAGTTAAAAAAATACTGAAAACTCGAATGGTACTCGCCAGCGTTCCGTCTGAGTGAGAAATCAATTTATTCCACCACTAACGACTCACCCTGGATTCGGCCGTCGGCGTCGGTAAGACCACTTATTTTTTACGTGGCCTTGGTGTTTGTATCCCACTGCTGGGCAAAGGCCACTTTAGTCCAGACTTTTCTGTTCTGGGCCACCTCAGACTACTCCGGCATGTATTCGTAATAATTTAACTATTGACATTTAATTATTTTATCCTATCATATTTGTTTATTATGCATCTGCTGCTACTGTGTTTTCGCTCTCAGTCCCGGCCATTCAAAGGTTGTCTGGAAGAATCCGCTTTTAGCGATAAGACCGCCATTTGCCATTCTTAAGAACTTATATGTAAAATGATTTATGTTGTACAATAAAGAGTTACTTACTTACTTATTTGTCGAGATCGTCCCGCCAGCGTCTTGCTGCTTCGACTTCAATGTCCATTCCGTGGCCCACCTATCCTATCCGGCACCACTAGCTTTGCTGTTTTGATCCCTTCGTTGGCTATGCGCATCTTGGAGCGCGCTCCAAACCACTTAGGGTGGTATACTAGAACGATACTTAAACTGAGTTTAAACAGAGTTCAAGTCGCGTTCTAGTTTGAACTGAGTTTAAACACAGTTTAAGTAGCGTTCTAGTTTGAACTGAGTTTAAGTAGCGTTCTAGAATACCACCCTTAATCATCAACATCATCATTAGTAGCCTCTGTGGTCCATTTCGGACTGAAGTTATATTTTCCTTTTACCTGTTGAGAAATCAGTCCTTATACAATGTTACAATTGCACATTTCGTTTTAAATTCTGTTAAATATTCCCTTTTCGGCAGCTACAAACAAACGGATACACCTTTAAGCCGGTCCTAGACAAACGCAGCGATTTTCATTTATGCAACTCAAGTGCTCCCATTCATTCGCTGGCAAATTGAATAGGGTCTGACGGAGTTGTCCACCGGCTTAGCAGAGTCGTATCGACTTAGATACGTCGAGGGCGCCCTCTTTATTTTACCCTCTATTTGCGTTTCACCCTCGGGCTACTCATGGCTCTCACTTCACTTTCCAATATATACAACAATGGTAATATAAACCATCCGTATTACTCGTGCCATTCACTAACTGCGCAACTAGGCAAACTAGTGATGCGTTTAATGCCCCATGGTATTAAAACTGGTATTAAGGGTGGACGCTAGCAACGTGGCGGGAAATTCAAAATTTTCACAGTTTTATCGGCTGACATAATTGGACATGATCGGCAGAATTATTGTTGTTCTGTTGTTTAGAATAATGAAAAGAATACTATGTTATTGCCGCGAACAAAAAATCGCTGAACAAAAATAGCTCAGTTTAGCTACAAAATGTAAAAAAACTGTGAATATTTTGAATTTTCCGCCACGCTGCTATCTTCTAGCCTTAACTCGTTGTTGGTATTGGGGCCCGCATCTTTAGTTTAGGCGATCTTTGTCAGGCTTACTTCTTCTTTAGGTGCTATCTTGTTTCGTAGGTAGGCTATCAGTATGGCCACTTAGGCCCGTGGTACGTGACATTGCGACTCGGTAGAAATCTGTGTTGCTCGCGATGAGCCGATTTGCGAGAATTTGGCACCGTGATGTTTTTTGGCGGCCTCGTATTTCAGGCTTACAATCGGGCATAAATGCCAGATTAAACAAAATAATAACGTGCGACACGATGTTACGCTCAGTGTACCGTCACCCCTAAACCCACTCCGTGATTCGAGCATATTTCGAACAGAGGGGAAATGAGAAATGCGCATCTTCGTCTTGCGTATTCCGACTGTAATGCAATTTGCATGCATTGTGATCCGTCATCTATTCCAACCCCAAGCGGTAAGATTGAATTTGTATTTCATTCGATAAAATGTAAACGATTCTCTTGTAAACGCATGCTATGCATGTTTTGGGAAAATCCCTCGATATAATAATTAAATATTTAAGTTTTTATACTGCAAAATGGAGCAATTCATGTTTATTTTTGTTTGCCAGGAATAGTCTGTCACAAAACACAAAATGAGACAAATAAATGTCAGCTTAAGGGTGGACGATAGCAACGTGGCGGGAAATTCAAAATTTTCACAGTTTTTTACATTTTGTAGCTAGCTTTTGTTCAGCGATTTTTCGTTCGCGGCAATAAAACAGTATTCTTTTCATTATTGTAAACAACAGAACAACAATAATTGAGCCGATTATGTGTTCTGGTCTACGAAGCAGTGGCATTGCCCAAAAAACTTGTCGTAGACCAGAACACATAATCGGCTGAATTATTGTTGTTCTGTTGTTTACAATAATGAAAAGAATACTGTTTTATTGCCGCGAACGAAAAATCGCTGAACAAAAATAGCTCAGTTTTGCTACAAAATGTAAAAAGCTGTGAAAATTTTGAATTTCCCGCCACGCTGTTATCTTCCAGCCTTAAGTGGGCACCTGAATTTTACGAATTTCAGTTTCTACCGTTATACTGTTGTGTAATATCACCCTAAATCAAAGGCTGCTTACTCGTTATATCACGGTGTTCATTCTGAAGAATATCGAACTCACTATCATCATGATCATCATCAGCGTACCTTTGCCTACCATTGATTTTCCCCTTGTTATTGTCGAAGTAGTTGTTCCTTTTTAACCCCAGACCAAAAAAGAGGGGTGTCATAACTTTGACCGCTATGTGTGTCTGTTTGTCTGTCTATGGTACCGTAGCTCTTAAACTGGTAAACCGATTGTATGCGGTTTTTTTTATTTGAAAGTGGTTTACTAGGATTGTTCTTAGCGGTGGTGGTGGTCTAGTGGGTAGAACAGTGGACTCTGAAGCAAGAGATCCCCGGTCCGATTCCCAGTGCGGGCATTTTTGTTTAATTTCAAAGTTACGTACATTTGTGAATTTGTAGTATCAATACCACTCGCTAACGGTGAAGGAAAACATCGTGAGGAAACCCGCAGCTCCGTTGGCTTCACACGTATTGACTTGTCTTTCCTGTGGGCTAGGCCGACTAAGCTGTCAGGATGGTATAGGTGCTGGGCAAGCCTACTATAGTTTTTCTTAGATACGTTTTATCAAAATCGGTTTAGAATAGAATAGAATAGAATAGAACACATTTATTTATCATCCAAAACACACAATCGAAACACAACAATACAGTAAATTAACACAAATTTAGACAAAGAGCATAAAACATACTTTTTAAAGATAGTAATTATTAGAATTTAAGACATAAGTTATACTTACTTAAAAAGTACCCAACACCCAATGACATACAAATGTCATTGCCAACACCACTTATAACAAAAATACATAGTTTATATTATCAATTTAAAAAAAAAAGACAGTCGTGTGACGCTGTGTGTTATGATGATAAAGCGGTCTCTGGACTCAGCATAATGTTGTGAGGAAACCATCACAACGCTGGTATTCTGCCAGAGCCTTTAAGATGAGGTCACGAGATTCAAGGACCATAGCCTCGATAGACAAATCAAAAATAAAAATAAATAAAAATAAAACAAGAACCGTATAAGCACTTAAACAGACAATATTATGAAAATACTTGAAACAGCGGTGAGACGAAATAGAAAAGAAATTTGGAATAACATTATAGACAGAACAAAACTATTAGCCGTATATGAGATATTTTTTGAAGACCTAAAATGTCGGTGGCATCTTAAAATTTTGTATTTATCTTCGAGATTTCGACAGTTGCGTGGAGCCCGAGCCTTCTATTCGAGCTTGCCCGGCAGCAAGGTGCAAACTCGCAGAATTAAGCCCTTTTGCACGCTCTTCCATTGAAAACATGCATCCGAAAAAGTGTTACCACGTAAAGTAAAAGTAACAAAAACTGTCCTTTTCTCCCTCGTCAGTATACAGCTCTAATAAAGCCAATGGCAGCGAGCAGCTAATCGAAAACTGTAATGATTCAAAGGCTGCGTAGCGCAGACAGCTTTTGCAGATCAACTCTTTTATTTTACTTTTGCGCCGCTCTCTCGTTAGCCTGACAGGTAGGAGTACGATGGATGCTCAATTCGATTACGACTCGGTGAGAAAACAACAAAAAACTAACACTTGTGAACACCAAAATGAGTGCTTCAGAGGGGAATAAAATTTAAAAAAACACACATTGTATCAGGGGGTTTACCGGCTAAGACGAAGCCGATTACCACTGGCGAAAATCTAAGTTCGATTTTTGAAAAATGTACTGCTACCCAGTTCATTTTACTGCCAACCAGTTAATTTTTCATAAACCGAACTTCGATTTTCACCAATGGTAATCGGCTTCATTTTAGCCGGTAGACCCCCTGGCCCGCGTTTCATATAATTGACATAAATATTTTATTATGACAATTCGATGTTCATTGATAGGTCGGTTTATAACCAAACCTTTTTGTAACCTCATGTCAAATCGACTACGCAATCTATATCGAATTGACATAATAAAATATTTATGTCAGTTATATGAAACGTGCACCTGGTATGTTAGATAGATAGCCGTTTAGCAGCGCCATGTGAATATTTTTGCTGGTTTAAAACAGTTGCAATTTTCAAGGCCTATGTTTGTTTTTAAAGTAACGCGTGTCAATCGCAAACTTCGTAAAAAGAAGGTACAAGAATCATGTACCAAATCAAAACAAAATAAATAGGTATATCACACAAAAAAAATGCTTGCAACAATAATACATGTTCAAGTAAAAAGTAAGTCGTGGAAAGGGTCCAGCGTAAAAAATGTCAAAAAATTTACATTTAATACAGTACAAAAAATATCATATCATCGGTCATGTTAGCAAGCCGGTCATGAAAATCGATACAAAAGGATATTGTTAACGTACAACCAAGTACATTTGATTGCAATATAACTTCGCAACTAATCCTCTGCTATGTTACAAATACGGTCCAACCTCCAGGCTATGTAGAGACATCGCTTTTGTGTTCTATCGCCGCGGGTTTTCTAGCGCTATAGTTTCAAACGCGTGATGAACGATCAGAATTTGAGCCGCTGTAACACTCATCTATCTACGCAGAATCTATCTCATACTCAAAATTACCTGTCGTGATAAGTTTGGCGTTAGTTATAAGAATAACTGCTAAATTAAAAATGCAAATTCCATTAAAATCGGTTCAGCCGTTTATGAGATCATATGCTAATTTGAAGCTAAAATGTCGGGGGTACTCAACATTTTTAATTTAGTAGTTATTCTCTACATATTTCTTGCCAAGTAAAACTGGTTTTAAACTCTGGCCAATTTATATTTCTTCTATTTTTTTCTTTCATGTCAAACCCCCCTAAAATTGGTAGTTTCCTAAAGTGGACGGGAGCCATACTTATCCCACGAATATTGTAAATGCGAAATTTTGTTAATGAGTGAGAGTGTGTGTGTGTTTATTATTCTTTCAAGCTGTGACGAAGTCGCGGGCGAAAGCTAGTCTAGAATAAAAATAGAAAACCTATGTTTATGTTCTAACAACATGTCCGTAACATTTGACATCCAGTTGAATTCCATTGTGTGGGAAACGGTTTGTATGTACCTCTGAACGAGATGGTACTGTAAACCCTGTGAAACGTGGAGAGAAGCAAATACTCGTATCATCGAGTATGGTGAACGGACCATAGAGCCGCTTAGTGTCAGGAAGTGTGACAAAGAACGAAGTTTGTCGCTTGCATTCTGGAAAAATACATTCGGGGCTTTTGATTTGTTTGTTGAAAAATACATCATCTTCATCATCATCATCATTTTCAGCCCACATTTGCCCACTGTTGGGTATAGGCCTTTTCCCCTTCACGCCACCTTTCTCGGTATGAGTGAGTGTAAACTATCTTGGGGAAAGTTTTTAGCCATAAAACACCACGCTGGCCAGTACCTGGGCCTATGCCTGGGAAATCAACGGTTTCCGAGATAATGAGGTTCAAAGTCGGACTTTTCAAAACTTTTTTTTGCAGAAATGTATTTAGTATCTAGTTCTTAACATACCTTCTCAAGAAGCCATATCAAAATTATGAATATTTCTTACAAAAAACGACGTTCAAATTGGAACCCGCAATGTATTCTAAACATCGGCACTTCAAGCTTAAGTAACATAAACTTATACCTACGCTTACGCCGTATGACTTCTGTGCGTTACACGTCCATTGCGTGATAAAATATTTTTCAAAATTAGTATAACCTAAAAAACCAAAATCATTTCCCAGCAATCATTTATCGAAAAAGTACTTTGTTTTGGTGTCTAGTATGCGTGGCTTTCGGGTCTGTTGGCGGTCTTTTAACACCCTGTATTTTTGATTTTTCTAAAGCGCTAGCGCCTGCACGGTTTGCAAGAGGTTGCGGTTTCAAGTCCTGTCCAACCTTATAAAAATCTTTGCAGCTATCGCCGAAATCATTGATTCTGATTCGGAAAAAGAAAGCACATCATAACGCCGATTCTTTGATGTTTGAATGTTTGTTACTGTTTTACGCTGAAACAGCTGTACCTACAGATATAGAATAAACGTTTTTTTCGCGATTTCGTCCGCGCTGACATCAATAACGGGTAAAAACATAAGTAGTTTGCACGAAGACGCGGGCAAAAGCTAGTTTGTTTTAATTGCTGCCATCTGAAAGATACAGTAGTAATAGGTACATCTCTCTAGAGACAAAAAATAAGCTATGGGGATAAACATAATATGTCGACTACAAACGCTGTTGACTGCTAGCGCACCACGGTTGTCCGCTGAATTGAAATAATCTTGTTATTTCAATTTAGCCTTCTTTGAAACATTCCTTTTTCCCTTTTTTAAACCACCCTTGATACATCGCATCGTGTAGTAGGTGCACACCACGGATTTATTACGTTAGTTCTGAGAGTTGCTGTTTAAAGCCTTAGGAGCTGGTATTTAGTTGTTTCGTGATTGAAAGACACTTTTGCACGTAGTAAAATTAATTATATTGTAGAGCGATATGCACACGGTATGAATAGTCGGACAAGAAGGAAGAAGCAGGGTTGCCAACATTGCAACCCAACAATATTTTGGTGTTGGTATCTCCAACAGTTGCGCTAAATAAAACGCTAAGCTCTCAGGTTTTCATTTGTAGAAAACTGTGCAGTATTTACAGCGAAAAGCCTAAACAAGCGTTTTGAAGCTATAAGTCGTTTAGATTTCAATAGGGATAGATTTCGATTTATATTGGAAGTCTCTTCTTCTTTTGGTGCCATCTCCTATCCGAGGTCGGCTATCATTACGGCCACTTTGGCCCGTGATGTTGCGGCTACGAAGAGTAGTGTGGCTTGGGTTGAACCCCGAGATTTTGTAGCCATGATGTTTTTGGGCGGCCAGGTCTTCGCCGACCCTGGATTTTCCCTTGCAGAATTGGAAGTCTATTTGACCGTAAATACCACTAAGTTCATACATTCAAAATCTATTCGGCTACACCGACATAATACAAGTAAGTTTAACCGTTTACGAAATACAAAACATTCAAAATCTGTTTGTGAAGATGTGTGTGTGAGTTTTTTACCCTTTCACGTTGAAAGGCTGGTCGGATTGAGACGTAATTTGGAATGGAGACGATGTCGCTTGCACACTTACGCCTAGTAACTTAAGTGTATGTAGCCACCTTAAAATGTGAAGCCCGACTAGAAAAAACCTCTCTCGTCAAGCGCACTCATCTCCATCATTCATCTCCGTGGAACGCAGCAATGGGTGCAAAAAGCGGCCGTCGACGCACAGGGGACTGATTCTCGGAAATCTCGCATTCTACACATCTCGAAGGAAAAATCTCAGTTTGCGGCAAATGTCACATCTATTCACACGAAGTCATCCAAAAATAAATTATTATATAAAAAATAAACAAACAAACAAATAAAACAAATAAACAAACAAATAAACAAACAAATAAACAAACAAAAAACAA
The DNA here is from genome assembly GCA_949319315.1 of Zelleria hepariella. Taxonomy (NCBI): domain Eukaryota; kingdom Metazoa; phylum Arthropoda; class Insecta; order Lepidoptera; family Yponomeutidae; genus Zelleria; species Zelleria hepariella. The sequence goes on from OX439395.1 coordinate 7,638,547, forward strand.
ACGGTTTTAACCGTTAAAGCGATATAAAAATGTGCAGTGCTTACGAGAGTTTAAGTTTTAAAAAACAAACAAACAAATAAATAAATAAGGCCCGAGATTTCTGCGAGATACTTGCCTTTTTCTGACTCGAATGGTCGGGAGCAGTCGTGATCGAATTGACATGAGATTTTTCCTTCGAGATGTGTCGAATGCGTGATTCCCGAGAATTACGCCCCAGCCCTTTGTGCGGCGAGACCCGGGCCCGCGCCGCAACAGACACACAGTGCCGACTCCCAACCACTTCAATTTCTATGTAGATAAATGGGAAGACGTCTCGGCGGGCCTATTCTCTTTAGTGGCAACTGTAACGTTTCGGGAACGACGTTTGTAGTGAAATACGGAATGTTGGAAAAAGTGAAAATGGTGGAATTGCGACGGTTTCCCGTATTTTATTTTATTTTTTCAGAGGAAAACTTACGGCTAACATAATATCAGAGTAACAAATACATAGTTAATAAAAAGCCAATTAAAAGTTTTCACAGAATAAAAAATAGTAATATTAATGGTACAGAAATAAATGGTTACAGAAATATAAAATTTAAGTACCCAAGTAGAAAGAACATCATTGCTTGATTATAGGATAAGAAGAAAAAATTCAAATTTCGCGGTCTAGATTTTTTATAAATAAATTAGTTTTATAATTTAAACACAGATTTTAACGGATTTAACACTCGTTTTATTAACTTTTTACATTTTCCCAACGTTTCGAGACCTTTGCAGGGCTCGTGGTCGCGGTAGACTGAGGTGACAGCTGTCTTGTATGTCAGCGAGTGTTAAATCCGTTAAAATCTGTGTTTAAATTATGTATAGTGCTCGTGCAAACCTAAGAAAAAATTAGTTTTAGTTTTAATTTTATTTTAGGTATATTTTAGGATTGTTATTTTAGGTTAATTTTAGGTTTATTTTAGATTTAGTGTAGTTTTTATTACAATATGGTATCATACTTATTCATTAAATATTATCCCAAATTTCGAGAATAATATAGTATAGTTATGTAAAGTAGCGGTAGCAAGTTGCATGCTTCGAAATGTTTATTTTTTATTCTTTCAATAGTATAAGTAGCAAAAAGGTCACTCTGCTCATAAATTAAATAAAAATTCACCTATTCTATTCTACAATTAAATTTTTCGAAAAGAAGCTGATAAAACTTTTGAGATTTCGCCCCTTGTTTGTAAAAAGTAAGATGTAGCCTGTACAATTGTACATGTACATAGCTGGGCAAAGGCCTTCTCCTTAATAAGTTGCTTGTAATTTTATTAGTTCAGCAACCAACACAAGGTTTTTTTCGATTCGCTCTGTAACAATACTGCTTAGTTATACCTGAAAAAAAAGAAGGCAAAAAAATTCGAGAATAAGGCAGTGGAATCGATTCACCACTTCGCCGCGCAAAGGGTGTGCGAATTGCGAGATCCACGATAAGAAAATTAAAAGAGATCTGGAGTGCGCTTTTCGGTACCATTTGATAATAACTTTCTATTTCACTTTTTCAGAATATTTTCAGTCTGGGTTTCTAGATACGACTGCAACTACAGGTGCACTCTAAGTCGATAGCGAAACTTTAAGTAGGCTGTCTACTGATCACTACAAACAACTTGTACCAGGTGGCGAAAAAAATGGAGCGAAATAAATATCAGCTTTTTCATACATTTGGCGCAGTACTGAGTCGACCTTTTGTATGGAACAATATTTTTCGCTCCATTTTTTTCGCCACCTGGTACAAGTTGTTTGTAGTGATCAGTAGACAGCCTACTTAAAGTTTCGCTATCGACTTAGAGTGCACCCTGTAGGTAGATACCTATGTGAACCATGCGACTACTACTACGACCTCAAAAAAAAATCAGACTGAAAATTGTATTATTCTTCATAATCGACCGAGAAATTAATCAGCTAAAAACGGTCCATCTAACGCTCCAGGCTCTCTTTCGTATGATTTTCTGTACAATATTGTGTGATGCTAATAAGCATGCGACGAAATACTTAATCGGGTATCGAACAAAATCACTTTGTAAGGCAATGAGTTGAATGACATTACCCTAAGTGAACGCTCCACTTCGGGTTTTACCTCCTTCAATGTCACGCAGATCCCGAATAGTCCGGATCAAAGCGGGCATGTCGAGCCTATTTCTTCGAGTTAAAAACCGACGCTTCGAGTTTTTTGCCGGTTGCGCCGCTCGCGCTTTTTGCGGCCCTCTGTGACACCTCATTTATAATTCTGCTTAATCTGAGTGAGAGAGTTCTTACCGAGTGAATTTGTAATGTAAAGATTAATGGCGTACACCACATAACACTCCCGGCGCCTTTCAAATGTAGATTCCTTTTTTGGGGCACTCTCCCGAATGGAAAGAAAAGAAAGACAAGCGCGGAAAAATTAAGCAGTCCACATCGCTTATTGAAATATCACGTTGAGACTTCAAAGTTTGCGAATTTAATTGTCGAAGTTGTTATTGGAAAAGTTGTCGGGGCGCGGCGTAATTCGCCAAATCGGGGTTCCGTGTCGCCCGTGGAATTATTAGATGTATGTTTGTTTTGTGCAATTTGGTTAATGTAGCCGCGTCTCCTTCCTCGCTTTATGAGTGAATTTCGTGGTAAATACTTTAGAGACGTGGCGTAGGTGGAAAAGTTTCCCCTTACCTTTGAAAATTTTGCGCCGAGTACTTTGTGAACTGAGTTTATAAGACCCATTCGATTAAGTTATACTTACGACTCTGTTAATATTTGATTCATTTTAGGAGTCTATGTGAGTTGTTTTCGTTACGACCGTGATCATTTTCAGTCTCGTTATCAGACCTAAAAGTATGAATATCAAAGGCTTTACTTTATGGTAAATACTTATCTAAATACTCTATGCTTTTTGGCTCGTCCGTTGAGCATTTGGAGGTTCGTTATCGGAGGCTATGATTTACTGCCCCGGAAGCGCCATTGTTATATTGTCGTAAAAAGGATCTTTTTATTAGATGATTTATTAATAGAAGTTGGAGTAAACCTCCGCGCTTCGCCTTAGCGAGCGTTAAATTTCAATGAAGTTAGAAAAGATTTATTGTGGAAAAGAAGAAAGGCGTCCCGCAGAACTTTCGCCCTCGCGCGAAGAAATCGATGAACTACAATCAATCAATAGTCGAAAGTCGTTTCTTGTGGTTGCTTTATAGGTTGGTACATTTATACATTGTACCTACATACTTACACTTGTGACCCGCCCCGGCTTCGTACGGGTACTAAAAACATAATATTAACCTTCCGTGAAAAAATATCTAACTGACGGTGAAACCGCAGCAAAATCCGTTGAGTACTTTAGGAGGAATTAACGGATAAACAGACAGACAGACAGACGCGGAAAGCGACTTTGTTTTATACTGTGTTCATTTGCACCAGCGGTTTTCGATACAATGAGCTTTTGCACGAGCGTACCACTGTAAATTCTTTTCGTGTCAGCGTGTGTCGTACAAACGTCATTCGAAACTTCATATCAGACCCTATGTAGAGATAGGGATGTAGAGATATTTAAATTTAATTCATTTATTTTAATAAAAAGTATGTACTACATATTCATAACTACTTAATATAACTTAGGTAAAAATGTACACAGTGCCTGAACTGGAATACTGCTGTATTCTGTATCTCAGGAAACTAAAATTTGCAATTATATTATGAAGAAAAAATAATGATATTATGTAATGGTAGAATGTAATAAGCCAGAAATTTTAATTAGCAATAACTACCTCTTGCTATTAAAAGCGTTCGTAGGTTTTACTCCTCTCCGATTCTCTCTGGGACCATAATTGTGAAACATAATACCTAGGCTAAACGCATAACTTCTTTGAAGTGGAAGTGGGCAGGACACCTGGCGAGACGTACCGATGGCAGATAGACAAAGTCCATTGCGGAATGGCGACCCCGAGAGGGGAAGAGATCGGTTGGCAGACCACCAGCCAGATGGTCCGACGACATAGCCAAAGTAGCCGGAAAACAGTGGTTGCGCCTGGCGCAGGATCGTGAGAGGTGGCGTGAGCATGAAGAGGCCTTTACTCGGCAGTGGGTGTTAACAGGCTGATGATGATGATGAATACCTAGGCTACACATATGTTTCTTATGTTTAAATAATACCCCGCACGGCGCCAACAACAACATAGAGAGTGTCCATTTAGCGAACAATCCAGCCGCGGTGGAATTTAATCCGTTTAACAGTATAACGCTCGGGAAGTTATCTCTTCGCAAATATGTGTGTAAAATCAGACCGAGCGTAATGAGTCCCAAATAACGAAACGCGGACCGCTTGTTTGAATGGCCGCCGGCTTTTTGGAATGTCGTGTTTTAATTTGGGCTTCTGTTTGCTTGCGCGTTAGTTACTTACAATACGTATGTTTACTGAACATTCAATTGGTTTTCTTTTGTTGACGCTTGTATTAAATAACAATGACGAGTTCCAAAGCTTAGATGAAGATGAGCTTGGCACCTTCAACATCAGTCATGGTCGAGTGCTACTGCCCGCATAACCGCGCTTTACTTAGGCCCGGTTTCTGAGTTGAGAATTTTGCTAAGCACATACTTACGTATCGCTCTGTCACGCTCTTTTGTGAGAAATCTGCTGAGACAGGACGATACTTACCCATTTGCTTAGCATAATTCTCAACTCAGAAACCGGGCCTTAGTAGTTCAATTACGATTTCAATTTCTCTACTGCAGCAAAGAAAGTATTGATTCTAATTTATTCTAGATGATTAGTTTGCTGGTTTTAGGAGAAAAACGAGGAAAACCGTAAAAAATGCCGTTGCATTACAGGAACATGGTCCTTTTTGAACGAGATAGTGCCTTTGCTAACTCCTTCGGGGATGAGTGTATTGTTGTGAAAGTACGAGTAAACAAACTCCGACTGACAAAACGAGCAACTCGATCTCCGTCAACTACTTAAATTTTCTTTGACATTCCACAGTTCGCTAAAAAGAGGGAAAGGCACAACGTACTAATGAGATTCCGCGCTAACAAAGTGGCATCAAACATTCGTACTGCCAGCACTCAACTTGATACGACTTTAGTTTACTCGGATTGGCAAACGTTGTATTGTAAACTGATGTTAGGTCTATTGTCGTTTCTTATAATATGCGCTATACTACCCATAACACCATATGGGTAGATTTTCAGAATAAGGTGGCCTTAATAGTCGAGCTTGAGTAGCTGTCAGTATATAAATAGACACTAGCTTGAGCTTGACACTGACATTAGCCGACTTGAGACCTTGGCTAATGTCAATGTCAAGCTCAAGCTAGTGTCTATTAATCAAGTTCCATGGATTTTGTTTTCTGAGATCACCTACTTGAGCTTGAGCTTGAGATGACGACTATTGTGCCACCTTAGTTCTATTATCAGTACTTTAATCCGCTGGTTGCCTTCAATCAGCTATTGAGCTTTCATGTTGATTTCTAATAAAATTCCGAAATAAATTGTGACGATTTCTAAGATTTCTAATCGTTTCTAATAACGATTTATTTTGTCATGGAATGGTGAGTGAAATCAATAACACGTAAACAATATTTTCTCCAGGAAACTGTCAAGTAATTAAATATAATATTCAGAGAAAAATTAAAAAAAAGATATATACGAAAGCTTTAAAATCGTAAATATTCAGAGAAGTTATAAAAAAGGTTGACTGGAAGACACTGCTGAAATAAGTTCGCCATGTACACAACTACTTTCCAGTACCTAAGTAACTTATTATGTAGTTTTTCATGTGTGCAATAAAGTGTAAAAAGTCCAGGAAAGTGCATAATATCACAGCGAAACTGTTGAGTTATAAACATTTACGACTAGATTTCCCGGAAATCTGTTAACAATGATTCGTCTGTGAAGGCTCGCTTTGTTTTTACAAGGTTTGGCACAAAGGCAGCCGGATGTAATAATTAATTTTAAATTGAGGACCATTTTCATTTGGTACAGGGCGGAAACATATCCAATAGCTGTCCCAAGATCTAAGCCTCTACTGCGAAATTGAGACCAAAAGTCGATCTATAGAAGAAAAAAACGTATTTTTTAAATACGTATTGTTTAAAAGGACAAACTTTGTAATAACAATCTCTTTTTGATACAGTTAATTTATCCAATAAAATAATTTGTGTTTGTATTTGTGTGTAACGATGCCTGATATCAAGGTTCGAATTATTAAGTAATCTAGGTAACAACTGATTCAACTTTATGAATCGATCACGACATGTAAAAGCCTGCAAATGGAATGGAATGAAAATCCATTCCATTTGCATCTTAGAATGCAAGAGGTTGCGGGTTCAAATCCTGTCCCGAGCGAATTTTTTTACAAATCTTTATGTAAAAACCTAAACAGAATCTTACTTTTCAGAGCCGTGAGCCTGTGACCGTATTCATCACACTCGTCGGATCTGTGTACACGAAATTAATACGTGCGGTGCGATGAAATTCTCAGGAACCCGCGTCTCAAGTAGACCCTCAGGATTCGAACGTTCACGTACAAATTTCAATTTCCTATCAGCGAAGGACGCCTCAGAATATCGTCGTATATTATACGGGCGTCGTAACTTGTACCTACTTATTTTATACGATATCGTAATACGAGCAAGGGCTGGCATAAAAATTAGATAAATCTCTCGATAGAGTTAGGCTTTTATTACAATGAATCGCGTCCCAGTTTCACTCATTGATCTCTGCTACTTTTATTTGCCTGAACCCTGGATTTGATTCTTGGAGTAGCAATTCTCAGAAACCAATCCTACAACATACTGAAACCTATGAAATAATATCCTTGATCGAAGGAAATAATGAATGAATGAGTAACTCTCGGTAAAAAATTACTCCAAGGCCAGGAGTGTGGTCATTACTTCAAACCATTGAGGCCCAGTAGGATTCACAACTAGCGCCGCCAATGAAAAAAAAAATCATATCTTCTTTTTGGATGCGTTTTTTGCTAAAAACTCTCCTGCTATTTCCAAAAAGAAGATATGATTTTTTTTCATTGGCTCCGCTAGTTGTGCATCCTGTTGTGCCTTAAATAAATAAATTTGTTGTTAGGTGTTCCTATTTGAACTTATGTTAAGAGAACACTTAAAACCGAAGCTTCCATCCAACACGCGACCTTGACCGCACTTCCATCCCGGAACAACCACTCGAGTTTCAACCTAATTAATCCCATCTATCTAAGGTAATGCTGAAGTAACAGACTAGGTGAACTCCCTCATGAAGTATGGAAGGTGGGGAGCAGGTTAGATTTGTTAAGAAGTGTAGCGAAGCGAAGGAGAGACCATTAAAACTTATACCCGCTCCTCCGCCTGCACCGTTCAAGGAGATTACATGTAACTTTAAAATGAGTTTGAGTGCTCGAAAAACAATGAAATTCTGATGACGCTCTTAATATAAACAGTGTCATTTGGAGGTTTTGCGAGCGACAAGATCGTGATGAACAACTAATAAGGTCAATTTGCGTCAACCAGGGTTAGCCAGTTAACTCTGAGTTACGGTAAAATTTGCATGGAAATGTCAAGTTAACTCGGAGTTAGTTTGCTAACCCCGAGTGACGCTAGAGGCGGTCAGGGTTAGGCAACTAACTCTGAGTAAATTTTACAATTCCATACAATCTATTGACGTTAACTCAGAGTTAACTGGCTAACCTTGGTTGACGCAAGTGGACCTAAGTATTTGGATGTTTCTTCCTTTCTGTACATCGTCCACACAATGTTCAGTGACACTAACAGTAGCGGAAGTAACCACTCGGGCTTGGGATGTGTATAATACAGGGTGTAGCAGAAAGGTCATAATGTCATATTTGAAAGGATTGCGACCCCCAGGACCCTTTTGTAACCTATAGCCTTTTGTAACCTATAGGAAACCGAGAAAAACCCGCGAGGAAAGGAAACACGAGAAACCCTCCGACGTTTCGCAATCGTGAAAAATGCCTGGCATTGTTATGTCCAAGTAATCAATATAATACTTATTGAAACAAAATACAAGCGTCGAGTTCTCCATTGAATATTTAACTACCGATTTATCCAATCAAAGTTGGTCTGAACTGAGAAGTAAATATCTCTCTGAACTCGATGAACTGTAAAATAAGAAGGGAAATATTGATGTTTCTCGATATATTTGAAAAAAAAATCTAATCTAATCTACGTCTTTTAACACTGTCGAAAAAGGAGAGGTGTTATAAGTTTTACACACAAGCAGGGTAATTTTTAAGTAGCTTTATTCCTCAAACATGTCTAGGTACTTCTAAATGTGATTTCCAATAACTTTTGTTCTACTAATTTTTTTAATAGCTCGATACTTTTTTTTTGTGTTCAAAAATAAAATTGCATTTTCACCAAAGTCGAAGAAAAAAACTTGCTTGTAGTCACGTTTGAAAGTTGACGTGATTCAGGAATAAAGCAATTTAAAAAATACTCTGTGTTTGTAGCTCCTACACTGATGGATAGACGCCGATATGTTCCAGTAGACTCGGAGAACTTCGCTCGATTCGCTCGCTCGCTCAATAATTTAGAAATTGTTTCAGAATTTTTACCACCCTGCTCACGCAAAAACAGATCTGTCCCGCCATTGTTCTGCTATACATAGTTTCCGCCACACAACTGCCATCATATTCGTAATTTTGGCAGCCAGAAGTATAATTCTTACTGACCATTATGATGACACTGTCAAATATCACCAACAGCAAATGCAAACATGCCTTATAGTTGGAGAGCTGGTGACAAATCGAGATATTTTTTCGTACAAGGCTGGGAGTTAGTAGGCTGATAGAGTAGACTTCGCTGAGTCTGGGAAAAATATTTTTTGGTCCGGTCGCGGTTGAAAGTTAGATTTTTTCGACTTTGCAAGTTTAAATGTATGGGTTGAGTCATTTCTTTTTTGTCTACAAGGCTGGGAGTTTTTAGGCTGCCTTTTTAGTCTCCGCTGATCACGAAATCACTATTTATTACTAGCCAAAAGCGGTAGAAATATTGTTTTTTATAACCTAGAAAGTGTGAATTTTTGGGTTATAAAAATCTAACTTTCAACCACGCTTGGCCAAAAAAACAAATATTTTCTTGTTCAACGGAGTCTCAACAACTAACCTAGAAGTTTCTAGCCTTGTACGACAAAAAAAATATACTGAACCCATACATTTAAACTTTCAAAGTCGAAAAATCTAACTTTCAACCGCGACCGTGCCAAAAAAATATTTTTCCCAGACTCAGCGAAGTCTACTCTATCAGCCTACCAACTCCTAGCCTTGTACGAAAAAATATCTCGATTGGTCACCAGCTCTCTAACTATTACAACAGCGAAAATTACTTATTAAATCAGGGGGTCTACCGGCTAAAACGAAGCCGATTACCATTGGCGAAAATCGAAGTTCGATTTATGAAAAATTTACTGGGTGGCAGTAAAATGAACTGGGTGGCAGTACATCTATCTATCTATCTATACTTATAATAAAACTCTAGCGAAGTCAATTCTGTACATTTAATATTTTTAGAAAAAAACTAGCAGGGGTTACTAAGTAAACTATACTGAATCCAAAAATGCAAAAAAAACTGTCTATGTCTGTCTGTCTGTCTGTCTGTATGAACACGATAAACGCGAACACCGCTGAATAGTTTTCAACCAAACTTAAAGTGGTCGTAACTCACGTTTCTGGGCATAACTTAGGCTATCCGATGTTTAGAATACATTGCGGGTTGCAATTTTAACTTCGTTTTTTGTAAGAAATATTCATAATTTGGATATGGCTTCTTGAGAAGGTATGTTAATAACGTGATACTGAACATATTTCTGCAAAAAAAAAATTAAAAGTCCGACTTTGAACCTCATTATGTCGGAAACCTACATTGCGGGTTGCAATTTTAACTTGATTTTTTGTAAGAAATATCCATAATTTGGATATGGCTTCTTGAGAAGGTATGTTAAGAACGTGATACTGAACACATTTCTGAAAAAAAAAAAAAAAAGTCCGACCTCATTATCTCGGAAACCGTTGATTTCCCAGGCATAGTTCCTTGGGCAAAAATGTTCGTTATGATGAGAAAAATGTTAGTTCTACAAGCGTAGCATAAGGCCGGGTTAGAGCGTATCTATGGGTTTAAAACAATAGGTATCTCACTCTTTTGTTTCACGTAGAGCGGGATGGACAGAGCCATAGATACGCTCTAACCCAGCCCTATGATGCTTGCTGGACGGAATTGTGAGTGGGTGGTACTGTTGCGTCGCGGTCGAAAGGTTCTGGGTTTGAACCCACGAGAGAAATTTTTTATGTGCATTTTTTTAAATATTTACTCTACTGAGCCCAACTTGATATTAAAAAAATATATTTTGTTTGCCGTAGAGCGGGATAGACAGAGTTATTTGCCGTAGATACGCTCTAACCCAACCTTATGCTTTGCTTGCTGGCTTAGCATTAGAATGGGTAAGACCTTATCTATGGGCTTATAACTTTATCTATCCGACTCTACGTCGAGGGAGATACATATAAACCCCTTTACTTCCTAAGCAATTCTTATGCTAAGCTTCCTGGTATCTTACACGGGCGATACCTTAATCTAAACAAAACATATTTTATTATAAATGTATTGTTTAGATTCGGGCACACACAGACAGACACACAGACAGGCATACCCTCATAAACACATAAACAGACACACACACAAAGCTATCAAACTTATGACACCCCTCTTTTTTGGTCGGGGGTTAAAAAACCTTTCTTTTGAGTTTTCCTCCTTACTTACTTACTTAAATCCTGCTATCCCTCAGGAGGGACATATGGCTCGAAGAAGTTTTCTCCACTTGGGACGATCTTGCGCAGTTGGTTCGAGGTCGTTCCAGTCCAGACCGACCTTCCGCGCCTCGCTGGTGACCGATCGGCGCCACGTGGATTTGGTCGACCCACTCGCCGTTTGCCCTCGGACAGCCAGGTTAGCACCTGCTTGGTTAGGTAGGTGTCGTGTCTCCTCAGTGTGTGTCCGAGCCAACCCCACTTTCTAAGGAGGATTTCTTCGTTGACGGCCTTCTGCTTGGTCAGCCTCCAGAGTTGGGCGTTTGATATGGTCCGCGGCCAGAAAATCCCCAGGATCCTCCGCAGGCATTTGAGTTTTCCTCCACAGTCGAATTTAAATTAAATTTCATATGTGTAAAAACGCATACGAAGTCGCGGGCACAACTAGTTTTTCATAAATCGAACTTCGATTTTCGCCAATGGTAATCAGCTTCGCCTTAGCCGGTAGACGCCCAGGGGTGGTCACTACCTCATACGTTTACCTACCTACCCTGTACATCGTAGGGGAAAAATCCTTAAAAGCTTAAACCCTAAAGCCTTGGACACACGAGCTGTACTAATCAGGTGTATCAAGCGCTAATGGGCCGATCGAAGGCCTAATCTAGTTGCCACGATCGAGGACAGAGCACTTTTTCTTCTTAATCTCTTCATTAGCGAGTGTCTACTTGCGTTAAGCTCCTTTGCTTGCGTAGCTGCTACGCGATTTCAACCCTTGAGAGCGTGGATTTCATCAGACAAGATGATAAAAGTTGCTTCAGTGCAGAGCAAGTTAGAGATTGAACGTCCCACTCTTGAAGTTTATACAAGTAAGACAAGCCAAACATTGCACAGATAGGTACGTACATACTGAGATGGCTGGTCAAACCACTTAAAACTCCGATAGTTTCAAAAATCGATTTTCCATCAGGGAAAATGGATTTCCATCCTCCGGGTGGAAGCTAATTCAGACAATCAAATCTAGTATCGAAAGCGACCCACTGTCCGGCTTCCGGGCCATAGTCATATTTTATAGATATTGAACGGCATTCGCTGTCATTATAGTAAAAGGAGCGTCAGCAGGAAAACTATTCCCCCGCCTCTATTACTTTCATAATACTTAAGTGGATCCGATAGTTGCAAAGGAAATTGAATCATTTATTGTAACGGTATTATACTGCTTTATCAGATAGGTTTCGGATAGACACACACATACGGGACGGACCGCGGGGTTGTTTGCCGCAAAAGATACTTAGAGATAAATTTATTTATGATACAATATTGAATCCCTAGGTCCCGGTCCCCAATAGACGTTTTTCTTTTTTATTGAGACTTGTTTCATTGTTATGTAGGTGTTCTTTTATTGCGAATTGATGTATTGTAATAAAACTAAGATAAATCCGACTGAGTAAGGGTTGGTATAGGAAATGGTCGGCATTTTATTGATCCACGTCCATCCACGCTTTATAGGAGATCCAAATCACATGAGCCTAATTTCGCCTAACTCGACCCTCTACTCTCGAAGCTATTGAGTCGAGATTGACGAGGTTTAGTTACTCAAGGCTACCATTTTAGTGCTCACTAGTTGGCACCACTGTCGAGTAAGACCATGAAAGCTTAAAGTTAGAAAAAAATCTCTACATTAAAATCATATTTAATTCTACCTTGAAGCTGTACTAATATAACAAAGTCAAAGTCAAATATTGTTCGTCAGTATTCTACAAATAAATTATGTACACTGAATATCGAGCAAGCCCAGTTTTGTTGGACAAAAAAAAACTCAATTTTCCGAAAGATGAAACAGTTTCAGAGCAGTATTTAGTAGCAGGACGACAACTTTATTTGCCATAATTTTATTAATCTCAGGCATTGCAAAATATTCAGAACATTATTCTAATTAGAAACTACAGGGTGCACTCTAAGTCGATAGCGGAACTTTAAGTGGGCTATCTACTGATCAATACAAACAACTTGTACTAGGTGGCGAAAAAAATGGCGTGACAAAAATATCTGCTGTTCCATACAAAAGGTCGACTCAGTACTGCGCCAAATGTATGAAACAACTATTATTTTTTTCGCTCCATTTTTGTCGCCACCTTGTACAAGTTGTTTGTAGTCAGCCTACTTAAAGTTCCGCTATCGACTTAGAGTGCACCGTGTAGTTCGAAATAAACCCGCGTAGCCCATACAAACAGTGTCATTTTTGACCTCGCGCTACACTTGCGCCCCTAGCGGCCAATCTGAGTAGCTAACACGAGTGCGAAAAAGCTGTGCCGGACGTTTGCTGGACGTCTGTCATGTATCCTAATAACTTTTTTTGTTTTTTCTAAAGCACTAACCCGTGCTAGGGAATAATTTAAACATTTATAATAAGTTGAAAAAATTCACTCGGGACAGGACTTGAACCCGCAACCTTCCGCATACCGTGCAGGCGCTCTACCAATTGAGCTTTGAGGTTGCGGGTTCAAGTCCTGTCCCGAGTGAATTTTTTCAACTTATTATAAATGTTTAAAATGTATCCTAATACTATAGGTATAGTAGTAAGGTTGTTTATCAAACTTATCACTTTCAGTGACAGTGACAAGAAATCGTGGTAGCTGCTCTGTGCGCGGTAGCCCTCATTCGCAAACACCAAGCTTCGATGTTTCTTTGTAATGTTTCTTCAATTTTTATGCAATTTTGTACAAACATACAATGCATCTAAATTCCTGACACATTGAAGAATCCTACTTCCTCCTTCCCACTAATATTATATTCACCAAAGTTTGTAAGTATGGATGGATGTTTGTTTTTCTTTCACTCTGAAACGGCAGAACGGATTTGGATGTTTGGAATAGAGATAGCTTAGACATTAGAATAACACATACGCTACATATTATCACGCTTTTACACTTTGGAGCAAAGTAAACCATATATCCTTTTTCTGTAGTCCACGCGGACGAAGTCGCAGGCAAAACCTAGTTTACCATAATTATTTAAAAACAGCGAGTTACTGAGAACTGTGTAGAGGGGCAAACATTATACCGAAACAATCAATATTTTATGCAGCAGAAATTTTAACATCTGCGCCGTAAAACAAACCCACAAAACCAAATTGGAAGCCTTTAATTTATTCCGCTCTACAAATAACCGTGAAATCTATGCCAAATATTTTACAGTTTGCGTAAAAAACCGTCACATTTGAAACCGGCTGCTGCGTTGAAACTTTCCAGTTAGGTTTTAATCTTTTCAGGGACAAACTCGAAGCTGCTTTATTGGGATTTACCCGTCGGATATGGGCTACGGATTTCGCTGGGTAGTTACTGGTTGCTGGGCTTTGACTCTGCTGCGTTCTGCAGTTTGTTTCGTTTGAATAAACACTTTAAGGGTGGACGATAGCAACGTGGCGGGAAATTCAAAATTTTCACAGTTTTTTACATTTTGTAGCTAAACTGAGCTAGTTTTGTTCAGCGATTTTTCGTTCGCCAGCCTTAAGGTGGAAACCTAGGCACAACTAGCGCCACCAATGGAAAAAAAATCGTTTTGGATGCGTGTTTTGCTAAAAACTCTTCATTAGGTTACCAACGCGAGGCTCAACTATTTTTAAGTTTAGGTTCCAGATCCTAGAACCTACGTATAAAATCTTTTATCGCCAAAAGATAACCTAAAGAAGAGTTTTTACCAAAAAATGCATCCAAAAAGAAGATATGTTTTTTTTCCATTAGTGGCGCTAGTTGTGCCTAGGTTTGGGCCTTAAGCTGTACAGAAACATAAAGGTAAATTATACAGAATGGTTTTGTCATACTTGAATATGAAGAGTCAGAAATGAAAACTCGTCAATACAAAAAACTTTTAGTTTGGGACCAAATGCAAAAATATCAGCTACCCCATACATTTGATGAAGTATCGAATTTTATTATGGAATAGTTTAATAACGTCCTCAAAGTACGATAAGACCTTTTGGTATTACGCTGTAGAACCAATATATTTTTTCTTCTGATAATTTTGAACTTTACATGTATTTTGAGTACCAAAGTTCAACTTTCAATATTCCACTATATATTCTGCTGTAAAACCACTAAGAGATGATTTTCTGATAACTGAGTATCAGCTAAAACAGTTTTTGTAGGTTTTTGAAAAAAATCCCTTAAGTACTAACCGGCACACTTAGTAAGGTATACTTTCATTCATACATTTCATTCGTTCATACAGTCACTACTTTCAAACATTAATTCCGTTGCCCAAAAGCAACACTTACGAACGAAACACGTCCTTCCGACGTCTCAGAATAAGGCCCCTGACTTCCACGTGTGTATCGCACGGGGTAAATTAAATTGCTTGAATGTGTGAATCCAGTTTTAGGTTTGTTTTTGCCCAGTTGTCATAGCTGGACACTGTCCACTGGACAGGACAACGCATCGAACGTTGTTTTGCACTGACACAACACAAATCTCTAGAGAATTCTCGCCAAAATGCGGAACCAGGCGGATTACATAAGACTACCTAAGGCCTTAGGCCTTTACATTTACGCAATGAGATGTTTTATACAGCGTCCAGAGGCACCTTTATTCACACTAGATGGGTGAAGAGACCACTTGGACGCTGCAGTGCTCAGGACATTGGTTTAGATGGAGTAGGTTTGCCCAGCACCTATATCATTCTGACAGCTTAGTCGGCCTGGCCCACAGGAATGACGAGGACATATTAATACAATACGTAATACGCACAAGAAAGTCGGAAAGAAACAAAAAACACGTAATTATGCGTGTCTACAGAGTGTTATAAAAACATTATTTGATACTTGTATTGATAAGTTGAGTGACTCCTATCAGTTTGACAGAACCTTTTTTTAACACGCTGTATTTATGATCGAATAAAAACTTAAATGGGTCAACTAACATAGCATGGCAGGAAATGCACAATGTTCACAGTTTTATTAAATTTGTTAGTTAAACTGAGGTACTGTTGTTCAGAGATTTTTGTTCCATGTCAATAAAACAATATTCGTTTCATTTATTCT
Source organism: Zelleria hepariella (assembly GCA_949319315.1). Lineage (NCBI taxonomy): Eukaryota > Metazoa > Arthropoda > Insecta > Lepidoptera > Yponomeutidae > Zelleria > Zelleria hepariella. The sequence goes on from OX439395.1 coordinate 7,654,320, forward strand.
AAACAACAAAATAACAATAATTCAGAAAATTATGATATTTGCTCAAACTACTACTTTTTTGGGTAGTAGGTACTACTAGGTTTCCGAGTACCAAAACAAATCAGCTTAGGTAAGTAATTATTATTGTTGTTCTGTGGTTTAGAATTATCATGAAACGAATTGTCGTGAAGTAAAAATTGCTGAACAAAAATAATTCTTAGTTTACCCACATAATTTAAAAAACTGAGAAAATTTGGGCTTTCATGCTACGCTACTTTAGTTGAAACTCGTCGTTTGAATGACGCTTAGGGCTTTCTTGGTGTATCCTACCGTATCTCTGACCGTCCATCCGGGACTGCGAAACACATATAAAAAGTAAGTAATGCAGAATAATTATAATTATCATACACATCAATATTAATTTAAATTCAATAAACCCTAAAATAATTAAAAAGTCCATAATCTCCTCCAATTTGAGGTAAACCGAATCGGCTTTCGCAGATTAAAAAAAAAATACATTTTTTTTTTCACTCAACGAAGTTTTTCCATTTCCAAACATTTGCTTGTCGACAGAATGTCGCTTGGCAACTTTTTCATTCCTTTTTATTCGACACCTTGGGCCTTTAAAGTGAGTAAAACGACGGCTTTGACATCGTCCAATGGCATTAGGACCTTTATTCAAACGAGATTAGTTCACACCTACGGTTTATTGTCCGCGTGGACTACAGAAAAAGTATATGTGGTTTATTCCCCTACGAGTACCTTTCCTCTAAGTTTAATAGCGTGATCATACGAGTGTGTAGCCTATGTGTTATTCTGATGTCTAAGCTATCTTCATATAAGCCTACTCCATCTAAAACAATGTCCCAGGCACTGCAGCGCCGAGTGGTCTCTTCACCCATCTAGTGTGAGTGAAGGTGCCACTGGACGCTGTATTAATCATCTCATTACGTAGATGCAAAAGGCCTTAGTTTTTTTTTTTAAGCTATCTACAATCCAAATTTCATCCAAATCCGTTCAGCCGTTTCAGCGTGAAGAGTAAAAAACACACATTCACTCATAAACTTTCGCATTTATAATATAGGTAGGAGGTAGGATAAGATACTTCCTATCCTACTAGGATAGGATAGGATAGTAATAGCTCTTTGGTAATAGGATAGGAATATGTTAGGAAGTACGACACAATCTTCAAAGTGGGATGGGAATAAATTTTCAATAATTATGTGGATTGTGGAGTTGCCAAATTGTTCTCCGAATCTACTTGAACAATCCGGCGTTTGTTTGTGTGTATGGATGTTCATTCGACGATAACTGTATCGTTTGTCGGATATTTGGTGGGTGATTGAATGAGACTAAGAAATTTCAAACATGAGCAAACAAAGAAGTTCAAACATGAGCCAAATCGGTCAAAGAGTTGCCGAGATATGGGGTTGTAAAGTACCTACATCGCGAGTTCACAGTTTGGGGCGAACTACTATTTATTGAACGAGCGAGCGAAGCGAGCGAAGTTCTCTGAGTCTACTGGAACAATCCGGCGTTTGTATGTATGTATGTTTGTATGTATGTATGAATGTTCGCTCGACGATAACTTGAGTAAATTCAGTTGGATCGTCATGAAATTTGGCTGGCAGGAAAATGAGGCAAAGATAATTTTTAAGTTTGAACATGAGCCAAATCGGTCGAGGGGTTGCTGAGATATGGGGTCGCGAGTTCAGAGTTCGAGGCGAACCACTAGCTATAAGTTGGTATATTTTAGTGTACAATAAAGTGTTCCCTATGTTTACTAGCACAGGGTGCATTTGCGGAGTAGAATCTCGGTGTGTTAGTAAATACGTTGTGGCATTAGTCGCAGATGCCGCTCTGTATTACTTAGCAATACAAAGTTCCCTCGTGAGAATTTCCTATTTCGCTCTGAAAGCTTATCATTCAAGTGCACCTTAAACTTCGCTTATTCTCGTAGGTATCTCTTCAAACTTGCACAGTTTTGCACAAATAATGTGCTCAAATAACTTTGCTCGTGGCCCGTAGTTCGAATCGCACGGGCGAGGTGGGCTACCGTCGTTTTTATGCGACTGCCACGTTGGTACAATCGACAGCACGTTAACCTTTACATGTGTGCACTCTACTCAGTCACCTACAATTTAGTGGTCTAACCAACAGAAAGAAAAACTTTTCTATAAAGTAACAGAGATGTGAGACTTCAGCGCGGTTTCACTTTTATTGCAAAGGTCTACCAACCAGCTGATGACTCTACATACCAGCACCGGGATTCGAACCTGGAACCTCGCGCAACTAGTTAGTTATAGTAATAGTTGCTCGAGGGGCCAGGTTCAAATCCAGGTGCTGGTATGTGGAGTCATCAGCTGGTGGACCTATGACACCTAATGTGTATTGTGTATGTATTTAAAAGTTACTTAGGTTCCTATATTTGTGAATTGTTATAGTGATACCACTCGCTAAATGTGTAACACTACAGTACTTTGCAAAGGCACGATGGTTTAGCAATGGGTGACCTGTTTACTATTATGAATAACTTAAGTTTGGTTCCCGATAGTGAGCAAAAAATTTCATAAAAATTTTAATCGAATTCCAAGTCCAAGGTACCGCAGCTGGCACCACTGTTGTAATTCCGATGCACTCTAAGAAACTTTACAACGAAAGCCAAATGAGCTGACAAAGTTGGCGTTCATCGGCTTTCCAAATAACTGTTACATTGTGACTAGCAAGTCACCTTCGAAATAATAAGCTTTGGAAAGAAAAACATCATGAGGAAACCCGCGGCTTAGTTGGCTCCGCACGTATTGACATTTCTCTTTCCTTTGAGCTAGGCCGACTAAGCTGTCAGGATGGTATAAGTGTTTCGCAAGCCTACTCCATATAAAACAATGTCACAGGCACAGCAGCCTGCGAGTGTTCACTGTTCAGTGACCTTATTCTGTAAAAAAAACTGAACAGTGTTACTCCTCAAAACAGGTTTATTTGCGGAAAAATAGCTCTTATCGAAATAAACAATACGTATTATTTGTCGGAAAAAAGATTTTCATTCATATTTTCCCGCAACCGGTTTTGAGGACTAGCAACTGTGTGCTTTTTTTTTATAGAATAAGCACACTGGTCGCATAATGCTGATAGGATTGATTGTAGATTACAACGCGCTTAACAATTTTCCAAGTCGAAGATTTCGGAGCGCCTCAAAAACACAATCTTCACAAGTCCCATTTCGGTCGTTATCTCTCTTTTTTGTTTCTTTTATGTGAGGTTTGTTAAAGAACCTTAATATTTCTCGTACAAAGGGCTTCGTGCTACCGAATAATGAGGTTCTCGCGAGGGTTGTGGAGGACTCTTCCCTTTATTTCAAACTCGGCGTTGCTGTCGCCTTAAGGAGCTACACACGGAACTTGGCCAACGGAAATCTAAGGAACTAAAAATGGGCCTTTCTTCGTTGACCGATCCGGCTCCATTGGGATAAATGAGTTTATGAACTTACCTTTAAAAAAATCGTGATTAAAAGTTACAGCTTAGATTAAAAACAATTAAAATAATAAAAAAAGGAAAGGCAGAGGTAACATGGACATATAAATTGAATAGCATAAACATATTTTTCCTAAAATAATTATCAGGGAGGAAACAGGTCTCCGTTTTTGTATGGAGCAGCGGCACCCGCGTCTCCTCTTAAGTATAGCAGTGTCGCCCTCGTAGAAATGAGCAAGAGATTTCTGGGCGGAAAACAAGACCGGCTGTCTGACTGGAGATGAAAATAAGCCTGTGAACTTGAGGTAGGTTATTAGGAGAGTAGGTAGGTTACGTTGTGTTACTTTAATTAAGAGGGGATGTTAATCTTACAAGTCTTAAAGTAGCTAAAGTAAAGTAAAAAAGTATTTATTTCCTTGTTTACCGGATTTACTCCTCAAGCCTACTCCATCTAAAACAATGTCCCAGGCACTGCAGCGCCGAGTGGTCTCTTCACCTATCTAGTGTGAGTGAAGGTGCCACTGGACGCTGTATAAATCATCTCATTATGTAGATGCAAAGGCCTTAGTTTTTTTTACCGGATTTATAACTTTTTTTCTGTTTCTTTCTATATTTTGCAAACAAAACCTTTTTGGAGCTCGGAGTATCAACGGACTGAGGTTTAAAAAATCTGGTAGGTATCTAGGTACCATTACCTATGGTATGTAAAATTGTGTAAAAATCATGGTTCAAATTGTCTGCATAACCGGTCTTGTGTTGGGGGCTAACAAGTAAACATTTGTTTTCTGTACTAACCTCTATTTAAAAAAGTTTTACTGAAAACAGTTAGTGCAATATCTGTAGAGGAAAATTCCCTTTGACATTCAGGTTTCACTTTTTACATCCTATCCTACTTATATTATAAATGCGAAAGTTTGTGAGTGAGTGAGTGAGTGAGTGAGTGTGTTTGTTACCTTATAACGCTGAATCCGCTGGACGGATTTGGATGAAATTTGGAATGTAGATAGCTGAGACATCAGAATAACATATAGGCTACATATTGTCACGCTTTGGTGCTTAGGAGCAAAATAAACACACAAAGATTATCATATAGTGGCTATTTGTTTAAAAGTGGACGACACAACCATTTACCAAAGACCCTCTGTCATCAATAAGCGTTGAGCTATTTACTTTCGTAAATCCATCGAAAACTGAACAACGGTGAATTTTAATGCACCAAACAGGCCCAAATGTGCCGCAAAACTCAAACGATGAACAACAGTGAAGAAGTTGTTTTTAATTATCGCTGTCATCCGTCACTGTCACAAAAATGGTATATCAACAAAGCAATAAAGGAAAAATCTTCAAGTTTAATTACTCAAAACAGGCAAAAAACATAAGTTCAGTGATAGCTTCTTACAATCTGAAAGAGCCAATAAATGCTTACTTTAAAAACTCTGCATCCAGCAGTTTTATCAAAGCTCTGTACAAAGTTGCGGTTGCATCCTGAGATCTTTTGGCCAGACGAGATGGGACGTCCGTTGAGTGCATTGCTGATTGCTGGTTATTCAGGGAAGAATAGGATGCACCAGACCTCGAAGAAAAATTAAGATACGATGTTCTGACCAAAAAATCTGCTGTGAGTACTGTGCAAGTGTAGAGTCCCGAGCGACCATAGGCGCATAACATCAGCCATTGATGGTGTAACATTAGTACCATGATCGCTTTATTTCCATTAATTAAGTACCTAGGACTGGACACTGGACAGGTGCACTTTTACATAATATCATAGTCGCCTATTCATTGTTGACAACTCTGATAGGCTTTCTACATACTTCAGACTGACGAGAAGATTGGAGCATGTGAAAATCCCTGAACCGCCTGCGTGGTGGTGTTGCCCGCATGAAAGATATGTGAGAAATAGAGCCAGAAGATGTGTTTTGTGCCAATCTTAAACCATACCGACAACTTCGCGTCGTCATACCTGTCCTGATGCTCCACAGTGCAGCTTATCGGATTTCCTGGAGGCGACCCCAGCGCGACGTGTATGTGTGACACTTTCAACACGAAAGAAGAATAAGACCGTCGATTCAAAACGGTTGTTTCAGACTATGGTATCGTAGATGCTAAGAAGACGCGTTGGGTGTTTCAGAAGAGCAGCTCATAGAAAAAAACACTATTCAATGTGATAGAAATAATATGGTTAAGTATCTCCTGATATTATCTCATATTTTCTGGTGTCAGAACCCAATTATGATGATCGTTCTCTTTGAAATGGTATGATGCAAAATAAAAAATAAAATAAATTTTCTTAAAGTTTTTCTCTGTTAAGTAACTTTGTACCTATAATACAAGTAGGTGACGCTAACTAGCTCTGTTGGAGATCTTTTACAGTTTTATTGAACGCCAGAGAGATGTTGAGACCTGTGACGTACTGCAGCGAATGCTGATAAATATTCATTCACCAAACAGCGCAAGCAAACGAGATGTACTTGGGTATCAAACTACGCATTAGGGCTCTCTAACATCGGTAGAGGCAGTGTCCACAACGACCACAAAGACCACAAAGGCACGAAGACTTGGGGCGAGACCAACTGAACAGAGACAACCCAGACTGAAAGTTTGCAATAAGGAGTAGCAGATTAGCGGACTCAAAATAATAGAATAGGGCTAAAAAGAAATGAAATGAAATGAAATAGTTTATTGGTTAAACAAAGGTTGCAGGTGACAATGTCCTGGCTCCCAAACTAGGATAATCTTTGAGTGTTTCTTGAAATGTAGGTAACCCGCGTTAAATCAGTTAGACGCCTATAACAGTAGGTATCTGCATCTTTGCTCCGTTCAGTTTGGAAGCAGATAACAACGCGTGGTCCACGGGAGCGAAATCTCGGGCCAACGCTTTGATAGTGCAGGGGGTGTGTTTTAAGTACATCATACCTACTAGGTGGTAAAAATATGGTAGGTACAATTTGCAAAATCACCACGTTTATCCTTTTTCTTTTAGCCACGTGAATGAAGTCGTGGGCACTAGCTATCAACACTAATATTATAAAGAGGAAAAGTTTGTAAGTATGTACGTATGTAGGGGGTAATCTATAAAACTACTCATCTATAAAAATTCCTTCAATAATAAGAAGCTACGTTATTGCTGAGTGCTATAGGCTATGTTTTATTGTGATAACGGGAAAAAAACTAAGTCTGCGCGGACGAAGTCGCGGGCAAAAGCTAGTTAGTTTATACAACAACGGGCTTAGATACGATATTTCTATCTCAGATTAAAAAGTCTAAAGAGAGAAGTAGGTACTGACATCTGCTAGAGGAGCACAATGTCACGATAAAAGTCTTAACCCATTATCGGCTATCGCCATCTTGCTTTATTTCACCGCGTGAAGCGAGATGCCGCTACCCGACAGTGGGATAAAACTTTTATCTTGAAGTTGTGCCCCTACATGGTAGTTGTCTCGAGATATAAATCTCGATAAAATATGGCGGCACATGTTTAGTCAGCGGGACCTACATCTCATGAGAAAGCGGAGTAGTATAGAAACATAATTTTAAGAGGAGGAACGATTTTTTTCGACGATTTCTTACTGAACCGGTCAGCTCTTACGAAATTCTACAAATATAAATTTTTTGCCACGAAAACTAGAAGGTCTTGTCACGTATTGTTGTGAAGGAAAACATAATTGGTGAAAGATTTCTCGATGATTAAAATGATTAGTCACCTCTCGAAAACCCTTTTTTGGTCATATCATCGAATTGAATAAGCTTTTACGTTTTAATTTTATACGAATCCCTAGTAATCTACTAGTGTTATGAAGGATTTTCCTCAAAATGTGTTCGTATTGATGTAAAGTGACAAAAACAGTGCAAACGTGCAAAAAATTCCAAAAAGAGCGTCGTAACCGCCACGCTGCGGCGCAACTTCTTATTACGAGTACAGGTCGCGTCACGAGTTATGAGCGCTGACCTTGAATGCGCAGAACTAATTTTTTCGGTCTGTTTGGTGGGGTACGCGGGGGGCGACGGAGAGGCGCGGTCGCCGGCGAGCGCGGGCGCGTGCTTGGTAGATCAGTCGCTCTAGCCTCGGGGTACAGTCGCACACAACGTTTTTTTATTTCCTCGCAGAAAGAATGCCGAAACAAAATGTTTTAAAAAGACGGTTCAGAAAGATTCAAAAAAGTTATTGAGTACAATACATATTGGATTGAGATAATTTTTCATTGATTGTACACCCGTTTTATCGTAATGTCAGGATTATTGTACAGAAAACCATTTAAAATATAACGTCGGCAAAGAATACTTCAAATCGTTAAGTTTAGTCAGTTTCTCCGATTTTTATAGTATCTCACTCAACTATAGTTCAGCTCAGCGTCAGTCTTAGATCCCGCGTGGATATTAGAAATTTTGCGCGCGATTGTACACACTTGCGCAGAAATCGCCACCAGTTTCGTCGAGCGCTCATAACTCGTGACGCTACCTGTACCTATATATTATATCGATGATCCTTCGTGCGAAAGTCCCTCTTGCGTGCTAATCTCGATTCGTGCATCACCTTAAACATTTTATTTATTCAAATACAACAGCTCTTCTTCTTCTTTGCCTTTACCTTTTCCCATTATTTGGGGTCGGCTCTCCTCGTTCTCTTGCTCCAGGTTGTTCTGTCCTGGGTTGTCGTTTATTTATTTATTTATTTATTTATTAAATTAGGAAAGCCAACAGAATCCTTAATAAACATTAAAATTATAATTAGGTACATGGTTTTTGGTCTGATAAGGATGCCAATTATAGGCTCACACAACATTCGTAATAATTAATTATTAGGTAATATAAAGTTGAATTATTAGAGTGAATATCAAATCTTACTTACATATTAAAATCATGTAACAATGACATAGACTTTCATACTTGAATACTTGAATAACATTAATTAAGTACGTAGCTGTAGCTACTATATTGTATTCATCGTATGTCGTTTCGCTCAGTTGGGCTCGCTCCAAGTCCTTTGCGACCGTGGACTACCAGGTAGCTAGTGGACGTCCTCGGGATTTGTAACGCGCGTTTGACAACATAATTGTCGTCTCTTCTCATGACATGGCCGTACCACCGTAGTCGATTTTCCCTGAGCGTTTCCGTGATGGGTGCTACCTCGAAACTGCCTCTTATGTGTTCGTTTCTTACTTTGTCAATGAGCCGTTTTCAACTGACAGTTAAAAGCTGATTTTAAAATGCTCGCTAGATGGCACAGAACATACGGCTACTTAACGGCAGTCAAATAACGCCTTTTCCCACCTATTCATAGATTAGAAAGTACTAATACTAAAGATACACTAGTGTTTCGCCCCGAACTGTGAACTCGCGACCCCATATAAACTTGACAACCCATATCTCGGCAACCCCTCGACCGATTTGGCTCATGTTCAAACTTAAAAATTATTTTAATTTTATTTACCCGCCTACCAAATTTCATAACGATCCGACCAAATTTACTCAATTTATCGTCGAACGAACATTCATACATACATACATACATACATACATACATACATACATACATACATACATACATACATACATACATACAAACGCCGGATTGTTCCAGTAGACTCGGAGAACTTCGCTCGCTTCGCTCGCTCGTTCAACAAACACCACAGATAAGAATCAGGTTTGCCATGTTCAATCGGTAAAAATGCCGTGTCATATACAGGGTGGCCCAAACATAGACGTCAAGCGAGAAAATCTAGATAGCTGACACCGAGGGCTACCCGAATCACCCCCATGTATGTTCAGCCATTTTTTGTCGTTTAGAAGTTATGAGGCTTTTAAGGTTTTTTTGAAAAAAATTACCTAGCATTCGATTTTATTTTATAACTTTTTTTTCTTTCGTCTTTTCAGCAAATTTTCTTATTCTTTAGAGTCTCAGATAAATTATCTATCACCAAAAAAATAATGATCAGCTATGGATTTTAAGAAGATACCGCAATTTTGATCCAAAGTCCAAAAATTTTGTTTTCGAGAAAACATCGCTGAAATAGTTAGTATGGGGAAAAAAATAAGTAGAGGTCTGAAGGACTTTTTATTGATTTCAAAAACTTTCCCGAACCCTCATTCTTCAGAATAATACAAAAAACCTGTCACTTTATGGGACTTTTATTGAAGTAATTTGCGATCAAAGTCGAAAAACTGAAGTTGGAAGAAATTTTATTTCAATCGATTTTCATTTATTTTGGTCGATTCGGACAAAAAACATTGCGGATCGGCTTAAAATCATCTGTCAGTAGGATCTGCATTAGAAATTCATGAAAAAATAAAAAATAAAGTAATTTAATTTTCTGACTTTTTTTATTCTTTTTTCTTTAAATTTATTTTTTCCTTAATGTTTTGTAAGTAAATTCGATAATAAAATAATTTAAAATTCAAATAATGAAAAAAAAGAACAAAAAAAATACTAAATATTTTATGGTATTTTTTTTATTTTTTCGTGAATTTCCTTTGCAGACCGTGCTGACGGGCAATATTAAGCCTACCTGCAATGTTTTTTGTCCAAATGAACCAAAATAAATGAAAATCGATTGAAATAAAATTTCTTCTAACTCCAGTTCTACTTGAATAAAAGTCCTATAAAGTGACAGGTTTTTTGTATTATTCTGAAGAATGAGGCTTTGGGAAAGTTTTTGAAATCAATAAAAAGTCCTTCAGACCGCTACTTATTTTTTTCCCATACTAACTATTTCAGTGATGTTTTCTTGAAAACAACATTTTTGGACTTTGGATCGAAATTCCGGTATCTTTTAAAAGTCCATAGCTGATCATTTTTTTTTAGGTGATAGATAATTTATCTGAGACTCTAAAGAATAAAAAAAATTGCTTAAAAGACGAAAGAAAAAAAAGTTACAAAATAAAATCGATTGCTAGGTATTTATTTTCAAAAAAAACCTTAAAAGCCTCATAACTTCTAAACAACAAAAAATGGCTGAACATACATGGGGGTGATTCGGGTAGCCCTCGGTGTCAGCTATCTAGATTTTTTCGCTTGACGTCTATGTTTGGGCCACCCTGTATTTGCAATTTTTATTCTTAAAAGCTAAAACATAAATGGTTTTGGATAAATATAGAATAGGTAGGTAGAATACTGACCTCAACTACGTGATGGGATAAAATTTGCAAGCAATGAATTGTGTTTCTGGTTATGATTATTACAGTTAACGGTAATTTGTCGTACCGTTGGCAACACTGAGGAAATTTCAACTGACTGCCGTTATAGTGCCGTATTATAAGCGCCATCAGTGGAGAAAAAAAAAACTACGTTTTGTTTTTTTTTTTTTCTGAAAACGGCTAATTCAAATGCAATAGCTAACCGAAACAAATCGCAGGCTCATTGTTTGCGGCGAGTCATCGGACCAATCGGCGAGAAGCCGGTTCATATCGCGCCCTCGTCTTTCGGTCGTTAATCTTAATCCAAACATTATGCCGGTCACGGCCGCTTGGCCTTCCCATGAGACTGCGATGGAGCTATAATTGGCTGGAAATTTGTACAGATCTAAGAAGCTGGAGGCTTTTTGAATTATGTCTTTCATGTCGCCTAGGCTGATTAAGCTGAGAATGTGGTAAAACTAGATGTGAGATAATTTATACAGCATTCAGTGTTACTCACAAGAAATATTTAGGGAGACTCTTTAGTCTACCTAAATTACACTAATATTGTGGATGAGAAAGTTTGTTAGTCTTTGTTTATGAAATTAGAAGTAAAGTGTGTAAATTACTGACTTTTCCCCGCAACTTTGTCCGCAATAAATATTGACAACTTTTTATCTGTCTAAGAGTGGTATTCTAGAACGCTAAGTAGCGTCTATCTAACTCAGTTCAAACTAGAACGCTACTTAAACTGTGTTTATACTCAGTTGAAACTAGAACGCTCCTTGAACTCTGTTTAAACTCAGTTTAAGTAGAGTTTAGTAGTGTCGATTGTCGATAAAACAGTGCATGTTTTGATTTGAATATCCCTCCCTTCATATCAAAACATGCACTGTTTTATCGACAGTCTGAACTCTGTTTAAACTGAGTTTAAGTAGCGTTCTAGAATACCACCCTAAGAGGCTGCAGGCTTTTTGAATTATGTCTTTCATGTCGCCTAGGCGGATGAAGAGGCAGCTGTAGGACCGTGGGAACTCGGCGATGGCGAAGCGCGTGAAACACTGTTTTCTATTAGCTGTATCACCCAGAGCGAGACGGGGCGCGGGAAAAGTGAGAGGCAATGCGGCTGTATGAGTCTACGTGTGTTTGTGTCCTTTCGCGAGTTGTAGTTGCAATGTAATTTATCTGTTTTCCCAAATGTTTTCGTAGTTCAGCTGCCATTTCTACATTTTATTAGCTATTTCAAAAATATATTTTTTTCTGTCAAGTACAACACATTATTGAAGTTCCCAAGGTAGTTAGACTCCAATAGACAATGTAGTAATGTAAGTAAATAACAGCTAAAGAAACAGAAAGTAACCCCTTTGTCGGCGTCAAAAACGCATCGCTCTAATTTCTTTCAGGCTATTTTGTTTATTATAAAAAACTATTTGCAAACCTTCTTATTGGTCATCCAAGATACTGATATAATCCAAATTTCAGAAAAATCCGGCCTGTAGTTTAGAAATTAATGAACTACGTTTGTATGGGAAATCGCTGCTTCAGGGCGTTCTTAAGCTGAGAAGATGGTAAACCTAGATGTGAGATAATATATACAGCATTCAGTGTTACTCACAAGAAATCTTTAGACTAAAGGCGTCTACTACTACGTCTACATAAATCACACTAATATTGTAGATGAGACAGTTTGTTAGTTTTTATGAAATTAGGAAGAAAGTAAAAGCTTACACACCAAAGTCATACACAGACTGTAAATTATTAGCTTTTACTCGCAACTTTGTCCGCAAAAAATATGGCAACTTTTTATCTGTGTAAGTCTGCGTGGATGAAGTTGCCGGCAAAAGCTAGTTTAGATATACAACTTTCTAAAATTGGTATTACTATTGGTTGTATTGGTTTTGGATGTAAAAAATCAAGTTAAATACGTATTTTAAATGCAAACACAATTCATGGTCCTTTTTTGCATGGCACATTAAATTTTACAGAGTATGGATAATTCAGTAAGTTTGCCGTAGAAATAAGCCCCACTTTTACCTCGAGAGAATATTTCAGGTACTGATCGAAGTCAGAGATTCCTCGAGTTTCCGGCATAGAAGCCAGTGCTTCCTTTCGAGAGTCTAACGGTCTATCACTAAGTTATCACCCGTCTTGGCACGAGGTCGCTAGTGGGAGCAACTTCTGTTTTACGACTTTTAGAAAATTTCAAACATAAAATTTCCACCTTCACAAATGAAATGACGCGGACGCCCCGAGGCACATAGAACACTTTTATTAGAAAACGAGGTTTATGCTCTGACACTCTGCAGAGACGGCACTGAATGGAGTTCATAGATGAGGCCATAAAGTTTTATGCAATGACTACATGCATTCGTAATGATTGACGCAGATAGTTGCCTGATCAGATAATTTCAGATGTTGCTTTTTTCTATGACAATGCAAGCCGACTAACCGACTGTGAGTGTGGTTTGGGCACTACTAGCAGAGTGTCGATACCTAGGGGATTGTGTTTTTGATATTTATTTGTATTGTCGCAACACTGAGATAAATGACTGGTGTCTGTGTACACGCAATATTTTGTATAAAACGACCTTTTCTTTTCTGTAATTCATTAAATTATCTTCAAGACAAAACAGCTTTATCGTTGCATAAAATTTTGCTAAAAATAATTTCCCACCATCCCAAATGATAAATAAAACAAAGATACATAGAATAAATAGTAAACTTAACGGTTATAAAGAGCAGCCCCCGTAGCATAAGTCGCGCGCGCTTTGTTTCATGGCGCCGCGCACGCGACTTTAAGTCGCAAATGCGAGCAAGAGTTTATGCGCGACCCAAATCTTTGCCATTATTTCATATTTTCAATTCAGTGGCAAATAGCTCTGTATAGGAATAATAAGAAAAATTACAAATCAATTTGCGAGTCGCGGCCACGGAAGACGTTAACATAAATGGCGCGTCAAAATGTCAAATATCGGCATAAAAAGGCGCGCGCGTGTTTTTGGCTCTATTTTGCATGCTCCAAATGCGAGTTACTTTGACATGGAGCAGCGAGGTTAAAACGAGTGACAAATGAAGAAAGGCCACAAAATATGTCGATATGCTATGGTGGTGACTGCGATGTGCTACGGCCACTGACATAGGAAACTTGAGACTTGTATCTGAGTGTATATTTTAAAGATAAAAAATTCAACGTCTTTTATTCCGCATATTTAAAAATATGTTTTAGCAGGACTCTTAGGGTGGTATTCTAGAACGCTACTTAAACTCAGTTCAAACTAGAACGCTACTTAAACTCTGTTTAAACTCAGTTCAAACTAGAACGCTCCTTGAACTCTGTTTAAACTCAGTTTAAGTAGAGTTTAGTAGTGTCGACTGTCGATAAAACAGTGCATGTTTTGATTTGAATATCCCTCCCTTCATATCAAAACATGCACTGCTTTATCGACAGTCTGAACTCTGTTTAAACTGAGTTTAAGTAGCGTTCTAGAATACCACCCTTAGTGAAACATTTTAGGAAATACGATTTTCCTCTGCATTTTGTGAGCCCGAGGTGATTTCGCTAGCTATATCTGAAAATATGTTCATACAATACAATGTAGTACGTAACAAAGACTTCCGCCGAGACCACGTAGGTATTATACCCAAGTCTGTATGCGAGACTTTCAGGGCAAAATGGCTATTGAAACTATAGCCATAGAAACCTGATTGGGGCGCAGTTTCGCCTTCATAATTCAAGACTCAATGAACAATGCTCGCAAGTTTCGTCTAGAAACGATTGGCAGAGCAAACACGGTCGAAGGAGCTCGACTACATTTGTCTGAACGCGTCTAGAGAATTGCGATGAGGTGAAACAATAGCTGTGGGCTGCACCGAACCGACACAGCTGTTTTAGCTTATTTAGCTGTTTTAAATTGGAGGTGCCAAACTTGCTGTTAAATATCTCTGCTGTTATTTTTAATGGAATACTTAGCTAGTTAAAGATACATTTTTAACGTTTTTTTTTTCAGATAATTTCTGTACGAACCGTTATTTTTTTTCATCTGTGGCATGTCAATTGGGTACGCAAAGTTTTTTGTTCGAAAGTCCGTTATTGGCTTAATCTTATCTTTAGACAATATTGAGAAACTAATTTAAATATTTTTTATTTTGGTCAAGTATTTTTGTTTTTATGCGCTAAAATGTTTTGTTCCTATGACCGCCAACAGTATGCAGACCGTCGCGTGAAGGTCATAAAACCGTATCTTTGAAACGTTGTAAAATCCAAACTACTGAACCAAAATAAAAAATATTGAAATTAGTTTCTCAATATTGTCTAAAGATAAGATTAAGCCAATAACGGACTTTCGAACAAAAAACTTTGCGTACCGAATTACTTGATTTCACCGATTAAAATGTAAAATTACTTTCATAATTTTCTTTTTAACTAATTATTGGAGTATTAAGGGTGGCATTAATAGTCGTCAGCTCAAGCTCGAGCTCAAGTAGGTGATCTCCGAAAACCAAATCACCCCTTGGTTAATGTCAATGTCCATCCATCCAGCACAAAAATAATAATAAAGTTTTAAATTTTTAAATGTAAATTAATTAATGTAAGATCGCATGCTGTGGCGACCTTAACCCCTTAGTATACATTTCATTTTATTTTACAATTGTATTGGTGTACTAGCTACTGGTCGTGCTAAATAAACAAAATAAATAAAATAAAATAAATAAAGCGTAAACCAGGTAAACTCCGCGCGCGGGCAACGTCTAAAATCCCGCTGAAGAGATCGATAGCCACGGTGTGAGCATCGTCTCACCTCCATGACTAAGACTTGCGGACGAGGTCGAAACTAGTCGGCTATCCCGACGTTCATAAAAGTAAGTGAAACTAATAAATCAACCTCTTCTTCTTCGTTGTTACGCTCTTGTCAGAGGGATCGTGGTTCAAATGTAGTACCATCAGTGGCTGATGTCGCCCGCCTTATGATGCCACGCCATTTATCTCGGTAAAAGGTTTCTTGGCTGTTAAATCAATATGAAATGTAAATACTAAAGAAAGAAAACTACATCAGTTGGGAAAGCCCTTATTACAGCGACACAGCGTGGGCCTGGCGGCGTCTTGCGTAGACAAGTTAGTAAATCATTTCGCCGGTGTAGGAAAAAAAAAATATTATAAAGAGTAAACCAGCCCGTCTTTGATGCGCACCGCGACTTCTTTCGCGGCGCGAAAAGATTTCGACGTGAAATACCCATGTCGCAAAAGCTAACATGACTACCCTCCGCGACTGATAAGATTTTGAAGGCAAAAGCGAGCTTGTAACTCGGTTGTGAAATGTAAATACTAAAGAAGAAAAACTACATCAGTTGGGAAAGCCCTTTACAGCGACACAGCGCGGGCCTGGCGGCGTCTTGCGTAGACAAGTTAGTAAATCATTTCGCCGGTGTAGGGAATCACTCAGCCGTCTACCGCGACAGATGAAATGGGGCAGAAGTAATATGTAGACTCGCAGACTTATGTTGCCCCGGTTGCCTCGTATTGTTTGTTTGGATTGATGCTGTGTAACAAGGGGTCGGTCGGTCGGTCCGTTGTCATTGTGCACGTAATGCCGTAAAATGTACCTAATTTTATTATGTGTCATGAAAATCTCAATTGAAACAAAAACTATTGATGTTTTATTGAGTTTTGGAAAGATAATGTTTGAGAAAATCCTTACTGAAACTTGCTTATAGAGAACTTGATAACGTTGTCTGTATTATATTGTAAGTAATTAACATTTGAAAATCAATTAATTCATTCATTAACAAACCAAACAAAAAAGTATTTAAATTAATTGTAAACAAACATCACACCTCCCTAGCAGCAAAAACACCAACTCCAGCCTGCACGTTGCGAGAAGAAAAATCTCCAAGCTCCATCATAAATCCAATCTGAAATGTTTGCATCGTGTGTTGTTCCTGCAACAATATTTCGCTCACTTCAGGAGTAACGTTTCTAATTTTAACGTGAAGGCGAATTTTATGACGCTTGCATGTGCTGCCAGCCCCGTAGACTCTATTGCGCTCTCTGAGTTACACGTACCGCTGTTCATATCAGATTTACTTCAATAACGCGATAGAATGCTCTCACTCGCAAATGTTCCGGTCTCTAGAGTGCAATAGATATCGTTATATCAAGCTCCAATCTCGGTATGTTATGTTCCCACCTGCTCTACTTATTGTAGATGGAGATAGGAGGTAAAGTTAAAAAAAAAAGCAGCTAAAGTCTGCTGAGCCAGTGAGACCAAGCCAAATTAGATCATTAATGTAAAGACATCAAAATAGCCCTGGTTAGACTGAAATTATGAACTGAACTGAAAACTGAGCATTCGGACTTTTGATATTTTACTGTACAATATTTAAATCATCATACAATCTACTGTCCAGAAACATTTATAAATCACGGTCATTCATTACAAAAGGCGCGAACGAAATTGATAGGCGAGGCGGCGGATTCGCACAAACGTGTACGTACATTCGCAGTTTCGCAGCGGCAGCAAAAGGGAAAATATTATCCATAATTTCCCAAAACACCACGCGTCCGTGACAGGTGTGTGTGTGCCATTAACATTTGAACAGCACTAGCAGAATTTATCGCCACACCAGCTTGTTGCAGAATTGCCACAACAGTAAAATACGGCAACAAATTGGTAATTTTAAATGCATTGGTCCACGAGCCGCGCTACGCCAACATATCCTGGCGCTTTATGAATGTAGGATGATCTTGTTTGTAGACACATTAACCCTCTATACAGAAAGTGGTGCGGGAGTGCCCGGCTGCATTGATAACGTTTTTATGCCGCTACAGCCGATAGCGGGATACAGTAAGTAATCGTATAAGGTGGCCACCGCTGGCGTCAGAGTTTTTAGGCCAAAGTTGCCCGTTTTTGACATTGCTTAACTATTCTTATGCTTACTATTACGAGTATTCGGCTCAATAGCGCCCGATTCGTATCGGATTAGCAAATTCCTCGGATTAAGTATTGTTAGCACTTAAGTGAACCAATTTGGATGCGGTTTTTTCAATTGAAAGTTGGTTTTCTAGCGAGTATTCTTAGATATGTTTAATCAAAATCGGTTTAGCCGTTTATGAGATATGCTAATTTAAAGCTAATCAACAATAATCGGGACATGAAAGCGTACATGATGATATCGCCACTAGCCTGACACTAGACTGATCACGCCCGATGTTGCTTAACCCTTAATTTACCCGGTAGGTCCCTGGGACTCCATCAAAAACTTTCAGCGCTCATAAAATCTTAATTTTTTGGCATCACAAATACTCAGGGCAGAGCGGACGTCAGCGTGCGCGACTCCGATCGGTGAGTAAACACGCATTGCGACCGGACTCCACCGGAGCATTTATGTTATAATTTCAGCTTCTTTACAGCTTTTCATTGCCTATTATTTTTGTTTTCACAGAAACTACTTCGGCATGAAAAATATTTATCACCTGTGTCCACCCCGTCTAAAAAGGAAGACTGCGTATCTTTCCCATACTTGCACTAAACCTGTGTGCCTTGGGTGTTCAAAAAAAAAATGCAATGACTGCGTCACCATTCGTGATTGAGAAGGTCTTGCAAGTTTTTAATTTTTATTCAAGAAGTATATTTTTTTTTCTTTTTACATAAAATTTATTATATTTCCATAGAGTTTCTATTAAAATACTTTTAAAATGGTTTTGTTTTTTCTAAATATTGAGACATAAAGTTAGGTCTCGTAATTGTCTTACTAAAAATGCCTCATTCAAAGTTTTCCTAAATAAAAGGTTGTGAATTCATAATTTTAAGAAAAAGCCTATGTCAATATGAAACTGAATAAAAAATTTATCAATATAAATGGTATTTAATTTAAAAAAAGTTTTTCATTCATGTTATATCAACGATTTTATCACAGGGAGTCCTAGGGACTCCACCGGGTAAATTGCGTATGTCATTGTATTGAGTCACCGAATAAATCTAGGGTTAACTTTGTCAAGAATGCCTAAGTGCCGCTTTCTGAATTGAGAAATTCGCTAAGCAAATGGGTAAGTATCGTCCTGTCTCTGCAGTTTTCCCACAAACATTATGTTTCAAAGTGCAAAGTTCGAATAAGTAATTATTTTCTCGAAATCATCCTCTAAACTGGTGAATTCAGGTCTACAAGTTAGGAAGGGACGATATTTGCGGAGACGAAACCGTTGCGGACGACTAGTATTTTTTGTTAACGCAAAGTAGGCACTTAAAACATAGACAAAATACCGCTAATTGAGCGAAGTCACACGCAAAACTAGCTTTAGTATTTTTAATCAAACGCCAAAGTATCAAACGCTATAGAGCGCAAATAAATTCGATTTTAATGTATTCATAATTTGTCCATTTTATAGCGTACCAATCGATCGTTGTAACCGGACTATGTTTCACGGCATTCATTTCAGTTGCATGAATCCAACAGTTACTTTGTAATTCTGTCAGAAGTGGAAAACAAATTACTGTGTAATTGGGCGATCCATTGTTTTGAAAAGAAAATGTAGAGTTTAAGTTGTTGGGGGTTTAACAGGTTTAACAACTACTAAGTGGGAACATAGTTACAAATTGGGACAATTGGGCAATTTATTCACTGGGACTCTACTTATTTTTTTCACATTCCATAGTGCTTCTTCTCCAAAAATTGCACATAACTTAAAAAGGACAATGAACAAAAAAAAAATATTTTCATTTTACGTTGGCATTTGAAGTCATTTCGGATTTTAGGGACTAAGGCACATTGAGGCATAATGACATCATGGTATTTTGACATTTGGCCGTTATACCGAAGAGTTATTTCTACTACTGTATTTTTACTTTTACTTTTGAGAAGCGTTCTAACATAAATAATAGTTTGTTATGCAAGGATATAAAACTATTGTTTGCAGGGAGTGCTTGCATTGAATACCGACCTAGCGAAGGTTTCTAAAATTGAGCCACAAGCGTAGCGATTGGTTAAAAAAAAAGAAATCTGAACGTAGCGAGGTATTCAGAAGCACAAGACCTAAATAATATTGCATCCGTGCGAAACACACAACTTTTCTGATTATGTTAGATTCACCAAAAAACAATAGACAACTAGGAACATAAGGTAAGTAAAATAAGTTTCCTTCTTTGCAAGTTAAAATGTTGAAGCTCACAGATGAGTTTCTTTATTTCTTTTTATTCACCATATCGCGTACAAATTTCGAAGCGCGGAAAAATTACTTTTGCTTCATCGTACTAGTAACAGCATTTTTTCCGAGCCTAGGAGATGAAAAATATCTGAACTGACCTAGATCGTCTTTCAACTTTGCACTTTGCAGAAATTTTCAAGCAAGAACCGGGGCACTGTGTCTCTCAACTCAATAAGGCTGACGCTCCTAGAGTAGCTCTTAAACGCTGTTAATTCAATTCTTTGAATCGAACCAGGCGAGGATATTGGATTTGTAGTTTGCAGACTTCACTTGAGAAAAGAAATGCCATCTGCTCCCTTTGGTGCTTGACGTGAAAGGCGTCGGATTGCAAACTACGAACTCCATCTGTCTATTTTCTAACTCGGGCTTATTTTTGTGCTGAAACACACTGGGCGTATCTCGCGCCGCGTAATGGATAGGATACGTGACGATAAATACGCTTATGTACGCAAGATGAGGGCGAGACTTCTCGACATTATTAGGTCCCTAGTACTCTCGGCAGCGGCGCAACAACGACGACGTCTTATACGCGTGGTGACTTGGTGAGGCCGCGTAGGAAAACTTATATGCACCATGTAAACGCCTAACGCGACGTAACGTATCTAACGCTCAGTGTGTTTTGCCATTAACACGTCAGTTTGTGTTCGGAAGAGTCCGTTTTGAAGACAGTCATATTATTTGCACCTCTAATTGTAGACAGTTAATGTAGGAACCAACTCATTTATATTTAGTCACGAATAATTATGAACAATAATATTTTGCAGTCAATATTTTTGTGAGAATATTTATTAAACTTTTTTTTTGCTTTTTTTTTTTTTTGGGCGGTAGGTGTAAATAAAGTAACACCCAAAAATTTTTGACCTCATAAATTATTTAATTAAATATACTAAAAGTTAACAAGGGATACATTTATATGCTGTAAAATACTCACAGTGAGCTACTGCCTGCCACCTGCTGTAATCTCAGTTGACAACAATAGGGAAATCACAAAGTTCAACTTCACATCACAATGGACTCTATCAAGGACACACTGGCAAGCACAATGAACCTCTTCACTTCGCGAATGGCCACCTTCGAGGACGAGCTAAAGAAGACCAGCACAGCATCACCCACTGCGGCGAGTCTTTCAGCTGAATATGGTGCCTTCAAGGCTTTCATCATGACGGCGTTGCAGAGCCTTCAGCAGCAGGTCGAGCTGCTATCGCGTGAGACTGACCAACTGGAGATGCGGGGCCGGAGGAAGATACTCCTTGTCCATGGCGTGCCTGAGGGAAAGCAGGAGGACACAGCGGCTGTTGCTGCGGGCTTCATAGCGGATAAGTTGGGTGTCCCGGGCTTCAGTGTCGGTGACATCAGCCGGTGCCATCGTATGGGGCGTTCCAAGGGCGACCGGGCCCGGCCAATCCTGATTAAATTCAGAGACCTCGATATGCGTGACAAGCTCTGGTTTTCGAAGACGCGACTCAAGGGCACTGGCATTACACTGTCAGAGTTTCTGACCAAGCGGAGGCATGATGTCTTTATGGCAGCCCGGCAGCAGTTCGGTGTCTCGCAATGCTGGACGCGGGATGGCTGCGTTTTCGTGGTCGCAGCGGATGGGTCTCGGCATCGCGTTACCACAGCAGCTGAGCTGAGCGGAGTCCCTACTGCACCGACTGTTGCCCCTGCTGACAAGCCAGCAGCGAAGGCGTCTACCAGCACGCAGAGGCCGACGTCAGAACGTTCAGTGCGGTCTACCAGGAAGTGACCGGGTTGTGTGTGATTTTTCTTTATTCTAAGTACTTTTTCTACCACCGTCATAACGCATAAATCTTATTATTTACATTTCGCGATGATTCACACATCTTGTTTTTGACGTTTGTGTTTTTTTTTCTATGTGTCAACCGTCACTGGGTGCGTTCCGGTTTACGCAAAGGAATCACCGAGTAACTATTATTTAATCTGTGCCCAGGGCGTATTCTAAATTGCTCCATACTGCTGGCGGGTGGACGTTCACTGCGTGATCTGCAGGTAAACCCCTACATATATATTATATTATTATTATCTGTATTGATATATTTATATTTATTTATATTATATAATTTATATTATTTTATTACTTATATTATTTCATGCAACAGGCAGATAGTAGTGATGAAAGTGACCATTACCAATCTCTTTCTTCTTCCTCCAATGGATTGAACAGAAGCAATTCAAGCGATAGTTTCCATAGCATACCCTCACTAGCTGACACACTAGAATCAAATTTTTCTCCGTTTACGAAAAACTTTAATGTCGTTCACATCAATGCCCAAAGCATTCCGGCACATTTTCCTGACATGCTAGTATCTCTCGACTGTAAAAATATTCATGCCATTCTCGTCTCTGAAACCTGGTTGAAACCGTGTCTCCCCTCTACATCTTACTCTCTACCAGGTTTCCAACTTATAAGAAATGACCGCCCACAGGGCCACGGTGGGGTCGCTATATACCTCCGTTCCCATATCCCCTACTCCATTATCAGCATGTCAGCACAGCCCCCTCCCTCTAATGCAGGTGAACATCTCTTTCTTGAACTCCTCTTGTCTCATACCAAAGTACTACTTGGTGTTTATTACAGCCCGTCCCGATGTCTCGACTTTTTCTCGTCATTTGAGAATCTCTTAGAAGACCTTACTCCCTCCTATAGTCATTCCATAATCATGGGTGACTTCAACACCTGTCTTCTCAAGAATGATTCTCGTTCCAAGTCCCTAACTTCAATAATCCGCGCGAGCAACATGCACTTTCTCCCTCTTAGCTCCACGCATCATTTCCCAAATTGCGCTCCGTCACTTCTTGATCTCATTGCCGTATCTTCCTCCAATCATGTTGCTCACCATGGCCAATGCTCTGCCGACTCCTTTTCCTATCATGATTTAATATTTCTGTCTTACAAGATTCGTCCTCCCAAAGCTAAGCCGAGAATCCTTATGCAGCGCAACTTTAGTGGTATGGATCTTAACAGACTCAGAGATGATGCCTTGGACACCGACTGGTCCACTGCTACGGCTGCTGACACGGTCGATGAACAAGTTAACATCTTTAGCTCCTTTCTCATGCAACTCTACGACGTACACGCACCTCTCCGAGCAGTGAAGATTAAGCATCTCCCGGCTCCATGGCTTACTGACGAAATTAAAATAATAATGGCAAAAAAATCTGTGGCTAAATCTAAATTTAAATCTCGTCCGACAGACATTAATAGAGAAAAGTATGCTTCTGTTCGAAATCGCTGCAATAAGGTGTGTAGGGATGCACAACGACGCCACATTCACGAATCCGTAGAAAATGGGGACCCAGCTAAGGTCTGGAAGTTCCTTCGATCATTAGGAGTTGGAAAATCTCGTCAAGACTCCATTCCAAAAGATTTGAACATTGATTTATTAAATCAACATTTCTCCTCTGCGTCTACCTTCGATGGTATTAAAAAAGCTGCAACACTCAATCATATTTCTTCCCTTTCAACTCCTGATCTATCCTCTTTCAGTCTTAGCCAATTCTCCGATTGTGATGTTAAGAAGAACATAATCTCCATAACCTCCAACGCAGTGGGTAGCGACAGCATCAGCCGTAACATGTTATTACCTATCCTAGATATCATCACCCCAGTCATCACCAAAATCCTTAACAAATCCATATCCTCTGGGTCATTCCCTACTGTATGGAAGGAAGCCCAGGTCACTCCTCTCCCGAAGAAGCCCAATCCCACATCATTTTCCGAATATCGCCCCATATCTATCCTACCATTCCTATCCAAAGTTCTTGAACGTTTGGTTCACTCCCAATTAAGCAGTTTCTTAACCAAAAATAACCTTCTCAATCCTCTCCAGTCCGGTTTCCGACCCGCCCATAGCACTGTTACGGCTCTAATAAACATTACAGATGAAATTCGTTTGGGCATGGACAAAGGTCACTTGACGGTTTTGTCGCTTCTCGACTTTAGCAACGCCTTCAATGCAGTCGACTTCGACATTCTGCTGGCGTTACTTCGTTCTCTTAACATATCTCCAACGGTAATTGACTGGTTTCGTAGTTATCTACACGGGCGCCGGCAGCGTATTCGTATTGAAGATTCTTTCTCTGGATGGTGTGGAATATCTGCCGGTGTACCGCAAGGTGGTGTGCTGTCTCCGCTTCTTTTTGCCATTTTTATCAACAGTATCTCTCGTCGACTTTCTTCTTCCTACCACCTTTATGCAGACGATTTACAAATTTATACGCAGGCTTCTCTAGACAATCTAAGTTCAGCCATTGATATCACGAACAATGACTTCGCGCGTATCTCTGATTGGAGCGAGTCCTATGGACTCAAAGTAAACCCAACCAAGACGCAGGTTATAATAATTGGGAGTCCGTATTTTATCTCCAGGGTTGACGAACACTTACTTCCTCCAGTCCAGTTTAATGGAGTTGTAATACCATTTAGCTCTGTGGTGAAAAATTTGGGTGTTATGATTGATGCTACTCTGTCCTGGAAAGCTCAATTAGATATGGTGAGCCGGAAGATGTTTGCATCCGCAGGCTCGCTAAGGAGACTCCGTAACTTTTTACCCACTGCTACTAAAGTTGCGCTAGCTCAATCACTCCTCTTACCGATTCTCGACTACGCTGACACCTGCTATCTCGACCTTACCGAAGAGCAGCTAACTAAACTTGAGCGACTTCAAAACTTCAGCATACGGTTCATATTTGGTTTACGTAAATATGACCACGTTTCAGACTATCGCTATAAGCTCAAGTGGCTCCCCATTCGTCTCCGCCGGAATGCACACACTTTGTTTCTCCTGTACAGCATTCTGTTCAATCCAGCCACCCCATCCTACCTAAAAGAACGCTTCCATTTTCTCCATTCTACCCATAGCCTGAATCTCCGATCATCCCACAACCTGCTCCTTAGTTTGCCCTCCTATACCACCCAATTCTACGGTTCCTCATTTACAGTACAGGCAGTTAAGCTGTGGAATGCTCTGCCTGTGGAGGTGAGAAAAGCCAAATCCCTACCTATTTTCAAGGGAATGGTAAAAAGCTTGTATCTCACTGGTAATTTCCAATAATTATCTTCTGTTGTTATCGTATGTGTATGTATCTATGTACAATTGTACAATATGGTGTATATAAGTATGTTTATTATATCTGTAGGTATAAGTACCTATATGGCTATAATAATATATATTAGTTTGTGTATTGATATAATATGTACGTATATAATATTGTATCTATTTAATGGGTATTATTATGTATTTGTAACTGGTAAATATATTTACATCCCGCATTTGTAACTTTCTTAGGTATATTTAATTATTTTCCTATGTTATATTTATGTACACTATTCTACCGAATATTATATTATCTCTGTCCTATCCATCCAATGGTTGCCTGGCAGAGATCGCTTTTAGCGATAAGGCCGCCAATTGTATGCATACTGATTAGTTTAAGAATTCCTTTGTAAATTATTTTCGTGTACAATAAAGAGTTTTCTATCTATCTATCTAAACGATGTTTAAGATGCTCCAACAAGTATTTCTGTACTAGCTTTTGCCCGCGACTTCTTCCGGGCAGACTTATTTTTTTCTCGTGAGTTTTTCCGGTGTTTTAATGGTTATTCTGCTATTCGGGGCGGAGAAATCCAACAAATCAAAAATCATTAAAATCGGTCCACCCGTTCTTGAGTTATAAATGGTGTATCTAACACGACTTTGTTTAGAACCACCAAAATTTAATTCAATTTCAATTTCAATTCAATTTATTTCAGATTTGCATCCATATTTTGTTAGTAAATCTTAAGAATTACGTTAGTACAGCAAATCCTAAAAATAATTAAAATTAATAAATTCATTCATTCATTCATTAAATTCATTCATTCATTCATTAAATTCATTCATTCATTTATTATTATTTATATATTTACAGGGCAGACATGATGGACTCTCCCCTCCGCGGACACGGTCATCTCATTTAGTTTTATTCCTCTTTAGTAATAGATATTCCCAGTATCGGCGGATGGGACAGCCCACCCTGTCGGCAATGGCGCCCACGATGCCGTTAGGGCTGCCCCGCACGCGTAATATCTAAGCCAGGAACAAGTGATTCATAGAAAAACGTTAACACATAAAATACTTTGGAAATTACGCCGATCTTTGCAGTTTCTTTAACTCACCTAAACTTCACTATAGAAAACTCTCATTTATTTTTTATTTTTAGTTGACAAATAGAGCTTTAAGGCGGATTCTCATCAGGCCGCGGAAGCGGTCGTACGATGAAGGGGAAAATAAATTTGTCACCCGCAGACGCTTTTGTTTCGTGCGCAATATTGCCATTCAATTAATGACACCCATATTTTAACGTCACCGATCGTATCTGACTTCGCCACCTGAATTTGGGATAATAACTCCCGAGCGGAATTGTTTTGCGGATTTATCTGTTAAACGGCCCCGTTTTAGCACAACATATTAATAGAGTCGTTGAACAACTCGGCCGTATCTTTGAAATAGCTACCTTCGCCATATCGTGACCACACGGTCGGGTTAAACCGCGTCGCGACTGTATCACTACGAACGCGCGACAGCATCGCTACTGCATCGCTACAAAAAGTCGCCGTGGGCGAGGGCTCTTAGGGTGGTATTCTAGAACGCTACTTAAACTCAGTTCAAACTAGAACGCTACTTTAACTCTGTTTAAACTCAGTTCAAACTAGAAAACTCCTTGAACTCTGTTTAAACTCAGTTTAAGTAGAGTTTAGTAGTATCGACTGTCGATAAAACAGTGCATGTTTTGATTTGAATATCCCTCCCTTCATATCAAAACATGCACTGCTTTACCGACAGACTGAACTCTGTTTAAACTGAGTTTAAGTAGCGTTCTAGAATACCACCCTTAGACCACGAAATGCGGCTGTATACTAGTTTAACTCCGGTTAAATATTGTAATTTAATTTAGAGTCGCAATGACGCATGTCGTAAAGACTTGCGTCAAAGTGTTAAGGGAGCCTTAGTTTGGTGCATTTCGAAAATGACCGAGCCTCGATGTGCGTAATTAGCGAGACAAGCGCGTTTCGGCCGTTCGTCTGTAGATAAACTTCTGTATATTCCTATATCGTGGTTTTAGTCGTTTGAGCTGTACGGAAGGAGAAAACATCGTATCGGGAATGGCAAGCGATGTTGATTGAGTTATTTTTATTTAAATTTCTTGCTTCTGTTAGTTTTCCTTTGATTTAAATGTATATATTTAAAAAATAACAACAGCCCTCTTGATAACAAAATTGTTTGCATTTAAAACAAAGAGGAACGAATTTTACTGCGACAGCCGCGCCAATGCGGTTGGTAGAAGAACTTGTATTATGTTGGCGGGGGCATTCGGAGTTTGACTGTTTGACTAATCGGAAGTGAAGTTAGTGAAAAGTGTTGTAGTGAAATCAATGCTAAAGTGAACTATGGTGAAACTAGTATTGTGAAATTAATATAAAATTATGAGTAAAGTGATTTTAAAATGAATGAACTAATCATAAACAAGTGCCAAGTGTGTTTCAATTAGCTGCGAAGTGGCTCCCTATTGGAGGACAGGATCTACTACGGTACGGTCGGCCACAGTCACAGATATCCCATGGTAGCTCTTACTGCGCGCGGCATAAGGGCGCCAAACGAAGAAAAAGGGGTATCCTAGCGTGTGGCCGACTGTACCTACTTAATTGCTTTCAATATTCGGCTTTTAGTCGATCAAATGTCCTAACTCGCTGGGAATACATCGTGTTCAACAACCCCCTTCAGTATAACAGAGCTTTTTTTGTAACACGCATCTTATAATTAGGTATTAATGGATGGTATATCATTCCGATGCAAGTCAATAATTCGATTGCACCGTATGACGTATGACGTGATGTAATTAGGCAGTCTAGGGGGACCGATGACGTGCTTCCTCCGCCGCCGGAGGACTGAATAAGTAATGTTTGTATGATTTGGCCACTCGCGCATTTGTGAAGTTTAGTTGTAAATCCCGCTATATTTTTTTACTTAAGGTTGGACGATATCAACGTGGCGCGAAATTCAAAATTTTCACAGTTTTTCCGATTATAATTATGTTCGGCTGAATTATAGTTGTTTACAATAATGAAAAAAATACTATGTTATTGCCGCGAACGAAAAATTGCTGAACAAAAATAGCTCAGTTTATCTTCAACATTTTTAAAACTGTGAAAATTTTGAATTTTTCGCCTCGGTGCTATCATCTATCGTTAAACACAAATCCTCCGCTACCTCAAACATACAGCAAATTTTACATTAGGGACCATTAACACAATATAAGGAAAATACAGGGTATTAAAAGACCGCCAACAAAGCGTAAACTGTGGCCGACCGTATCATTAGCTAAATAGTAAGTATCATAAGTAGATTTTTAAACTTAAACTTTCGTAAGCACTGCACCGTTAAATCTATATAAAAATATCATAAGTGGAGCTTCCACTCCTCTCTATCCTCGGCTGCCTCTTGCCACCCCGGCAAAAAGGTTGTGAGGTCGTCCGCCAAGAAAAAAAGGGAGGCCTTTGCCCAGCAGTGGGACACTATGGAGGCTACATAAAAAAAAAAATAGAGCTTATGAAGTAGGTATACCAGGATTGTAATTTAAAAAAACAAAAGGAAAGAGATTTCAAATTAAAGCCTATTCAAAAAAGTTACAAATTGAATTCATATTCTCATTCTGGGTACCTACTCGCGTTAATTGAAAATTTGAAATTCAATTTCGGTACAAATTGAAACCTCAAAAGACCCCCAGGACAATCTAATCAATAACGGCCTACGCGAGTAATTACTGTCAATTGAGTCGTGCCTATTAATATAGGAAACAAATTAAGTTTTTCATATTACACATCGTTTTGGGTTTGGTCTACCCGGTACCCAAACCCCGGTACCCAGTATTAAAAAGTACGTAAAATTCAAAAAGTATGTAGGTAAATAATATCCCACCCAAAACATTTAAAATGTGAAAATTTTGGAGCCAAGTTCATTGAGTGGTTATTGATTTCACCGACAAAAGAATTGAGATCTAATTGGGTGCCAAGTTCTTTAGGTAATCCTGAAATTGACTTGTTAAATTTCAACAGTCGAATTATTTACACAAACCAGAAAATTTTGAATAATTAGCACCTCAAGAAATGACGCGGCTAGTTTTAACATGTTTTTTTTTTTAAATGTATTTGCCTGTAAAACTAGCCGCGTCATTACTTGAGGTGCTAATTATTCAAAATTTTCTGTTTTGTGTAAATAATTCGACTGTTGAAATTTAACAAGTCAATTTCAGGATTACCTAAAGAACTTGGCACCCAATTAGATCTCAATTCTTTTGTCGGTGAAATCAATAACCACTCAATGAACTTGGCTCCAAAATTTTCACATTTTAAATGTTTTGGGTGGGATATCACATCTTTTTGTAAAGAAATAAATATTATTAAAATTAATCGGGGTGGTATAACGTTCGCAGGCGATTGTATTTTAATTAAGAACTTTCTTGTGCCTTAATTTTACTTGGATCTAGATTTATGAGATTCACAACGTCTAGTAATTTAACTCTATAGAGTGCAACGTAAGCCTGCCCTCTGCTAAAGCTAGTTTTTAATATTATGTAGAGAAGAGCGGTGTCAAGACTTCTTGTGATTTGTGAATAGTAATAGCATATTATGCTTAGCAAATAGGGAATTGTTCCCGGTGAACATTTGCATTATTTAGTATGTGAAACGTAGTCTTGATACGTTCTAGCACGTAATTTAAATTATGATTAAATTCAATAGTAATTTTACGAGCATTCTTGTTACTATCGACGTCCCATTGTTTTTTTAATATTCCTATTATTTCCTATGCTGCCGTGCTAAGAAGAAATTCGGCTAAGCGACAAATGGCCATTTTTGAGTTATCAACATGGGCGTAATAAGCAGACAATTCCGCATCGACCCATCTTGGAATCATATTTTTATCGTTATTCGTTTGCGAGATAAGCTAAGCATTTTCGGGGTTAAGTGCAGTGTTTTTTGGGTTTTCATAAGAAAAAACGTAGTTATCTTACATTACTAGACAAGAACAAGGTTAAACTACTTAAACTATGATGTTACTTAGTATTATTAATAATATTTTATAGGCTATACTACAGAAAAAAACCGCAAAATACTTATACTTACATAAAACGCGGCTAAGCAGCTTAAACTTTTTTAATACGTAGTAAAATATTTAATAAAAAACATGACATCATAAGCAAGAAAGC
Source organism: Zelleria hepariella (assembly GCA_949319315.1). Lineage (NCBI taxonomy): Eukaryota > Metazoa > Arthropoda > Insecta > Lepidoptera > Yponomeutidae > Zelleria > Zelleria hepariella. The sequence continues at coordinate 7,684,348 of OX439395.1, forward strand.
GGCAAAACAACAATCATACGAAAAAAAACCGCAAAGTGACTTTTGCGTATTTTTTTCCTATTATTATAGTGGTATTAATGAATCGAAGTCCTTGTAAAAAACACGGTCACGGTGTTTTTACTTATGATAATTGTAAAATATTTACTATTAAAGCTGAACAGAACACGGCTAAAGCACAATACTACGTAAAAAAGTGGCAAAGTAATTTTTATCGACCGGTGGGACACTGGATCGCGGGGGACGCCGCGGCGGTGCGGCGGTGCGGAGAGGGGCACAATGAAACATGATCGATTAGTACGGGTGGTAACACCATGAGAAGCGCGCCTACACATGCATACGGCGCACCGCATTTTTTGGTGCCAAATCTTAACATACGGTAAGTCAGTAGGTTTAATAAGAATGTATCTCTAACAGTAAGCGTAAAAAAGCCGAGCAGAACAAAATAACTAGACGGGTATTAGGTACCTACTTAAAACTTACTTCATTCATGTAAAGTTTGTATTCGTTTCTTAAGGATGCGGTTGCGGCTTAGTACCTATGTCTCTTCAAATTATAAATTAATTATTTTAATCTTACTAGTTAGGCAAAGTAGTGGTAGCCCAGTAGGTAGAACAATGGACCCAGGTTCGATTCCCGTGTGCACTCTATTTACGTACGTTACGGGCGACTTTGCAGCGAAAGTGTTAACGTGTACGTGCTGTCGCCTGTCGTGTACCTACGAATTTGTTTATTTTCAAAGTACCTACCAACTTTGTGTCGCTAGCTGTGAGTGTACAGGGGCCTTAATCTGTAACGCAGTAGTGTCTCGATAATTTTCCAGTTGTAGGTTTCAATTACGATTTATTAATGCTGTCTGTCCTTTTGATGTTTTTTTTTCTAGTTCCTACAGAGCAAAGAATATTATTCTGAATCTAATTATATAGTTTCAATTTGCAGGTTGTAGGAGAAAAACGAGGAAAACCCAGTTTTGTCCTTTTACTGGGAACCTATCGACACGCCTATCGACTTGAGGTCGCTATATTTTTTTTCCAATAGGGTCCTTGCACCTAAAATCTTGCACATTCAAACTAAAACATATTTCTTTGTCCTAACTAAAGTTATGTTTGCCTTAAGGCGCTGGACATAGTGAATTAGCCCGCGCGCAAAGAAAAATGCACAAAGTCGATTCCTGTATCAAATACAATAAAAATATCGAAAATGTTCACATATCAAACCCTAGAATTAGGTGAGACCTATCTAACACAGCCAGTTTCATGTTGATATCCATAAAAGATTGCAAGATTATTTTGTTTGAAAAAAAGTGCGCCGTTCAAGCAAAATATCTTTCAAGAAAAACGTTTATGATGTCAACACGAAACTGGCTGTTTTAGATAGGTCTGACCTAATTCTAGGGTTTGATATGTGAACATTTTCGATTTGTATCTTGTATTTGATACCTACAGGAATCGATTTTGTGCATATTTTTTTTGCGCGCGGGCGATTCACTATGCCCCGCGCCTTAACTAAGTTATAACGACCACTTAGTGAGTAAAAATATTTGTTTTTGAGTTTTGATTTGTATAAATTGCACCGAGGAAAAAACTTGGTGCAATTATGCCAAACACAAGAATGTCGACGCCAACAACCTCAACGTCACGTCAAAGTAAAAGAAAGATCAACTGTGCCGCTCGTGGAGCCAAAAGTTGTGAACGATTTGGAGGAAAGGCGGACAAAAATTGCAACCAAAAACTAAGAATGGAAAAATTATATTGGCCAGGCTACATACCATAGATTTAAAAAATGCACGTCTAGATTCAGAGAATGCATTAATGTCGCACGAAATATAAAAACAAGATGACAACAAAAATAAAAGTAAATAAGATTTAATTATTGCTATCGAAGAAGAACTGAGTGAAAATGAGAAAAAAAAATCTTCTAAGCAAAGAATAAGAAAATTAAACAAAATTGAACGGAAAAAAAAGAAAAAGAGCAGCATATCGAAAATTACAAAGGAAAAGAGGACGAAGAAAATGGGATAGACGAACACAAACAAGAAAGTAACAAAAACAAAAAATACACTGACTTATTGGAGCTCCACAAATTCTGGAAAACTTAATTGTCAAGTAACATAAAAGATTTAACTTGGTAAGTAATTTTATTTTAGTTTAAGGATTGCTAAAACGCAACGATGATGAGTAGATATCTATTACAAATTACAATTGAACTGATGATTTTGCATAAATAAAAGATTTAAAAAAATATGTCATTAGTTTTTTATGTCTAAACTTCCATTAAAAGTTGGCTTTAGCCCCAATTATTTCCAAATAACTTAGTTATTTAACGACATTTTACTAAGTAAAAAGACGGTTTCCCGTAATGGATGAGTACTTTACCGTCTTTTTAATAAGTAATTTCACATAACTTTTAATTTAAAAAATATAATACTAACAAAAAAGGCGGCTATGTTACTTAACGGCTGTATTACGTTTTAAAGTTTAACTACTTTTAAATCAAATAAGAAGCTAAACAGCGGCTAAGTCACTTTGCCGTTTTTTTTCTTATGATTAGCCTTTAACTTCTTAGGCTAATAATTTTACTATAAAAATCATACGCAAGACAGCGGCTAAGGTATACTTAACGGTCTTTTAATGTAGTATTTATATAAACAGAATAATTAAATTGCTAAGGAAAACCTGAAATTTGCTATTTTAAAATACTCATATTAACTTTTTTTTAACGTTAATAGTGCACATAGATGCTAAATAATATGTTCTACTAAACAAAATTGATAAACTTGAACTAATTATGAAAATAACTTAGAAACTCTGTTTCGCGACGTTTTTGCGTTTTTCTCGAAAGTCACTTTTGTCGCTTAGCCGAATTTCTTCTTAGCACGGCAGTATGGAGCCTCAAGATGTCTCAAGTTACAACCTATTTCTACACACTTTTAATAACAACAACACTTTTAATAACAAGACACAATTAAACAAATAGAACTTCTCCATACAAACGCAATCGTTTAGCCGCACACACACAGCCTCATTCCATTCCGCGTAAGCACACGCCGCCTACCTAACACACACATAGCCGCATTCTGAGGTGTTCTAAGGTGTACGTAGAGCGGTTTCATTAATTCAAGTCATGATTTCATTAACTCAAGTTGTGACCTGTGTTTTATATTTAAATAACTTATTGTCTTATTTTCATGACACAACTCCTACTTACTAGGTAGTAAATTAAGGTAGTAAACTAAAACAACGAATGAACGAAGGTGGCTATATTTTACTTAGTAGTCAGCCTAGATCACAAGAAAGACAAGCCAATACTCCACACGTATCTAGGCTGACTAAGCCGTCAGGATGGTATAGTGTTGGGCAAGCCTACTCCGTCTAAAGATATCCCAGGCACTACGGCGCCGAGAGCACACTTCACCTATCTAGTGTGAGTGAAGGTGCCTCTGGTCGCTGTATAAATCTTCTCATTACGAAGTTGCAAAGACTTGCCTGCCAAATTGTTACACTACCTCGATCGGTGCGATTTGCTATTAGAGTTTTGACAGGCGTAGTTTTATTAAAAACTAGTTGTGCCCGCGACTTCGTATGCGTTTTTACACATTTGACATTTAATTTAAATTTGACTGTGGAGGAAAAGTCAAACCCCCGGCCAAAAAAGAGGGATGTTATAAGTTTGACAGCTTTGTGAGTGTGACTGTATAAGTGTTTATGACGGTGTGTCTGTCTGTGGCACCGTAGCTCTTAAATGGGTGAACGATTTGGAAGTTTTAGGTTTATTTTTTATTTGAAAGCAGGTTTTCTAGCGAATGTTCTTAGTTATGTTTTGTCAAAATTGGTTCAGCTATTTATTACATATGCTTATTCGAAGCTAAAATGTCGGGAGTATTTTAATAGTTTTTATTTCTTAACTTGCGGTAGCAGGGCTCAAAAGAAAGCAATAGAATAAAATAGAATAAAAACCCTAATCTAAACAATACATTTATAAATTTAATAATAAATATATATTGTTTACATTAAGGTATCGCCCGTGATAAGATACCAGGAAGCTTAGCATAAGAATTGCTTAGGAAGTAAAGGGGTTTATATGTATCTCCCTCGACGTAGAGTGGGATAGATAAAGTTATAAGCCCATAGATAAGGTCTTACTCATTCTCATGCTAAGCCAGCAAGTAAAGCATACGGCTAATAACTCTGTCTATCCAGCTCAACGGTAAACAATAGTTATTTGTTATGCAAGAATGCAAAATTATTGTTTGCGGCGAGTGCTTGTATTGAATACCGAGCGGTGTTAAAAGACCGCCAACAAAGTGGGAGACCACATACAGGGTGTTAAAAGACCGCCAACAAAGCGGGAAACCACGTACTGTCCTCATCATAAGGAACATTTTTGCCCAAGGAACTATGCCTGGGAAATCAACGGTTTCCGAGATAAGGAGGTTCAGAGTCGGATTTTTCAAAACTTTTTTTTTGTAGAAATTTATTCAGTATGTGTCCACATGTCGATAGCTTTATTATCTATGTCTGCAACTATATTTTATCGTCCAAAGTTGAATCATTATCTTACAATAAATTAAAATGTTGAAAAGTGCGAGCGAGAGGTCTGCAGAGTTTCAGGGGATTCTTAACATACATTTTCAAGAAGCCATATCAAAATTATGAATATACTTACAAAAAACGAAGTTAAAGTTGCAACCCGCAATGTATTCTAAACATCGGCACTTCAAGCTTAAGTAACATAATCTGATACCTACGCTTGCGCAATATGACTTTTGTGCGTTACACGTCCATTGCGTGAAAAAATATTTTTCAAAATTATAACCTAAAAAAGTAGCTTCTCCGTGGCCTTCCTCTACCTCTCTTTCCTTCTATCTTTCCTTCTATTATGTTGGTTATGAATTTGTCGTGACGTAGCAAGTGGCCTAGCATCTTTCCTCTTCTGCATTCTATTGTCTTCATCAACGTTCTCCTCTCCCCTACTCTTTCCAGGACTTGCTCATTTGACACTCTTTTGTCACATTTGAAATTAAAGAGAAGGTGGATGTCGTGACGTACCAGGCTGCAAAGGAACTGGCCTGTGATCGAAGTGCATGGAGAATGCTGCACCGACAAGAGGATAACTCTTAAATTTGGAGGAACCTAAAAAACCAAAATTTCCCAACAATAATTTATCGAAAAGTACTTTGTTTTGGTGTCTAGTGGCTTTCGGGTCTGTTGGCGGTCTTTTAACACCCTGTATAGTCCTCATCATAACGAACTTTTTTGCCCAAGAAACTATGCCTAGGAAATCAACGGTTTCCGAGATAATGAGGTTCCAAGTCGGATTTTTTTTTCCGGTTTTTTTTTTTTTTTTTTGGAAATGTGTTCAGTATTGCGTTATTAACATATCTTCTCAAGAAGCTATATCAAAATTATGAATATTTCTTACAAAAAATGAAGTTAAAATTGCAACCCGCAATGTATTCTGAACATTGGATAGCCTAGATTGTGCCTAGAACCAGGACTTATCACGGTCCTAAATTTGACTGAAAACTATTCAGCGGTATTCGCGTGATGAGGTAACACACAGACAGACAGACAGACAGACAGACAGACAGACAGACAGACAGACAGACAGACAGACAGACAGACATAGACCGATTTTTTTGCATTTTTGTATTCAGTGTAGTTTACTTAGTAACCCCTGCTAGTTTTTTTCTAAAAATATTCAATGTACAGAATTGACTTCGCTAGAGTTTTATTATAAGTATAGATTGATTAATTCGCAAATATTTCAAATCGTAAAAAATCAAACTTTTCGGACTTTTTCCTTTGGTTTCATACAGTTACCGAGCTGAGTGCCAATTTTCAACTTTCTAGGTCATCTGGAAGTGGCTTTTAGTTTTTTTCTATATGTAAGTGTTAAAAATGCCGATTTTTAGACATTAATATCTCAATAACCATTACATTTGTATTTATGAATTTTGACACTGTAGTTCATCTCAGGGGTCTCAATCAATGAGCCAAATTTCATGGGTTTATGTAAAATAGATAAAGAGTTATGAAGGGGTAAAAAGTTGGTCCAAATGGTTCGGGTAAATAAACACACGGTGCGTTCGCCAGTTTTTCTTGAGAACTTGGCTTGACACGCTACCGCGTGTCTAGATAAAATAGTAGTCCTGCCCCGAGAGAATATTTTCAACCTTATAATAAGTCTTTAAAATGTAAAATATGTTGGTAAAATACCGTAAATTATTCGGAATTCCGAGCTTTCTTCCTTGAGATTTAGGGCGAGAGAGATCCTTGGGATTCTTGAGTTCGGTAAGATTGGTAAGATTTTATTTATTGATTGGCAGTAAAATAGGACCAAGTAATAAATAATTTCCTACGTTTCAAAACTTCTAAGGAATTGAGACTCAACGTTCAATAAGTAGAGACAAAGTAAAAAATACTGTTTAAACAAATCCCGAGCTTTTAAACTTTAAAATATACATACTTTCAGTATAATTTAAATGGGTCCTCAGCTGTTTAACTGCCTTTGTTCAAAAAGAAGTTCCCGAGTTCAGGAAAGTTTCGCTTTACATATTTTTGTGGTCGCGAAATGAGTGAGAAACCGCAGCAGGCCTGTTTTGAAAATTAAAGCGGTTTTACTTCATTTACTTAGTTTTGAGAACAACAATATTCATTGTGGGGAAGAAAATTAAAAGTCCCGATTCAAAAGCAAGCTTATTTCTGCTGAATGTGGAGGAATTCGGGTCCATCGAGAATTCGTAGCAACCGTCTTCATGGACGTATACTTACTTAATATAACTTTTAAGGAAAGCTCCGAGAGAAATAAACAAAAACATCAAATACTTTACCCCAAACTGTGCGTACTCTTAAAGCGTTGAAAAACAATTTTCCCCGTTAGATACAAACCACTCCATATTTACGCTTGGAACGCGCCCGACCGTCGACTTTTTCTTTATTCCTCGACGTATTAGGAAAATGTTATGTGAACTTATAAATCGATGGCCGAATTGGCCACGGGCCAGACCTCGCTTACCAATACAGAACATTACAAAAATCTGTTGTAGCACCATTTGGCAACCCCATCGGGACAGAGCGCGGCACGTACACACTTTATTTTAAAAAAGAAGGTTTACAACCTTAAATATATTAGACGTGGAAGAGCGGCACGAAGAAAGAGCAGGAAATAAGCTCAAGTGAAATTTGTTAAGTGCGACGTAATGGCTGACGGTTCGTTTATATGCTACGTAGCCGTAGCGTAGCCCCAGCATAGATTTAAAAGATCGTCTGCCACCTTCATCTCTACTACGAAAGACGTGATGTCGCCTTACTTTGTATTTATACTGTCTACCAGGAAAAAGGATCTCTAAAATGTAATTCTTGTAGGTACGTTGATTTATAATCAATGTCTCCACGATTAGCAACGATTAGTTGCGATATTCACTGTTATGTCTCTCCTGTCAACTGAAGACCAAAGTCGAAGGCATAGGCACGCAAATCATAGAGCTGAAGTCGAGAAGGGCGGGACATTTGATTTGGCGGGATGACGGACGATGGACGAAAGCAGTCACTGACTGGTGGCCTAGAAATGCTCGACGTCCCGTGGGCAGGCTGCCGACCCGATGGGTCGATGAATGGCGGAAAGGACCGGAAAGGACCTGCGGGGGACCGGGGAGGTTGGCACGACAGAGAGGAGGCCTAGGCCCAACAGTGGGCTACATTCATTGGCTAGACTTGGCTAAGCTGAGAGGTCGGTAAAGGTACTGGGCAAACCTATTCCATCTAAACATGTCTTAGGCACCGCAGCGTCCGTTTGGTCACTTCACCAACCTAGTGTGAGTCGAAATGCCACTGGACGCTGCATAAAATCATCTCATTACATTACGAGATGCAAAGTCTTCACTGCTTATTTATTTAGGGCCACTATAATAAAAAGAGGTAGTCTGGAGAGGGGGGTGCTTATTTATTTGTATGGAAATCGTACCTCCTTACTCTGTAGGCGAAAACAAACGAATTTCATGACTTGAAAAAAATTTCAATACAATCCGATTATTCGTTCTTTTTTAAGCGAGTTGAAATAAAATGGTTCGGTAGGTTCATAGGTTATGTTCCTTACAAAAATTCCTTTTAAATATTTATTACATTAAAGTCCGTCCATCCCTTCTATTACAAATACTGGAAGTAGGGCCCACAACAATACATTGCTCGCTAAATCTAAACGTGTCAGTTACTGCCAAGCTACGCAAGACTAATTCACAAAACACATTGTCTCAAAAACTTCACTCCGTTGCCGCTGTCACGAAGTTTCGACAGGCCCACAGTCAGATATTGTGATAATTCCCGCCACACGCCTTCGGTGAAAGCGACGGAACCATAGATGTACAAAATACAGTGGCGGCTAATTCGGATACTCGAGAATTTCGAATTCCAGAATCTCAAATGCAAGATTCCCAACAGAGCATAGAGTCCGTAACGCTACGCTTACGCTATTTTAATTATTCCTGTATTTGTCTATCAAAACAATTTATTGAACAATAATTTCAAAATTTAAAAATTTCAGTAGTGTAGATTTTTTTTTGTTTTCCCAAACGCCTTGTGTCAGTATAGACGACGGAAACACAGATGTACAAATATAATCGCTGCCCTCAGAGAGCGTACTACGTTTACATGCCTCACCCTATTCGTACCTTTAGGTATAGAAAACAGTACCGTTACCGTTACACACGAACTGACAAGCGAAATCACTGAAGACAGAAACTTGTTTGGAACATAATGTTCCTTATGGGGTGCTGCAGAAACATCCATTACATATTTCAAGGACACTGCGTTGCACCGTACGCAACACATTTTTGCAGGCTCGACAACGCCAGTGCACTGAAAAGTATAGCCGGATGAGCAGGTGTTTTCGTTCTACTGATTTGATTCACATAAAAAAACACACCCTAATCTGTTAAAATGTTAAGCCTATTGAAAATGTATATTTAGAACCACCCAATTTATTTCTAATAGGCCCCTTTGTAACGTACCTACATCGATGTAGGGTTGAACTTTCCGCAAAGAAAGTTTGTGTGTAAATCCGTTGCAGATGATGCAATGTACGTCGGGCACTAAATTGCCTGTCTGAGGCCCGAAGCCCGAAGCTAATGGTGCGTCAGAAAATTGCATAACTTATAGCAATTTCCCCTACTTTATTCCTACTGGGTAACGCGTCATTTGCCTGGGCCCGTCTCGCCGCCATTCTTATTTTGAATTATGAAAATGGCCAGTCACCGCCACTTTTCTTCTGCAGAGGATTAAATAATTAGCGTAACGATGTTCTAAACATAAACTGCATACCCTAACGCTACGGTTTTGGACGAAAACATGGTGCCTTTTATAAAAATTAATGGTTTAGGCACGCGTGGTGATTAAGCTCGAACTCTCTCTCTGAGAGAAGGCCTTTGCCCAGCTAGTGGGACATGTACAATTGTTCAGGCTACATCTTACTTTTTAGGTAGAGATTTTTATTCAAGCTATGATTTTAAAATTATTTCATACGCTACGTGAATTCTTTCTACGTAATTCCTTAGAATAAAGTATTTTATCGTTACCAGACTCTACCAAAACGTAGATAAAATAATCCAATATTCATTACCTGCAACTTTGAAAGCCCAACTTATTTATGTATGTTTTTATTTAAAAGGGCATTCCTTTTCCTATTTAAGGGACAGAAAAAGGCAGCCAACAAACGTCCCTAATACCTCTCCGGGGCGGAAAAAGCAAGATAATGCCTCTCTAATCTATCCCCTAGCCATTACCTTAGCCTTTGCACCGATCGCGTCACTCCGCTCGCACGTAATGAAATTCGAAAACGATGTCGTAAAGACGAGAAACAATTTTCGGCGCTTTTTTTTTTCTTTTACGGGCCAAAGAGCCGTCAGGTGTCCCGGTCGTGAATAATTAAGCCGGTCGCTGTCTCTCTCTCTTTCTTTCTGGGCCGTGCCGCGGCCACACCCGCGGTGTTTGTGAAAATAATTGTGTTTACACAGGGCAAGGAATCTGGACGCCTAGAGACGTCGAGTTGCGGAATACTGCCCGATTATAGATGCGGACACGGACAGCTTTAGCACCATCATGCGCAAGCGGTGCACGTCGATGTTGGGACGTATACGAGCCAGCCCCAACAGTCTCCTGTCTGCGCTAGCTTACAGGTTGGACTCTCCCATACAGAGGCGGTGGATACGACTGCACGCAGTCAAGTCTATCAAGTAGTCAAGTAGATTGAATCCCTCTGTGTGGGACAGACCAACTGTAAGTAAGTAAAATGTATATTACAATCAATAATAATAACTAATTAATTAATTAAATAATAATAATGTGTGTATCTAGTTCCTAAGTTTTTATATGTGTTCATATGCACGAAATAAATCATTCAATTCAATTCAATTCAATTATTGAAGGGCAAGGGAGCAAAAAAATTCAATTGAACATCGCGCCATTCATATAACAGCACCGACCTGGGGGCAGGTTTTTTATTTGTAAATAGTAGGGCATTTACAAAATAGAAGATTGGGATAATTTTTGTTATCAATCTTATTTTATTTTATCGTGTTGTAAACCTTATAAATAGCCATTATAATATAAATGTAAGTACAACTAGTGGTTCGCCCCGAACTATGAACTCGCGACCCCATATAAACTTAACAACCCAATATCTCAGCAACCCCTCGACCGATTTGGCTCATGTTCGAACTTAAAAATTCTCTTGGCCTCATTAACCTGCGTACCAAATTTCATGACGATCCGACTAAATTTACTCAAGTTATCGTCGAACGAACATTCATACATACATACATACATACATACATACATACATACATACATACATACATACATACATACATACATACAAACGCCGGATTGTTCCAGTAGACTCGGAGAACTTCGCTCGCTTCGCTCGCTCGTTCAATTATAATCACTGAATTTTAATTATGAACCAAGCTCCTACCTACAGTCCGGATTTTTTATAGACAATTCACCGGCTGGTTTCAACAATGACAGGAGCAAAATACAAATGAAGCTGGCAGAAATACTGCTGTGTGGTGTAAAACTGTGTCGAAGTCTCTCAACTTCCTACGAGCTAATTGATGTCGGTCGCTTCTAGGTTGATCTGGAAAACTAAGTAAAGCACCAAAAACGTCCCACCTCAGATGCTCTCCATAGTGTATTTTCTACAGGCGCACTTCTAGGAGCGCGAAGCACGAGGATGTCATATATGATTTAAAACTAGGTCATATAGGTCAAGGGGTTATTGGAGAATAATTCATAAAGATAAATCAAACAATAGGTAGGAAAAATAATAGAAAATACTCATCTTGAACCAGCGTCTAGCTGTATCATTAGGCGAGTCCGCTGTGTGCACAAATGGACGCTATCTGGAGGCAAAATGGAAACAGTTTTCTAAGTAAAGTTGTTGCTTGCTAAAAGCGACTATTCACTAGAGCCTAATGAATAGTGAATAGTTTGTTTAGTGACTAGACAACCATTAACGAGCAATATGTTACGGTGCATGATTGGATACGTACAGTCGGCCACACGCTAGAATACGCCTTTTTGTTCGATTGGCGCCCTTATCGCACCATGGGGTATCCTAGACTGTGGCCGACCGTACATCAAACGTGCGACATTGCTTGATGACAAGCAACATGATGCTCAGCTGCAGCCTTCGCTCATTCCAAAGATCCCCAATAATTTGATGCTTTGGCATACAACACAGAATTCTGATAAAAAAAAATAGGATAGACTTAAAAACTAGCGTTGTCTCGCTTTAGATTCGCGCAATGTGTGTCCTTTGAGGGAGTTGTTACATCTCGCATCTTTGCTCACCGAGACACACTATATCCCTATCATATCTGGCTCACCACTTGCATCCTCGCTCATACGACGTACCTACATGACTGCGCGTGAGCCGATGTTTGCCGAACAAGCCACTCGTACCAATAGAGCTCGCGCCATCAATCAATTCTCTCGGTGGAATCCTTAAAACCATTGCGTTAAGAGCCAAAATGAACTCATCTTTCGTGGCGCGAGCTTTCTCGTCGCTCGTTTATTACTACGAATGCGGACGATGTCAGCCGATGAGCCGATTTCGATCTCGCTCTCGCGCTCTGTGTGTGAGCTAGATAAAGTAACGGGAGCTAGGTGTCTACCGTACTGAGTTGAGAGTAGGTGTGAGGGAGCCAGATATAGTTGTCATCCCCGTGATATAACACTGACACACTTGACGTCGAGGGTGTCGTCTCATATCTAGCTCATGAGTTACCCAAGGCTACTCGCTTTGATTGTAGTGCGAAAGCGAAATTAGAGCGAAAGGGCGAGTGTTTATAAGTTCAAAGTTCATCCTTTTTTTAGGTTATGACGAAGAAGAAGATTACCTCTCCCCGTAACTAGTTCCTTAGGTGAACAACAATGTAAATGTGCTAAATGTTGCTCTACCTTGCAATTGTTGCCTAGTGAATACATGGCATAATGGAAACAGTTTTTTAAGTAAAGTTGTTGCTTGTTAAACAACTTTTGTTTATGTACGCTTGCCATCGGCTAGTTTGGAAGTACCTTTGCAACTTGTCTGCAGGGACAGCTGCTTGCAACTGTGCTTTACTTTTGTTAAGAAATATTAATTTTGGCTCTACATGAGATCTGATAGCTTTTGACAGTGCGAGGTGTATGGTCTCGTCTTGGCAACATTTTTTACATGAAAATGATTTTGGTGGGATCACTTTTTTTTTCAGCTGAACTATTCATAATTATGTTGGCACACCCCGTCACGAACGCGAAGAAGGGATTTAAAACTTGAAAATTAGGGGATCGGGACCAGTTTAGGGAATTGCCAAAATGTACCGAGCAAATAAGCTACGATAAATAACGCTTAGCCTGCTGAAGCCACTGGTGTAATATTTGCTCTACCGTTAGTTGGAGATCGGCCCCGGAGTATTAATCCTATGATGTACGGCACGGGACACACACAGCCCCGCGTTTATCCTGCGTCAGTGGTACAGAGGGGCCTAATTGTGTTACTTTGATATCTATCGCGATCCTTATCCTGTTTAGCTTAGTCGGCCTAGCCCACAGGAAAGACAAGGTCAATACGAGCGGAGCCAACTAAAGCCGCGGGTTTCCTCACGATGTTTTTCCTTCACCATTAGCAAGATGGACTCTGAATGGACTCTGAAGCGAGCGGCCCAGGTTCCGCATGCCCGCACCAGGGGGTCTACCGGCTAAGACGAAGCCAATTACCATTGGCAAAAGTCGAAGTTCGATTTATGAAAAATGAACTGGGCGGCAGTAAAATAAACTGGGTGACAGTACATTTTTCAAAAATCGAACTTCGATTTTCGCCAATGGTAATCGGCTTCGTCTTAGCCGGCAGACCCCCAGATATTATTTTCAAAGTTACATGCATTTGTGAATTTCTAATAGCAATCAGTAATCAATAATAATAATCATCTGTTCATATTATCCCTAATCAGGGACATAGTGCTCGCAAAACAGTTTTTCATTACTTGCCAAAGAATAGGAACAATGGGTACTGGTAATCAAATGGGTAGGGGTATACAAGTGGGTTTTGAATTTTTGAACGAGCGAGCGAAGCGAGCGAAGTTCTCCGAGTCTACTTGAACAATCCGGCGTTTGTATGTATGTATGTATGTATGTATGTATGTATGTTTGTATGTTTGTATGTATGAATGTTCGTTCGACGATAACTTGAGTAAATTTAGTGGGATCGTGATGAAATTTGGTAGGTGGGTAAATGAGGCAAAGAGAATTTTTAAGTTCGAACATGAGCCAAATCGGTCGAGGGGTTGCTGAGATATGGGGTCGCGAGTTCATCGTTCGGAGCGAACCACTAGTTTATTTAGAGGTAGTGTCAAATTAAACAAAATAATTATTGAACGAGCGGGCGAAGCGAGCGAAGTTCTCCGAGTCTACTTGAACAATCCGGCGTTTGTATGTATGTATGTATGTATGTATGTTTGTATGTTTGTATGTTTGTATGTTTGTATGTATGAATGTTCGTTCGACGATAACTTGAGTAAATGAAGTCGGATCGACATGATATTTGGTAGGTAGGTAAATGAGGCAAAGAGAATTTTCAAGTTCGAACATGAGCCAAATCGGTCGAGGGGTTACTGAGATATGGGGTCGCGAGTTCGTAGTTCGGGGCGAACCACTAGTTAATGTTGGAGTTAGACAATAACCCCCCAGGCCGGCGGGCTTATCCCACGTCAGTAGTAGGTACAGCCAGCCTATTCACGGCATTTACAGCAGGCAGCAGCAGTTTCCCTGCGATTATGTCCTGAAAGTAACACCGCCCTTTATGCAATTTGAATGTAGAATATTCTAGAATCGCGGTATGACGCGTGGTAATAAATCAGGCTCTCTAAAACAAACGCCGATCCTGGAAAAAAAAGCACTCTTTTATTTTGTAATTCGAATGCGGAAATCTGACTGAATGAATTACTCTCTTTTCGAAATTAAACTGCAAGTTTTTTTTCGTCCCTTTGCTCATTTTTCCTATGTCAGTACTACCTTCTGCAGTAAATCTTTATTTAGCAACGGCGAGAGTGGTTTACCTGTGATCGTGTTTCAAAAATAACGTCATCCTCCATGGCGCAATCACACCCTCAAACAAACTATAACTTATCTTTATAAAACACACTTTGTTTTTTTTAAAGTAAATGTAATGTAATGGGGTTTTTTCCAGGCATCAAAAATAGCCCGAATAACTGTCAAAATCAGTCCATTAATCTGTGGTTTCCATACAAACCACAGATTTAGTTGCGCGATAATTCGCGAATCACTGTCAAATTTGACACTTGGAAAAATCCCTATTACAATCGCATGAAAACTGAAGTGAAAATAAAATTCAATTGTTTTTCTTTTTCTTAACGCCACTGACATGTTAAACCTCTTTGCTCAAAAACGGCGCGTGTTAAGCCAGCCAGGGGGGTTACCCTTGACACTATTGCGATCAAATGGAAAAAGATTTAAAATTAATTTAACTTTGAATTCGCATAGTAATGCTTTGATTTTAAATACTTTGTAATGTTTATTCAAAGGTAAGGCTGTTTTATTCAATAAAAACACAAAATGCGTCTTAATTTGTAAAATATTAAAGGTTTCTTTCTGGGCCATTTTGTTTTTTTAATTTTGCAATCTATTTAAAGTTTACTATGACCCCCCAATATCAAAGAGAAAAATCCGATGAACTGTATCTGCTGCCTAAAAGATTTTATTTCAGTGTTATTTTCGTGTACGAACAGTTTTTGTTTTCATGAAAGTTCCATTATAGGCGTTCAATACTGCTTTACACGAGCGAGGTAAATGCTTTTGATTTTAAAACAATATTTATAACCCTAAATAAAAACATAACATCATTCAAATATAGCGTAAAACTTGCCATTCGAGACAAAGACCCTCATTATTTATTTACGTTATTGACAGAAGTTTATTTTTTAACTAACGCGCCACCACAAGTTCTGGTTTTGGAATGTTTCCCTCCGTTGCGAATTTTATCTGTGGGGTTTCGTTCGTGGCGTGGGGTGCATGTTGGTGTGTGTTGATGAGTCTGTGACTTAGACAGCTGACAGCTCCACTATTCTGTGCACACGGCTCACCACAGAGTTCGTCATTTTGTCAGTGTGAAGAGTGTGTTGCATTGCAATCAAATCAAAACATTTTATACATGGAACCAGATAAAGATATTGGGGAGTGGTTGTTAAAATATGGTTTATAATTTAAATAATAGTCTGTCTTTTCTGGTCCTTGTTTAATTTCAGTCTTAGCCTGAGCCCCATACTATTGAGAAACAAAACCTTAAGTAAATTGCACCATATTGCGGCCGTATTGGAAAAATGCGTCAAGGGCAGTACCGGCAAAAGTCTAAAGTCACCTTTGTTATCCTAACGTCTATTTGCTTACGCGTCGCCCTAGTCTACGGGAGCCTCGACCTAACATAATAGAGCCGTTGGTCCCGGCTGGGTAATCCGCGTCAACCTTGCATAGTCCGCCTCTACAATAACAACTTGTTTCGAATAATAGAGGGTCAGATAGCCCACCGGATGATTTTATGCAACCGCCCTATTGTCGCGGTGGAGATGTATAGGTATTGGCGTTGTGGGAAAACGGCCCGGTTCCGGGGTTTTGACAATGAATTTATTACTGCGACACTGTACTTCAGGGGATTGGTAAGAAGCTGTTGGTAATTTAACAGTTTTGACGCTGGCCGCAATCTAGGGCGTTGGGAAATGCATGGAAATTATGACTATAGGTAAAGCTCATGCTACAGAATTTGTGTTTATTCTAGTCTAGATGTTGTTGGCTCGTATTTTAGGTTTAGAGCGAAGATTTTATTGATTGCCTTGAAGTTTTAAATATTAGAAGTATATTACCGGGTGTTAATGAATAAGCTAAGATATGCCCTTTTTTTGTATAAATACTTTGTGGTGTATCTACGATATTGAATATTTTCTGACTACTCTACATTATTTATATTATGGCATAGTATAATGCATTTGCGAGTATGTACTTACCTACTGACCTGACTTCTATCGACATATTTTGATACAGACAAGTTGACTGCACTCAAAGATGTAAAATAAATGCATGATGATAACATGCCAGCTGGCACATTTTGAAAAAGGAAGGCTTTTCTTTTTAATTCAATTATTGGTAACTGGCCAGTACAATGGTCCTTTACAATAAAATTCTTCTCCATTTAATTTTATTTAAGTCAATGAGTTATTAAAATTGAGTCGTTCGTTCCATATTTAAATCCATGTCGGTTCAGTTTTATTCGTTTTAATTTCCAGCTGCGATGCATTACGTATACGGGCTTCGCTTAATTTTTCTTCCTGGGGCGGGCGGCGGCGCTCACGTCATATTTTTTTGCGACAAAAAAGAAAGAGATTAATGTTGATGATGTCTTTTTTGGTTCCACGTCTAAATTTTCGCTTGAAATATATGGCAAAATAAATGCTTTAGGGCTTGTAACGTGGACATTTTGGTCGACAAATTTTGGTAAATAAAACGGCTACGTGTGTCCGTTCCGTTGTTGGTAAGTTATTTCAGTGACAAGGAGCAAGCGCTTCGTCTTTGTTTGTGTATATCTCTTTTCCTTGCTTTTGTTTCAGTTGGAATAGTAGGTTATTTTAAGGAAGGTAGTTACTAGATACAGCTATATTTAACATGGTACATAATGGTCCAGGTTCCACTAGTAGGCACCTTTAGAACTTGCAGTTTTCTCTGTTCTTTAATAAAAACCTACTTTTGAAAAAAGTAATGAAACGCCAATGTCTTTCTTACCTCTGAGCATTGAAACCACCGTTATCAATCAAAACACAGAACCCTCCCTATGAAGTAGTCCCAAGCCACGGCGGCGTGCAAAGAAAATTCATTATTAAAAGCTCACAACACGCGTAACCCGACCGCAGAGGGCCGCTGGACTTTCAATAAAGAGTGCCCACCAATTTAATCAGCTTTGTACCTTATAAATAAGCAAGTTAGGTATGCTTTGTGCGTCTCCGTCGGATCCACCTACCTACCGAGGAAAAACGTACTGAGTACAGAACGTCTGTTAGATCACTAAGCATACACACGACAGCAAGTCAGAATGTACACTTTTGTTGTAAATTCTCCCGTAACGTAACCGAATAGAGTGCTAGCGTGTAAGGGTTGACGTGCTGTCGTGTGTACATTCTTCCGCTGCTGTAGAGGTAGAGCACTATGTGGCATGTTTATTTGTCCACCGCAACGGTTTTCTTTCGGCCCGGTAAAAAAGCCGTGATGATTTTATACCGCTCCGACTTTAAAATCGTGTCGGCGAGACGTGTCCACCGCGCCGACACGATATTTATACTGGCCTTGTTTTACCTGTGATGAGTCGTTGCTCTTATCACAAGCGGCTATGGGTGAGAATACGGCGCGCCCGGGTTTATTTAATGCGTTATTCAAATGTCTACTTGCATCTAACTGTCGTCTGTCAGCGCTCGGATATCGTGTTATGTCGTGTCGGACAAGGGGACATAGTAAATGTTATGTTTATGTAAAAAAAATAAAGAGTTACGAAGGGGTAAAAAGTGTGGCCAAATGGTTCGGGTAAATATACACACGGTGCGTTCGCCAGTTTTTCCTTGAACTTGGCTTGACACGCTACCGCGTGTCTAGATATTGGCGCCGTTAACGTATCGTGTCGTGTCGGATCGGTGCGGTGGAAAACCAGCCTCAAGGGTTGAGGGGCTGCTCTTTCAGCTGCTTATGGCTCCGGTAACAGATTCACAGATACACTACCGGCTGTTCATTGTAAAAAAAAAAACTAAGGCCTTTTCGCATCTACGTAATGGGATGATTTATACAGCGTCCAGTGGCACCTTCACGCACACTAGATGGGTGAAGAGATCACTCGGCGCTGCAGTGCCTGCAGTGACCATACAAGTCTGTACACGGCCGGGCCGTCACCGTGCCGGGTAGAAACCGTGCTCGTCGACAAGCGCCCTAACAAGTAACATAGGTAACTGGCACCGGCCCGGCGCCATGCCGGATAGCAACCGTGCTAGTGGACACGCGCCCTTAGGCCTCTGTAACGTGCTATCTCGATGCTAGAGCGTGGCGTTTAATTTAGCCTTATCTTTTAATCATACCTGACTGCCTGTCTCTACATATTTCTGCCGTCCTAGTCTTTGTGAAGTTGTGAAATTATATCCGGCAGCGCTGCGTCCTGTTTGGTAGTCTCTTCTTTCTTCCTGTGTGGAATAACGTTGGTGGGATGTTCTATTTATTTATTGCTCGCTTTTGCACATGTCTTTGTTTGCGTTTTACATAAGTCAAACCTCTAGAAACCTTCACTCTGGCGTGAACAACTCAGGGCGAGGCTCCATTGGTGCGTTGCGCTGAGTTGAGGCGTCGCAGCGTCGACGCTGCGTCGTTTTCCATATTTTTTTTATTACATGCCCCATTACACCGTTACGTCGTCGCACGCGACGTTTCAACGGATCGACGGACAAGAGACAAAGCGGGGGAGGGCGATGCGCTGCGTTGCGCTGCGTTGTCGCTGCGACGACGGACACGTTTGTATCTGTCCTTTGCGAAGGCTGAACTGAGACGCTGATGCGACGGCGTGTATATCCTCTTGCGCCGCGACGTCGTGCGTCGTTGCAACGCAGATATGGCATACAATGCGTCGATACGATGCGACGACGCAACGCAGCGCAACGCTCCAATGGGGCCTCGCCCTTTTTTTTTAAGTTTTATCGAAAATGGCTGAACAACAAAAAAAAAATTGCGACATTTACATCTTATTGTTTATCAATCTTCTGATAGGTACCTAATCCTCTTTTCATGTTTATTTCCTTTTTTATTTTTTTGACGCCCGCCATTACACACAACTGATATTAAGGGTGGACGATAGCAACGTGGCGGGCACTGCTCAAAAAACTTGTCGTAGACCAGAACACATAATCGGCTGAATTATTGTTGTTCTGTTGTTTACAATACCTATAATAAAAAGACTACTATGTTATTGCCACGAACGAAAAATCGCTGAACAAAAATAGCTCAGTTTAGCTACAAAATGTAAAAAACTGTGAAAATTTGGAATTTCCCGCCACACTGCTATCTTCCAGCCTTAAGTTATTATTTTTATATTGACTTACAGGCATTTCAGCAAAGTTTTTTCAGCGTTCAGCCAGGTTCAAAGCCAGCCAGCCATGTACAAAGAGCTTGGATAATAGATTATGTATTTTTCGTAGGTATTTAATTTAATTGACATCAATTTGATATGTTTCATTTGTTTCCCCGGGCTTCATGAATTCATAGGCTATTCATTTCGGTATTAAAATACCATAGCCCCAGAGAATATCGAAACAATTTCCATTCACGCTCAAATTATACTTGGATCACATTGAAGACTCCATTAGAGACTATTGACGTACTGTAACCTACACCACGAGGTACTAATTTTTATTCAAAACTCGCACTTAAGTTGGGGTGATAAAAGCTAGAGTGGGAAGGCTGAGTGTAGTTGACGCTACAGCCAATATTAGCGAATTACATAGTAGAATTCGAGGAACTATTTGGCAAGTAATCAATCCAAAGTTTGATGGGCGGATTCGGCGGGAGCACGTAGCGTTCGGCGCGTTGATGATGTAATTTGCAGAGATCGCGCTGGAACTGTACCGCTATTTGAAGTGCCAGTGCGATCATCAAAAACGCTTAACGCTCTGCTAATTTCTCTCTCTCTCTCTCTCTCTTTCTAATCTGCGGTTACCTTTTGAGGCATAGAAGGTGACGTCTGGATCAATCGGGAAGTAATCGTCCTTATTATCTTATTTGTAAGCGAAAATTTGCAATGTCCCAGGCACTGCAGCGCCGAGTGGTCTCTTCACCCATCTAGTGTGACTGAAGGTGCCACTGGACGCTGTATAAACGATCTCATTACTCCTATTCATTAGATCTACATAGAGCGGTATAAACTAGCTGGATGTATTGAGATTAAGTTGTGAACCTCAATATGGCCGGTCATACTAAACCGCAGCTGCATCGTAACTGCAAGTTACGTAATCAAGGTACGGGTTCGTTATCTCATTCGACGCGAGCGCCCTGCCCCCGGCCTTCGCCCCCGCTCCCGCACACACCAAATGGTCGTTCCACTTTCAACCGTATATGTTACTACCAATAATATACAGTCAAATGGGACAAAAAATTGCTCGAACCCGGATATTTAAAATAACAAACGAAAAATTGGTAAAAACGTTGAGGAATATATTTTTGATTGAAATGCCAACATTCCCAAAAAGTGGTTTTATTGCAATATTCGAATTGTCTTTATATTTTTATCAATAAAATTACACATAGAACAGAGATATTTTTACTTTCAACAAAGAGTTTTCGATTGAACCTAGGTCTGCCACGATCGGCCGTATCGACTTGATAGCTTGCGATAGATCGTGTTCTCTCTCTCGTACTGTTAATCTAAATAGAGTAGTGGACTCGGAAGCGAGAGACCCAGGTTCAATACCCGGTGTGGCCTATGACTTTATTAACCTAGGACAAATTGTACAGGCTAAATCTTACAGGAAAAGTAGCAGTCTTTGATTTAGTTAGAGTCCACTTTAGTACTAAGAATCGGTCGAAGCCGGAAAATATCCTCGGCGGTTGAACGTGAAACAACCCAGGCTATCGCTTGAATATCGAATGTTCGTATTCCATGCTGCACCTGCTCTCGCCAGCCCGCACGAGTTTGCCTAAAGTATTACAAAATTTGGTGCTGGCGCGTCCTCTAACTTATCAACGCTGTGTTTGTCAACCTGATGATATGGAGTGTTATGGAGCTAACTCAGTTCACTCTGTGTTGTAAAACTTCACTAGCAACGCTATTGTGAGGTCCTAAGTTCGATTTCCCGGTGATGGCAAAGCAATACATGAGAATGAGATGACTCTACTTTTTACTTGATGACTTCAAAAAAGAGGAGGTACTTAATTCGGCCCGTTTTGTTTTTGTTTTACCACTGAACTTTTTTTCTACGTGAACCGATTTTGATCATCCTTCTTTTGTTTAAAATGGTATACTTCCCATGTGAATGAGAATGAGATGACTCTACTTTTTACTTGATGACTTCAAAAAAGAGGAGGTAATAATTTATAATAATTCGACCCGTTTTGTTTTTTTTTTACCACTGAACTTTTTTCTACGTGAACCGATTTTGATCATCCTTCTTTTGTTTAAAATGGTATACTTCCCATGTGAATGAGAATGAGATGACTCTACTTTTTACTTGATGACTTCAAAAAAGAGGAGGTACCTATTTCGACCCGTATTGTTTTTTTTTTTAACACTCAACGTTTTTCTACGTGAACCGATTTTGATGTTCATTTTTTTGTTTAAAATGGTATACTTCCCATGTGGTCCCATAAAAAAATCTTACCTTATCTTATGAAAAACTACGGAGATAGAGAACGGAACTCCACGACAGACAGCAGCAAATCACTCCGAATCAGTGCAATACATTTTTCACATTTTCACTACATTAGTGAAGTCGTTTTTATTTTTTATTTTGTTAATTTTGTATTACGTCGGAGGCAACTTTTAAGGCTCCCACCACAAAGGCGCGTTTTATCGGCCCAGTGTAGCGTTGATACTCTACATCAGAAAAAAACTTCAAAAATTTCCACCTCTTTTAACCCTTTAGTGGCTCAAATGAGAACAATGCTGAAACACTTGTTTAATTATTTCTGATTGAATATCGAAATGATTGACAACTACTTCGTTTCATATCAATCCGACCAAAAACAATATCAGCTTTCTAATTCGAAATTAGGTACCACCTAATGTAAAATACAATAACCAACAGTTTTTAATCAACTGGTAAGGCGGTTCTATAATGATAGATTCAGGGTGGTATTCTAGAACGCTACTTAAACTCAGTTCAAACTAGAACGCTACTTAAACTCTGTTTAAACTCAGTTCAAACTAGACAGCTCCTTGAACACTGTTTAAACTCAGTTTAAAGGTCGACGATAGCAACGTGGCGGGAAATTCAAAATTTTCACAGTTTTTTACATTTTGTAGCTAAACTGAGCTATTTTTGTTCAGCGATTTTTTGTTCGCGGAAATAACAAAGTATTCTTTTCGTTATTGTAAACAACAGAACAACAATAATTCAGCCGATTATGTGTTCTGGTCTACGAAGCAGTGGCACTGCCCAAAAAACTTGTCGTAGACCAGAACACATAATCGGCTAAATTATTTTTGTTCCATTGTTTACAATAATGAAAAGAATACTTTGTTATTTCCGCGAACGAAAAATCGCTGAACAAAAATAGCTCAGTTTAGCTACAAAATGTAAAAAATAGTGAAAATTTTGAATTTCCCGCCACGTCGCTATCTTTCCACCTTAAGTAGAGTTTAGTAGTGTCGACTGTCGATAAAACAGTGCACGTTTTGATTTGAATATCCCTCCCTTCATATCAAAACATGCACTGCTTTATCGACAGTCTGAACTCTGTTTAAACTCAGTTTAAGTATCGTTCTAGAATACCACCCTTAGTTTATTTCACTTTAGCAGGTACAATGCTCCTCAAAAATATTCCACCAATCTCCAGCAGCGTACAAAAGAAATTGCGAGAGGAATCCAAAGTTAGTCTAACTCTGCCCTCTTCGGCAAACTTGCACCGCGCAGTTACTTTTGAAAATATCGGATAGTATTTCACAAAGATGCTTCCGATAACTTGCCGGGGCTCACAAAAGTTGTATCTCGATTTTCAGTCGATTCTTTGGGTACCTAGTGCGTGGTTTATTAGGACTTTTTAAGCCAGAAAAGCGCCTTTATATTTCGTTATTGCATCCATATGTCCGTCATGAAAAAATGGTCGGCTATGTGAGCCACATGCCACACACAATGAACTTCGGAGTTGATACAGAAACTGGTAAGTTATCATATCAGGTAAGATTAGCAAAGACAAAAGAGAATTGAATACCCTGACATTAATTCAGCTTAATGATGCAGTATCGCTGAATGAGACGAGAAATTAAAATTTCAAATCCGACCTCTGCTAAACCAGCCAGAGATAAAACTTTATGGTGAATAAATCAATAATTCCGCTCACTGAAATACTGGAATATTATCTGCGTCCAATTTAAAATAACAACTTGCATATGAACATACACAGCGCGGATGCGAGCGATACTTTATGTAATGTTTGACACAGCCTTTTATTACGATTGTCAGTCCTATGTCAGACGATATAAGAACTACTAGAATGAAAAGAAGCTATTTGTGGAGGCTGCCTACGTGCCACCCGGTGTTGGAAGCTAATCGAGACGGCTGATTGCATGTGCACAATTTAACATTTTTTTTCATGAACTAGGCAAAGGGCTGTCTCGTCCAGTCAGACGAATGAGTGACGTTTTTTTACATCTCGTCTCGTTACGCGCAAAGCTTTGTTCGGAACATGTCAATGAAACTTTCAATGCAAATGTGATTGTAGAAATGATTTTAAAATATATTTTAATTATTAGCTTCGTGGGTTCCGAGCAAAGCGCTCATAATGAAATCGCGGTTTACAGGAAACTCCTCCATTTCTCTCGGCTCTCTTGTCTCCTTTTATATTATGCAAATTAAAGATAAGTATGGCCCCGGAATCAAAATTTTTGCCCTCAAGTAAATGAGGGAATAATTTCCACAGGCTGATGTTTTATTCATTCATGTTGACCGGACAAACGAATTTCGTGGAAGCATCATATTCTGCTAACAAGGGTCTTAATGGAATCAAATAAATTGCATTGTTTGGTATGTTTTGAGCATACTTTAGGGAGATTGTCAACTCCGGTTTCACAAATTAACAAACAAAAGTATCTTCGAATGAAGACCGTCATTCGGCTATCCTTTTTTGGGACTGTACCCAAAAATTCAGCATTTTGTTTTAGAACAATTTACAAAAAGGATACCCAATACCCATGGACCGTATTCTTGAAATAGAGTCTTAAATAATATAAAATCGTAAATTAAAGTAAAATTACTTTTCTCGTTTGTAATTTGGAAAGTAATTTGTGTAGCTACAGTACGGAAGTAATTGGTAAGACTCGGGCGATGCGTGCAGCGTTCAAGCATTGCATTGAAACGCTTGAAACACTGTAAACGCTGCTATAGATACAAGTTGCAGTAAACTAGCAACGTGACACCTCGCTACACGCGACGCCGCCGCCATTCCCAATTCATTATTAGTCGCTAACTCAAGCTCGAACTCAAGTAGGTGATCTCAGAAAACCAAAATGCTAATGTCAAGCCTTGGTTAATTTTAAGTTTGAGTAGCCTAGCTTGAGCTTGACATTGACATTTGCCAAGGTTCACCTACTTGGGCTCGAATTAATGCCACCCTAAATTAAATTAAATGTTTGCAAGCCTAGCGACTTCTAATCATTGATGAGATATTGTTGATAATGGCTGACTGCGCACTCGGTCACTGCCAATATGTGAAAGGCTGGTCGAGCGCAAAATCGGCCAAGATAAAAATAAGGTTTAAAAAATAAATGGCTCCCCGCGACCGTCAACGGCCGTCAATAAATCATGGCCGAGGGTCGTTACCACCCTCGGCCTAGTATGGAGCTTCGGTTCTACAGTACAGCGCACTCACTACATGCCAAGCAGAGGGATAAATCCGTATTCCTTCTCTACTACTAGGTGTAAGGTCTACTTGCATGTGCACAATTTTATTCAGTTTTGCTGCTGGGCGAAAGATCGTCTTGACACCATCGCTTTCGTAAGTAACCAATTTGATCTGTGATTCCTTTCACAAACGTACTCGTTCATTTCTTTACTCCATCACATGAAACCACTAGCTAAAGATAGAAACAAGGATTTTCTTTTTGGGGTGTAGAGATTATCGTTAAGTCATCCCCTAAGCTAACATCAAAAAAATTAAGGGAGTAAAGTTTTAAATATACAAACGTCCAGTGACATCTTCACTCATATGAGTGATATGACCCTGTTTAGATAGATGCTATTTTTCGATGTTTATTTATTTGTCTTTCCTTTGTTTTCCTAACGAACTCACTATAGCTGTCCTTTACTAACCTATGCCTCAGCTACCCGCGGAAATACGCAAAAACAGCCCGTCCTGTCGGACCCACCCTTGTAATCGCTAGATAATGGGTGCGGATTGAAAAATCATCGCGCTGTGTGTGAGCACGCGATATTTACAAGAGAATCTTAACTTGGCTCCTTCCTTCCACTCTTTTTGTTCTTTGCGTGCCGTTTTGCTTTGCATCCAATAAGATGTTCCATTCCCGCAGGTTTTGTAGCCGGCCATGATCTTACCTAACTAACTTACTTCGTCAATCTAGGCCTCCACAACACAGATGTAAATTTAGCGTGGAGACCAACGGAAAAATCATTACCTACTGTTCTGCACTCTAACCATTATAACAATCACTGTACAATCTTCTGCCTTTTTTAAAAAATATATAGGAGGCTGTATCTGCTCTTATTTGTCATTAGGTACTCTTGCTGTAGCTAAGCTGAACGAAATCAGAAACCAAATGATAAAACATTTTACAATAAATGATAGCGAGATGAAACATGTTACTTAGCTTCGTCATACGTGACAATAGCTTACAAATACAGGGTGCACTCTAAGTCGATAGCGGAACTTTAAGTAGGCTGTCTACTGATCAATACAAACGACTTGTACTAGGTGGCGACAAAAATGGAGCGAAAAAAATATCAGCTGATTCATACGTTTGGCGCAGTACTGAGTCGACCTTTTGTATGGAACAGCTGATATTTTTTTCACTCCATTTTTGTCGCCACCTAGTCACAATACATTTCAAGTCATTTGTATTGATCAGTAGATAGCCTACTTGAAGTTTCGCTATCGACTTAGAGTGCACCCTGTAGTAACAGGCGACGAGATTTCAAGTAGATTATTAATAAATTTGTTGTTTTTTTAATTTGATACCTTCGAGCATGACTGAGCTACGTAACAGTCACTTGCAAGTCGATCAGTGCCAGTAAACTTAAAAGTAGAAAACTTTAATAACTCGAAGCTATTTGTGTGAGTGAAGCAGGCAGCAGCCTTTGGACGCTGTTGTATAAATCAATGCAAAGACCTAAGTTAATCGTCTGGTAGTGAATATTTCTAGTGTGAGGGCAGACCTTGCGGATATAATTTGTCAAAGCTTCAAACCGGGTTGAGCGGTTAGACCCGACGGGTTATTAGTATTTCGTATCCTCACGCTTTCAATTACTAGAAGGGGTAAGCGGATATCAATCTTTCGTTTAGGGGTTGACGTTTTAAGGTCTTGATGAACGGTATTAAATAACGCATTAGATACCAATAAAAAAAATACAAAACCCCCAAAAACAAATATTTTCTTGGCAAAAATTACAATACTAGACAGAATTATCATGATTATCATATTATCAATATCAGAATTTCATGGCAAAAATTACAATACTACAGGGTGCACTCTAAGTCGATAGTGGAACTTTAAGTAGGCTGTCTACTGATCACTACAAACAACTTGCACTAGGTGGCGAAAAAAATGGAGCGTAATAAATATCAGCTGTTTCATACATTTGGCGCAGTACTGAGTCAACCTTTTGTATGGAACAGCTGATATTTTTTTCGCTCCTAGTGCAAGTTGTTTGTAGTGATCAGTAGACAGCCTACTTAAAGTTCCGCTATCGACTTAGAGTGCACCCTGTAGACAAAATTATCAACTTTTAGCTAGTGACACTGAAAAAACATCTACCGTGACCAGCAATATTGCCGAAATACCACGTGTTCAAAAAGAAAATAAAAAAAACTAATTCCTATAAATCTCAAAACCTTATTTTATTTGATTATCACGAGTATATAAATTACACCATGTTTTGCCTTATTACAACATTATATTTGCTCTCAGATGTAGCGGATATTACCCAGCTTCCTTCATTTGAACTCGATTATTGCCTCGGGCGCTTTCAGAAATTATGTAGTACGGTTTATTACGTGTAGACTCTGAACTGTATCGCAAAGTATACCAAGAACTCTTAACGTGATAGACATAAAAGCGAGATTCAAATATGAAGTATGGCATTGGCACTGACTGTATCTACAAACAACAAATGTGAGAAGTTTTAAATCTCGGGTTTTATGCATAAAAGTTTTGTTTATCGTACCTACTCGTATCTAATTTTCACATAAACATTGTCATGACTGTGTTCTTTCTAAAATAATAATAGCCCTCATTTTAGGCCACACTGCAGTCGGGTAAAAAGTATATCATGAAAACAAAAGACTTATAATACGAAATGGCTTGCTACAACCTTTAGTTTTAAAGTATGACCTGCGAGTCCTAAGTTATCAATTTCGAGGTGCAATTAACATAAACTAGTGGTTCGCCCCGAACTGTGAACTCGTGACCCCATATAAACTTAACAACCCCATATCTCGGCAACCCTTCGACCGATTTGGCTCATGTTCGAACTTAAACATTATTTTAATTTCGTTTACCCGCCTACCAAATTTCATAAGGATCCGACTAAATTTACTCAAGTTATCGTCGAACGAACATTCATACATACAAACATACATACATACAAACGCCGGATCGTTCGAGTAGACTCGGAGAACTTCGCTCGCTCGTTCAAATATAGAGTTGCACAGTAAAATCGGCCGCTAAGCCTCCAATCAGGCAACCCAGCCATTCACCAGACCTTAACATTGGCTCCATAAAGCCGAGCCATTTCCATACGTGCCCCGTCAGCTAACCGCTGCATTATCATGCTGCAATAAGCTTGAAATCCTCAATTTGATCGCTTGTCTGCGCGAAGCCTGACAGATGATACCGGCGGCCACGTCGGCCAATGCCATGGAACTAAAACAAAACCACCCAACGAAGACCTATGACCTACACCCACTATACTAAGATAAAGGTTTAACCACCCAGCTCAATCAATCCTGGCTGCCTCCGTGCGGTAATAACAGAACCATCGTAAATTCACCTCTGATGCTACAAACTGTATTGGGTGAAAAGTGTTGAGTGGGAGTTCTGATAAAACTGGACGCTTGAGAACGTCAGATACCGGTGCTCGGAAAAGATACATCGATGTTATGATCCGTAGCGACGTGAGGTGTATGGATGAGATGGATTTTGAAAACCCAGGTCGTTATTGATCGGTCAATATTGTCTAGGGACACCTTTTCCATAATGCCTGTTGACAGGGTTCTTTACGTTACACGAACCATATTTTCATAAGTTATTGCAAAATATACTGAGGATTTTTTTGCTAAAATATACTCTACCTATTATTGTAATGTCTTTATCAATGAAGCTAGAAAGTATGGGATTTTAGTTGCTGTGTTTTTTAGAATATTTTAATGCACTGAACTAAAATGCAGCATTTTGCATCCACTGCAGCATCACCAAAACCACCATCATCGATTTACCTGACGACCACGCCAAACTGCTAAAAACATCCTCTGGGGTGGTATTAATAGTCGTCTGAGATCACCTACTTGAGCTCGATCTCAAGTGTGAACTCAGAAAAATCAATTAATATCAAGCCTTGGCTAATGTCAAACTTGAGTAGCTGTCAGCATATTAATAGACACTATCTTGAGATTGACTTTGACATTAGCCAAAGCTTAACATTAGCATTTGACTTTTCTGAGATCACCTACTTGAGTTCGATCTTGAGTCGACGACTATTTATGTCACCCTAGATTATTTTCCCAGTCCAGCGAGGAGAGTTCTTTGAGACCTCCTAAGATGGCTGACAATTGCAATTCGCTATAACAATTCGATGTACTTACAAAAAAGTTTGGGTAACTAACCGACTAATCAATATACATCGAATTTTCATAGTAAACTATGAATTGTAGTTTTACGAAATAGCCCACAGGCTTATTTGCCTCAGGTTTATCTACTTAACAACCCTGCTACGGTACCCAAGCTTCTGGCCATGCTGTCACACTTTTCTGAATAGAAAAACCACTTGGCTCCTTACTGGAGTATTATTCCGGTACAATGACGGGTCAAAGAGGACGCACCCGGTACACCCGGTTTGCATTAGACATAAGGGCTAATTTGCATAAATAGTCAAATATACATGTCTCTGAGTGTAGCACACAAACAGATGGATGGGCGGCTTTGCACGAATTTTATTATGTTCATACTAAAACAATTTAGAATAAGGTATCGGTCTGCTATCGATACGCTAGAATAACACGTACCACGTCACCATGACAATTTAAAAATCGCGAAAAAACTTGCAGTCGCTATGGACCAAGTGTTTAAAGCAGCAGTTTTTTCGTGATGTTCGTACTGACCCGTAGAGAAAGTGGTTTGTGTTAATGAAGTAGCACGACCCTTGCGCTGAAAGTAACTGCCAAAAACAACCGCCCGCATCTTGTCCCAAAGTTGTATCACAGTCACAGTGCAAACGCGGACATTTTGCCTCCCCAAATGTGACCTGAATTAATATTTGACCGTTGTGTTTGTGCGTTTGAGTTGTGCCTTCATTTGGGCGGGACTTCCCCGTAATGCTCTATGAACTTCAATTTTGCAAATTAGTTCCCTGCTCCCTTGATTCCCTTTGGCATAATTAATTTTGCGCGCGTGCTAGAGCGCATATGTACCTATACCTACCTATCTTACCTAGAATTAAGTTACGACACGGACCCCTCGGGAATTTTTTTTACTATCACTTTTAGGTATAAGTTCATACATTAAGTTGTTCTCTATCTATCTATGTCTATCTGTCAATTGTAAGTTCCTGAGAAAAAGTCTTAAAACGCAGGAAAAACTAAATCGCAATAAAAGTATGATGCTCTGTTTTGACTCGCTTTGTTGCCAAAAGAAAGAAAATACTGCGGTCGAAAGTATTCATTGTGTAGTGCGCCAATTTTCGAAGTAGGTAGGATTTCTCCCTACCTACTTAATTTTATAATACTCACATAACCTCTTGATTTTGATTATGAACAATGGTTGTGAAATGGCTACCGAGGTTTTCTTGCTCTGCACAATGCCTGCTGCACATGGCCGAAAATAATTCAACATTTTCCCGAAAATAATTCAATATTTTCACAAACGCAGCGTCAACGGATTAGTTCCGTGAAAATACATATCTCTTTACCCTAAATCAGTTCGTTTTGCCTCGCTCCCCGGCCACCCTAATTCGGCTACAGCTACACCGTAACGAATGGGCGATAACTTTATGTTCCACATCACGTCCCTCGTCACTTAGGTGTGCACACGCCCTTAGACCCTTCCAAAATGTCTTGCGATGTGTGTAGTCCGTCTCATGTGGCGCGGTAAATACTAATAACAGTTTTTTTTTTACATTACTCTAAGCACACTCGTGCAAATATCGCTGAGTCACTGACTTATGCAAATATCGTGTGTAAATGAAGAGGCCCAACTCAACAGTAAACGTTTTTTTTAAATTTAAATTTGAGATATTCTTTAAAAATACGAGGATAAACATATCTCTATTAATGTTTTTCATTACTTATATGTGACTTTTTGCCATCATGCACATAAATTATGTAAAAATAAATAAAAAACTATATAATCTATTCGAAATAGGGGTGAGATAACTCAATGCTTGGTAATTGAAATAAGCCAATAAAAGAACAAGCATCTGCTGTGGTTGGTACATTCTGCAACCAACATAGGTAATTGAACGAGCGAGTGAAGTTCTCCGAGTCTACTGGAACAATCCGGCGTTGTATGTTTGTATGTATGTATGTATGAATGTTCGTTCGACGATAACTTGAGTAAATTTAGTCGGATCGTCATGAAATTTGGTAGGCAGGTAAATGAGGTAAATAGATTTGTTAAGTTCGAACATGAGCCAAATCGGTCGAGGGGTTGCTGACATATGGGGTCGCGAGTTCAAAGTTCGGGGCGGACCACTAGTTAGTTTGTTTACATCTTTAGCACTATCCAAAGAGCCTGACTATATTTCATACAACCTCTAACTCGACAGACTCTACAAGCCGGCAACCCTATAAAATAGCGAGATTAGCGTGCTGGGTTGTGAAACACGCGACGAGACATAAAATAAAGTTTTTTCCCCGCGCAGTACATCACCTGAGAAGAGTGTAGCTAGCTTAGGGCACAAGATAACTACGGTAGAGGGACAGCGATGGCATACTTTGTTATTTAATAGAACATGGTCAGGGGGTCTACCGGCTAAGACGAAGCCGATTACCATTGGCGAAAATCGAAATTCGATTTATGAAAAATGAACTGCAATGAACTGCCACCCAGTTAATTTTTCATAAATCGAACTTCGATTTTTGCCAATGGTAATCGGCTTCGTTTTAGCCGGTAGACCCCCTGACCAAAGAATACATAGGACTACGCCCCGTTTCATTGCATAGGTGTCTTGCAGTAAATCAGCAAAAAATCTTCCGTTTAGCTTACTTACATAATATTATAAAGAGCACACAATACATAATGTGCTGTTGACTTTATCAATTCATTCAATGAGTCGTTTTCAAAGCACAAAGGACCACGGGCACATTAGTATGAAGTCTGGGCCCACTGACAGTTGACACTTGATGAAAAAGTTTACATTGCCGGACCTCAATAAACTGCATGTCAAATGAAAGCTCTTGAAGAGTACTTCAATGTATTATATGGCAGCTTAGTCAAAATCGAGCGCGAAAGTGGTGTTTTGGGCACATTTGTCCCATTTTATAAAGATTGTCGGACCTCAATAAACTTCATGTCAAATGAAAGCTCTTGAAGAGTACTTCAATATATTCTAGAACAGCTTAGTCGAAATCTAGCGCGAAAGTGGTGTTTTGGGCACATTTGTCCCGTTTTATAAAGATGGTCGGACCTCAATAAACTTCATGTCAAATGAAAGCTCTTGAAGAGTACTTCAATATATTCTAGAACAGCTTAGTCGAAATCTAGCGCAAAAGTGGTGTTTTGGGGATGGGCCTATTGGGCCCACTGACAGTTGACACTATCGGACCTCAATAAACTTCATGTCGAATGAAAGCTCTTAAAGCGCACTTCACTTTATTCCATGGCAGCTTAGTCGAAATCTACCGCGAAAGTGGTGTTTTGGGCACATTTGTCCCGTTTTATAAAGATGGTCGGACCTCAATAAACTTCATGTCAAATGAAAGCTCTTGAAGAGTACTTCAATTTATTCTATGGCAGCTTAGTCGAAATCTAGCGCGAAAGTTGTGTTTTGGGGATGGGCATATTGGGCCCACTGACAGTTGACACTGTCGGACCGCAATAAACTTCATTTCGAATGAAAGCTCTTGAAGCGCACTTCATTTTATTCCATGGCAGCTTAGTCGAAATCTAGCGCGAAAGTGGTGTTTTGGGCACATTTGTCCCATTTTATAAAGATGGTCGGACCTCAATAAACTTCATGTCAAATGAAAGCTCTTAAAGAGTACTTCAATTTATTCTATGGCAGCTTAGTCGAAATCTACCGCGAAAGTAGTGTTTTGGGCACATTTGTCCCGTTTTATAAAGATGGTCGGACCTCAATAAACT
This sequence comes from Zelleria hepariella, assembly GCA_949319315.1. NCBI lineage: Eukaryota > Metazoa > Arthropoda > Insecta > Lepidoptera > Yponomeutidae > Zelleria > Zelleria hepariella. The sequence goes on from OX439395.1 coordinate 7,717,369, forward strand.
TCTTGTCAAATGAAAGCTCTTGAAGAGTACTTCAATTTATTCTATGGCAGCTTAGTCGAAATCTAGCGCGAAAGTTGTGTTTTGGGGATGGGCATATTGGGCCCACTGACAGTTGACACTGTCGGACCTCAATAAACTTCATTTCGAATGAAAGCTCTTGAAGCGCACTTCATTTTATTCCATGGCAGCTTAGTCGAAATCTAGCGCGAAAGTGGTGTTTTGGGCACATTTGTCCCATTTTATAAAGATGGTCGGACCTCAATAAACTTCATGTCAAATGAAAGCTCTTAAAGAGTACTTCAATTTATTCTATGGCAGCTTAGTCGAAATCTAGCGCGAAAGTGGTGTTTTGGGCACATTTGTCCCGTTTTATAAAGATGGTCGGACCTCAATAAACTTCATGTCAAATGAAAACTCTTGAAGAGTACTTCAATATATTCTATGACAGCTTAGTCGAAATCTAGCGCAAAAGTGGTGTTTTGGGGATGGGCATATTGGGCCCACTGACAGTTGACACTGTCGGACCTCAATAAACTTCATGTCGAATGAAAACACCACTTCCCCAAAACACCACTTGCGCGCTAAATTTTGACTAAGCTGCAGTAGAATAAATTAAAGTACTCTTCAAGAGCTTTCATTTGACATGAAGTTTATTGAGGTCCGACAGTGTCAACTGTCAGTGGGCCCAATATGCCCATCCCCAAAACACCATTTTCGCGCTAGATTTCGACTAAGCTGCCATAGAATAAATTAAAGTACTTTTCAAGAGCTTTCATTTGACATGAAGTTTATTGAGGTCCGACAGTGTCAACTATCAGTGGGCCCAATATGTCCATCCCTAAAACACCACTTTCGCGCTGGATATTGACTAAGCTGCCATAGAATAAAATGAAGCACGCTTCAAGAGCTTTCATTTGACATGAAGTTTATTGAGGTCCGACAATGTCAACTGTCAGTGGGCCCAATATGCCCATCCCCAAATCACCACTTGCGCGCTAGATTTCGACTAAGCTGCCATAGAATAAATTAAAGTACTCTTCAAGAGCTTTCATTTGACATGAAGTTTATTGAAGTCCGACAGTGTCAACTGTCAGTGGGCCCAATATGTCCATCCCTAAAACACCACTTTCGCGCTAGATTTCGACTAAGTTGCCATAGAATAAAATGAAGCACGCTTCAAGAGCTTTCATTCAACACCAGTTTCATCACGCATGGTTGAACAATCTTCATAAATGGAACAAATATGCCCAAAACACCATTTTTGCGCTCGATTTTGACTAAGCTGCCATAGAATAAATTGAAGTACCCTTCAAGAGCTTTCATTTGACATGAATTTTATTGAGGTACGACAATCTTTATAAAATGGGACAAATGTGCCCAAAACACCACTTTCACGCTCGATTTTGACTACGTCGCCATAGAATAAATTGAAGTACACTTCAAGAGCTTTCATTTGACATGAAGTTTATTGAGGTCCGACAATCTTTATAAAATGGGACAAATGTGCCCAAAACACCACTTTCGCGCTCGATTTTGATTACGTCGCCATAGAATAAATTGAAGTACTTTTCAAGAGCTTTCATTTGACATGAAGTTTATTGTGGTCCGACAATCTTTATAAAATGGGACAAATCTGCCCAAAACACCACTTTCGCGCTCGATTTTGACTACGTCGCCATAGAATAAATTGAAGTACTCTTCAAGAGCTTTCATTTGACATGAAGTTTATTGAGGTCCGACAATGTAAAATTTTTCATCAAGTGTCAACTGTCAGTGGGCCCAATGTGCCCATGGTCCTTTAAAGGCCATTTGTGTAAGTAAATAAACCGTATGCAATGTAAGGAAGGCACAGTCGTCACCGCTTATGAGTGGAAAGGCTCGCAGGAGGCATATTTTTTGCACGTAATTGCATGACCCGACTTGACTATGAATATAATATTGTATATTGTAAATAATGGTTATCATTGACTTATTCAAAATATAGCATGACATTAGATTTATGTATTGTATTTGCATACCACTGATAAAACGGTCGATTACATTTAACTATTTAGCTACTAAGACCATTGTAATCTGTATTGTTTTCGTAAATAAATCATTTTGAGTTTTAATAAGTTGCCATAGGGCAAGCCTGATGTAAATGTTCTATCACCTTTTTGCATGTGAAAAACCCGTTGCACATAAGCTCCTAAAAGCTCACTGTGACGAGGGTTGGGCTGAAGATCAAACTAGGAGCATGACGAATGACAATGGACATGAGAGTCCAAGAACTTTTACACGGATAAAGAGAAAAGAAAAAAAATCGTTGTCAAATCAACCCCTTTACTTTTGGCGCATTTTTTTATATTGGGCAATATTCACAAATGAATTCAATCTTTCAGGGATTAAGATGCATTATTTGGTTTAAGATTTATTGATTTAAAAAAAAAAACTAACGCCTTTGCATTTACGTAATGAGGTACGTCCAGTAGCACCTTCATTCACACTAGATGGGTGAAGAGACCATTCGGCGCTGTTTAAGATGGAGAATGCTACCTTTTCTCGAAGCTCTTCGTTGTTTTTTTTTTTCAACCCTTTTTTGAGCGAGCGAAGCGGGAGAAGTTCTCCGAGTCTACTGGAACAATCCTGCGTTTTTATGTAAAGGTGTATGTATAGGTATGTATGTATGAATGTTCGTTCGACGATAATTTGAGTAATTTGGTAGGATCGTCATGAAATTTGGTAGGCGGGTAAAATACATTAAAATAATATTTAACTTCAAACAAGGGGAACATGAGTCAAATCAAGGGGAACATGAGTCAAATCAAGGTGGTCAAGGGGTTGGGGATATGGGGTTGTAAAGTTTATATGCAAATCGCGCGCGCCTGCGCGAATGGTGTTAGCAAAAAGTTACACTCGCGAGTTCATAGTTCGGGGCGAGCCACTAGTATAGATAGTGGAACAAAATATTGTTCGCGGGGTTATACTGCAGGGGCTGAGCTGTACTTGCTTAGCATTTATTCTACCCTGGCTAGGGGTAGCAAGCACTCAGGTCGGCATTAAATATTTAATTTTAGACAAGTTTTTATTGCAGTCGGCGGACGTGCCCACGATAAACGAATGGGACGTGACTAGAGAGCTTAGATCGACGTGAATATTGGCCGACTACCCGACTACCGCTGAAGTCTGAACGTCGGCCCATGTAGTTGAATATAAAGACTTCTTTTGGAGAATAAGAAGACTGTAAAAAGCTGATATTCACGAGGAGAATTTCTTTAATACCATACCTACCTACCACATACATTGAGCAATGAATTGAACATAGGGTGAAGTAAGTAAGTAAGTAAGTAAGTAAAAAGTTTATTCACAAATATTCGACGATATATAACCCACTATAGACGTCAAAAACGCTGATAAACCGCCATTTTGTTGGATAAATCCTCCTCGATAAAAGTCATGCTACCTCCGCAGGTTTCATTATTTCATTTGACGCTTTTCGCTTCGGGATAGCCGACTAGTTTCGACCTCATCAGGAATTCTCAGTCATGGAGGAGGGTTGAAGTCTTAATCCATGTACACTTCCCTCGTAGTGAAACCGCCAAATCAATATAAAATACAAAACTCTTAAGATGAAATACGTCTCACAACTAGCGCCGCCGCCAATGAAAAAAAAAACATATTTTTTTTGGATGAGTATTTAGCTAAAAAAGTTGATTTGTTCCGAATAAAATAGGGCTTTGTTCACATAAAATACTTGCTTTGTCCACATGAGCAAATTTTCTTACTGCAAGCGAGTCGGTTTTCCATAAGACGACACGTTTTCGTCGTGTAAATCAGCCTTTATCAACTTGCTAAGAAACTTTACTGAGAGAGTTATGAAAAAATAGTAATACCTACTCTCAACCTACTCTTGTAAAAATACTGGATATTGTTGAGATGTAGTTGTAGATAGGTAAAAGCGGTAAGACGTGGTTCAAATGCTGGAGCGATTCGTGAACAATTGAACGTATCTTGGCGCTCCAATAACAAAAGCATAACAAACTCTCTCGCATTTTGTGCTGCTTTTAGAAAAAATCACAATCATAATAACAGTATTTTCAGGACCTAGTTGCATTTCATCGAAAACAAAAATACCAATAACAGTCTGACGAAATTCTCACTCAGTAAACTTCATACCTAGTGTAATAAGATTACAACCACAATCTACTACTTACTATGCATGCAAACAAAGTGTAAAATATCATAATTTTATTTTGTTATGTACCAACTCAAGTTCATATATTACTTACACCATGTTACGTGTACATCTTTACTTTGTGGTGAGAAAAATAAAGGTGTTGTTTCTCGATAGTATTGAGCTCAGGCTAAGACTGAAATTAAACAAGGACCAGAAAAGACAGACTATTAATTGAATGCTAAACCATATTTTAACAACCACTCCTCAATATCTATAACTGGATCCATGTATAAAATGTTTTCATTTGATTGCAATGCAACACACACTCCACACTGACAAAATGGCGAACTCTGTGGTGAGCCGTGTGCACAGAATAGTGGAGCTGTCAGCTGTAAAAGTCACAAACTCATCAACACACACCAACATGTACCCCACGCCACGAACGAAACTCCACAGATAAAATTCGCAACGGAGGGAAACGTTCCAAACCCAGAACATAAAGGTGGCGCGTTAGTTAAAAAATAAACTTCTGTCAATAACTTATGCATAAAGCTTGATAATAAAATAATGAAGGTCTATGTCTCGAATGGCAAGTTTTAAGTTATATTTGAATATTGTTATGTTTGTATTTTGGGTATAACATATTGTTTTAAAATCAAAAGCATTTACCTCGCTCGTGTAAACCAGTATCTCAACGCCTATAATGGAACTTTCATGAAAACAAAAACTGTTCGTACATGAAAATAACACTGAAATAAAATCTTTTAGGCAGCAAATACTGTTCAAGGGATTTTTTTCTTTGATATTGTCGGGTCATGGTAAACTTTAAATAGACAAAAAATTTAAAAAAAAAATTGCCCTGAAAGAAACAAAACCTTTATCTTTATCCATAAACACACAAAGTTACATAAAAGTTGAAGCACGCAAATTGAGGGCAACATAACCTAAATACATTCTACGCAATTATTATTATCAAAATCTGTTATTTTGATGACGGAATCTCTTCCGGGAATTAATTAAAAAATGCTGAAAATGTTGATTCGATTTTAATTAACATGAGAATTTCAGATTACCGACTGCTACCAAATTGGTTTAGCGATAATTTCGGCAAAGCATTTTTGATATCGCACACCGAGAAACGATTACGCAAGGCTTTGCGTAGTTTAATTTCGATTATCCTTAAGCTGCTAATTAAAAAGCAATATTTACTTCCCATTAAGCTTTCGTACAGGGGGGTTACCCTTGACGCTATTGCGATCAAATTGAAAAAGTTTTAAAATTAATTTCTCTTTGAATTCGCAGAGTAATGAGAGCAGAGCTTTGATTATAAATACTTTTTAATATTTATTGAAAGGTAAGGCTGTCTTATTCAATAAAAACACAAAATACGTCTTAATTTTGTAAAATAGAAAATTTTGTATATTGCGCCATATTGCGGCCGTATTGGATAAATGCGTCAGGGGTAGAGGGGCTGGGCTAGCTGGCCTCTCACCGATTCTTATGATTACGATATAAAATTATGTGATTTGGTAAAACGAATACTTCGGTAGAAGGTGGTTTTCAGGAATCCTAAGTTCTTAAAAATATTTGCGGATTGAACACTCTTTTTATTAACTTCTACATTTATTTTTTGCCAACGTTTCGAGACCATTGCAGGAATTGTAGTTACAATTCGGAACCCAAAGTTTTTTGTTCGAAAGTCCGCTATTGGCTTATTCAAAACTTTTGGCTATTGTAAGAAACTAATTTCAATATTTTTTATTTAGGTTCAGGAGTTTGGATTTTACAACGTTTTATGACGTCACGCGACGGTCTGCATACTGTTGGCGGTCATAGGAACAATACATTTTAGCGTATAAAAACAAAACTACTGGACCAAAATTTAAAATATTTAAATTAGTTTCTCAATATTGTCTAAAGATAAGATTAAGCCAATAACGGACTTTCGAAAAAAAAACTTTGGGTTCCGAATTCCCTACTTGTATCAGCAGGTATGTGAGTTTGAGACCGATAGTGAGAAAGAATGATAAATGAAACAATCAAAGATAATCACAACAAACAGAAGTAAATGCACACATCGCCGATGAAGTAGAGATAACATCTTGGGAATACAAAAATTGACAAAATAAGATAATAATTGAATCTCAATTCAAAAAAATACAGCACATGAAAAATTTATGTATGGAAGTAGATCTCGATCTCTATTTCCAATGCCAATGCTTAGACAGAAATTCTTTGGGCCCCAAAAACTAGGCCAGTTTCCAAAATGCAACCAGCAGCCGTCAACAGAGTTTTACTTTTATACAGCATAATATCATAATATCTAATAGGAAGTGAGTAAACACACAACATTCCGTTGTAATAAAGTATAACGTCAGAATTTCCCCAGCTTCCTAGCGACTTAGGGTCCCAAAACACTACTACCGTCGATAGACGAAATTCTTAAATTCTTTACTATCGTACTTTAGCAAATACTTTACTTTACTATCTGTCACGCTCTTTTGTGAGAAATCTGCAGAGACAGGACTACACTTACCCATTTGCTTAGCGAATTTCTCAATTCGGAAACCGGCAGTTAATATCGTAAACGTACTTGTGCATGCAATCAAAAAATGTCAATACAGTCAAAAACAACAAATACACACAAAAAATAACACAAATAAACAAGCATACATAATTCACATAAAAAGGCTTAATATAAGGCTTATAAAAGGTTGACGCTTGAACACAATACATACCTTCTTCGCCATAATGGCCATAATACGCAACAGAAATTACTGATGGGCAGGGTACGCGGCACCTTCAACAGTCTCCTTATCGTCATTGCAAATAGGACAGACAGTTCAATGCTAAACCACTTAATGGCAGTGCAAATCTATAAACAGAAACGAAATTAAAATTAAACCGATTTAACCACTTTTTGTTTTTTCTAAAGCACTAACCCGTGCTAGGGAATAATCACACCAGGTGGCGCCCCCCGTCCATTAGACGGAGACTAGTTGAAGAAATTCGCATCAACAGTTACTCGACTCGGTAGCTCAATTGGTAGAGCGCCTGCACGGTATGCGAGAGGTTGCGGGTTCAAGTCCTGTCACGAGTGAATTTTTTCAACTTATTATAAAAATTTTAAATCAATTTGTTTATTAATAACACGATTATTAACTAGAATAAGCTACCATTATTATAACTAAGACTATGAAAATGTTTTTAAATAAACCTACAACACTTTGTGCGCTACGCATGTTTGTATTACGATGGTGCTCTCTATGCGGGCACACATATTTGTGCGCAAGACTATCGTCCACCCACGTATGCACCTGGCATCAAGATGACTAGAAAACAGGCCTCAACCCAAAGATGAGAAGCTACAACCAACTCATAGAATCACCGAAGAAGGTCACCATTCATCTCCGGGAGCAGTGTACCCGGCCCGTTATATAACAAAAGACATTTACAGCCGTCACCTCACCGCTGGCGGCTCCCAGAGCGGGTATAAACGGGCGACTTGTGCCTTCCAATTCCGAGGTAGCAGCAAGTAGGAGGTAGCAATTTTGTAAGCGACGCTGCCTACACAAATTCGCCTCGAATAAGTGGTCCGCGTTGATCGAAAAGTCTCCATGTCGAGCTTTGGCAGCTTGGTAGACGGATGTCTATCTCGCTCTAGCTAGATCAAGAGAGTGCGAGAAAATAGATAGATAGATAAATAGAAAACTCTTTATTGTACTCGAAAATACTGTGGGTAAACGTGTATACAAAGTATTTTACTGATATTAGTACAGCGCAGCTTTCTTTGTCATCGGGATATCTTCGACGTGAAGCTCTTTTGCGCAAAAGGGCTTCAAAAGGGTTACCCAATCAAAACGATAGTGATGGGGCAAATTCGTTCGGGCGGTCATTCGTTCAATCCATAGTGGAAAAAAATATTTTGACTACAATAATTCCGCATAATAACAATTATATTACCACTTCACAAATGCTTATGATTAAAGCATACCCGATAAGTGTTTTTCCAATTTGAGAAAACTTATGAGTTATTACTCGTATGAAACCCTCTACACACTCATGATGTAAAGCGTCGTGAAAGAACATATTCAAAAAGAGCGAATTCAGATAAAAGTAAATAATGTAAAAATATTTACTCATTCACCAATATAATAAAGGAATACAAAATCTGTAGCACGTCACTATTTACTTTTCGGCATCCGCTGGTAACATTTCCACTGTCAAATGATTTTTTCGATCGATTGCAATAAACAGCAGTGTATCAAGATGTGTATGCTCAATGTGGTCTAACATCCATAACCATTATGGGGTGATTCTTTACAGGGTCGATTGGACGAGTCACACCCTAATATCTCCTAAAGTATACAACACACAGTACTGTATTAGCATTTAATCGTCTCTTTAACTAACCCACTATTGAGGCATATCTATAAAAATCAATATTTCATTGAGGAAATCGCTTAAATATCCCATTGAAACTGGCAAATTGGGTAATTTTGTGAGTATTTTGCATGTCACACGCGCGGCGCCTTTTATGTTATTGTTTGTGGTTTTACTTACGAGTACAGTACTGCTTTAATTTAAACCTTTCTGAATACCCAAAGAGTGCCTCTATCACAACATGTATCTATCGTTCTACTAAAAATAAAACTCTTGTGTCTGTAGACGTTCAAACTAATGTCACACGGCGAGCGAAGTTAAAACCCCGCAACTAAAATATGCTTTTAAACATACTTGAATACGCGGGAAGTATCTTGTGATTGGTTCAAAATATTGTCTGTTACGCCACGTTGCTAAGATGGGATACCTTATGTGTCTAACTTTCACGCCAACACTTTGAGGTATGTTCTTCACTTTTTTTAGATTTTGGTTCGGGAGGGTAATTGAAACTCGTGGTTCGTTTTTTCTACTTAAGTGATACTATTTTCACTTAACTATCCAAAGTACATGATTGCGTATGTCCCTGAGTAGGTATTGTCATCAAAATAAATACGATAGCTTTTATAGTTAAAGAGAAACAACGTCACTTTTAAATTTTATTGATATCCATGGCCCAAAAATCCATGGATTTAAGCCATGGGTATCACATATCGGTCATGGATATCAAGTAAATGTACTTAAATTTCACTTATTTTAGGGTTACGTGCAGAAAAAATGCCAAATGAGACCCTATTACTAATCCAGTATAATATCTGATGTCTGTTTGCTTGTTTGCCTTACGTTTAACGGGCTGTTTTTAATTTTAAATATAAAAGGTTGAATAATAGGCAAGCACTTGAAATTTTCACATAATTTGTGTATAAGGTACATTTAGACGTGTTAAAAATTAAGGAGAATTAATTAAACAGTAAACTTTTGCACTTGATTAGTATTACACTCTGTTATAATTATGTACTAACATACATTCTGTCAAATTTATTCTAAGTAATTATACGACTTAATTTACACAAGATTAATAAAAACCGGCAAAATGCAAGCCGGACTCAAGAACCGAGGGTTCCTCACTTTCTTTCAAAGAGAGATTCTTCCAAATACATGCAAATAATGATAGAATTTGCAGAGGCAGAGTAATAAAGTCCCGTTTAGCACCCTTTGCGTACAATATCCTAAAATGGTCCCTTGTTAGTTGAAGTTGCGTACCGGGGATACCGTACCACCACCCAAAGTAAGGGGTTACACTAATATGTTGTGGTGGTAAGGAACCCTGAGTATGCGAATCTGACTCGTACACACGACACCACGCCAGAGTGTACACTTTTGTTGTAAAGTCACTCCTAACGTAACCGAGTAGAGTGCTAGCGTGTAAGGGTCGACCTGCTGTCATAATAACTAGTGGTTCGCCCCGAACTTTGAACTCGCGACCCCATATCTCAGCAACCCCTGGACCGATTTGGCTCATGTTCGAACTTAAAAATTTTCCCTACCTCATTTACCCGCCTACCAAATTTCATGACGATCCAACTTAATTTACTCAAGTTATCGTCGAACGAACATTCATACATACATACAATTAACATAAATACATACATACAAACGCCGGAATGTTCCAGTAGACTCGGAGAACTTCGCTCGCTTTGCTCGCTAGTTCAATTATAACTAGTGGTTCGCTCCGAACGACGAACTCGCGACCCCATATCTCAGCAACCCCTCGACCGATTTGGCTCATGTTCGAACTTAAAAATTCTCTTTGCCTCATTTACCCACCTACCAAATTTCATGACGATCCGACAAAATTTACTCAAGTTATCGTCGAACGAACATTCATACATACAAACATACAAACATACAAACATACAAACATACAAACATACAAACATACATACATACATACATACATACAAACGCCGGATTGTTCAAGTAGACTCGGAGAACTTCGCTCGCTTCGCTCGCTCGTTCAATAATTTATGTTTATTTCAAGAACCAGATTTTCATTAAATAAGTTTCGGCTGTGTCATGTGTACTATGCTGGGTTATATTCTACTAATATGTACTTCTTCACGCCTAAACGGCTAGATGATGGTTGGCTTTGGATGAAATTCGGGATGGATGTGTAAATTGTGTATTCATGTTATAGATTTTAAATAATAGTAGCTGTTTATTAAAACGTTTTATAAGACCTGAACATTATCATTAAGACCTGAAATTTATCTATAGGTACAAATTTTAAGAATGTGTGTCTATTTTATAGACTTTTTTGATTGTATTATTATAAATCTTAAATAAGCTTAATTGATATCTGATAATTTAATAACTAAGCATGCTTGAAATAAAACTATGATAGCAATTTAAAAAGTTTAAAAACTTCTAAATTTTACCTGTGTTTTCTCAAAATATAACTTTGATTACTTTGGTTTGGTTATAATGGTGTCAGTGACAGTTCATGAGTGACAATTAAGCTAGTGCAAGCATTTTTATACCACTGAAATTACTGTTTACATTAATTTTGGACACTGTTTGATATCCGTGGCATATTTTTTGATATCCATGGCCTGTGAAAATAGAAGATTTTTTTCTGGTTAACCTATAAAGCCTACAGGTGTGCCTCATCGACATATTGGCTAGTTTTTAAGCCCTTTTTTTCTCTGTATTTTTAGTTTTCACCAACGATGAGAAAAAATAAAAGCCATGGATATCAACGAAGAACGCTTTTTTGAAGAATCATCCTATGGATTTAGAAAACAATTGACATTGGAAACAAAAATATACACAAACTTTATGGGTAACTTTATTGATATTATTCTACGGTAAACACCGCCTAAAGACCGTTAGGTACGTACCAAATGCTTGGTACAAAACAAATGTCATAGAAGAATTATTTGTTACAATTATTATGAACAGATCCAGAATGACATGATCACTTTGGGTTTGCCCTTCAATAAAGATTTGAAAAAAAAACAGATCCAAGTTATGAACACTTGAGTCTTTATCTGTATTGTGCTTGAGCAGACCACTAACATTGAAAGATACTAGACTCTTAGGGTGGTATTCTAGAACGCTACTTAAATTCAGTTTAAACAGTGTTCAGACTGTCGATAAAACAGAGCATGTTTTGATATGAAGGGAGGGATATTCAAATCAAAACATGCACTGTTTTATCGACAGTCGACACTACTAAACTCTACTTAAACTGAGTTTAAACAGAGTTCAAGGAGCGTTCTAGTTTGAACTGAGTTTAAACAGAGTTTAAGTAGCGTTCTAGTTTGAACTGAGTTTAAGTAGCGGTCTAGAATACCATCCTTAGTCGGGATCTTTGAAAGAACTACACTTCTACACTTCGTAGAGGTTCTACGAGATTGGCTACGCCGTAGAGTAGCTACGAGGGTGAGAGGGAACGAAAGCGTAGCATTTTTTAAGTTATCTGTCAGACATTCACAGAACCATGAAAGACATCTGACACTGTTATAAGACAATTTTTACATAATTGTGTGCGTTTCACGAAAGAACTCCCTTGGTTTAAACAAAAATAGTTCCTCTTACATTGTAACAAGAGTTTCGTCAAGGGAACTCTTTCGAGAAGCGCACTTTCATACACTTCACAGATAAAAAAAACTGTCAAAGGTAACTCCATAATGGTGGCTTTCTGCTGTTTCCTACCGCAGATTGTGATAGAACTACTCTTGTTACATTTAGTGCCAGAGTGGCGTACCTATAGCTCTAGGAACAGTTCGGAAAGTGCCTTAGAGGGGAACAAATTGGAAGACAAACATTTACCGAGTGTTGTTGGTGGGAAATCCTTTGAAAGCCCAGTACACTGTAAACCCTATATGGGAGCAAACCGATTGGATTTCCCTTTGCAAGCCCTGATGGGTTGGTCGGAAATGTGGGCCCGTTACTTTAACCGTTAGTTTTTTGCTCACCTATAATATTGTTAGGTAAATAAAGCCTTTTGAATAAAGTCTATATCTTGCTAGGCACAGGCCTTCTCTTATAACGAAGGAAAATATCGTAATGAAAAATTAAAATGTGAGGCATTCTCAATCCCTCAATGCGAAAACCTTTAATCTTTAGTGGGCACGCGTCCCAATAAGCTCGATCTCCCTGATAGAAGAGATGGTCCAGCTAGTTAAGTAGTGAAAATATCTTCTTTTTCTTGTAGTGCCGTCTCCTATCGGAGGTTGGCAATCATCTTGGCTATTTCTTCCTTTGAGGCTGCCAAACGGAACAAGGAGCTCGTGGATTGTTGGTACCAATGGCGTAAGTTCTCCAGCCATGATATCTTGGGTCTTCCAGGTCTCCTCCTGCCTGGTATCTTCCCTTGGATGATTAGTTGAAGGAGTCCATATTGGGTATTGCGGATTATATATGGCCAAAATACTCAAGTTTGCGTTTTTTGATGGTCTTCATTACTTCAACGTTTTTTCTCATCCTCTGGAGCACGGTGGTATTGCGGACTTTTTGGACCCACGAGATTTTGAGCATAAGAAAGAGCATTTTGAGTGAAAATATAGCAGTGTAAATACCTGTGACTCTCTTACATGTTTTATTTTCCACAAAGACTCAACGTACATAACGAAACAGTAAATAAATAAATGCACTTAACGAACGCTTTCAAACTCAAGCGCGCGACTGCTCGGTATTTCTTATACTTGAGCTTATAATATCTTCCGCGCCGTTAATTTTGAATTATCGTTACTTTGTTACTCGAAAGTTTATGCATTTTCCTTATTAAATTATTAGTTCGCGGGAAGATACGGAGGCTTGCTCCTGAAGAGACCGGCGCGAGGGAATTTAGGAACTTTGAAGAGAGTTGAGGTGGTATTTCACTGCGTCCATCAGTCAGATCTTCGATAGGAATTGAGGTACGAGTATGGTGTAGCCTGTACAAGTGTACATAGATATAGCCACTAGCTGGGCAATGGCTCCGTTGATGCGGGTTTGGTATCAGTATCTCATTAAAAATGCATTATTTTCATCAGATTAATTGCCAATACATTAAAATACTCTTACAATACATTAACATTGATTTTTTTACCTTTTCCGTATCTCATTAAAAAAAAATTGCATTAAATTAATTGCCAATACATTAAATTAACATTGTATTTTTTACCTAAGTTATATTGAAGTAGTTATGAAGATGTAGATGTACTAGATATTTTTTTATATAAATTAATGAATTTGAATATATCAGGAAAATTGCTCCTGTCAATTGAAATGTCATTGTCTAGTAGAATTCAATACCTGTCTAGATTCGATTTTAAATTGCAATCAGAGTTAAGGCAGTCCTACGGGCGTATCATAAGAGTTTTATGCTATTACTAGCTCACTATAATGATTATGTAATGATTATAATGATATTATGATCCGAGCTCGGATTGAATTGAAATAGTCTACCTAAGCCCTATAAAGGAAACGCCCCAATTCATCCTGATTTCCCCTCTATCATAAACCACGTTTATTTTTTGCCTCAGCGAAATGCTAGTAGAAAAAGGTTCAGCCCAAGATCATGCTGTTCCCAAGTAACATTTCATTTGGGCCTAGGTTGTAAAAATTGCCTCTAGGTTTTAGAAGGGTTGTACAAAGGTTAATGATTTGCTAGTTGGTTAAATTTAGTATTTGAGAATGATTACTAAGTCCTAAAACTAATAGTTTATTGTTAAAACCTTGAAGTTGCTGACAAGAGTTAACGTTAACGTTATTATGACTTGTGTTTCAAGAGCTTACAGCCTCAGGATCTTATAGTTGTCGTAAGCTACTGATAAGGTTCTGGAAAGGCTGTCATTTAACTTATGTGTGATCTAAAGGTTAAATTTTTAACCTTGATATTACCATAAGGTTTTGAAAAGTTGAAATTGCTTATAAGTAGTTTCTAAAACCTACCTACAACTTTGAGGTTAGATCAGAGTTGTCTAGGCAAACAAATTAGGACTGTGTGGTGAAAAACAAAACCAATAAGCTGTTGTTTTGAGCTGAAGGCATGATTCAATTCCTACAGGAATATTTTAAAGCTTGAGAGGCATCCTCAAAACCCGACAGTTGTCTCCGCGACTTCAAAGAATAGGTATACATTGTAAGCATTACGCGTCTTGAAAAATGAACCGACACAGGGTGATACAAAAAAAGGAGTGGAAATTTTAAGCGTAAACTGCGTAAAAATGTTATGAATGATTAATACAACGGTAAGTTTTATTATTTTTATTATTTACTAGTTGTAAACTTCTGTTCTCTGTAAACTTCGTATCAGTTCGATTTAGCTATTTATTTTTTTGTAATTTTCAGCTGTTCCTTTAAATCGATGAAGCCATTTTTTTCATTTAGTGACACTAATGGAAAGCTGGGTATTCAAGACAATAAGTACACATTAAATTAATATGTTTTTTTTTTATGAAATAGATGTTTTGGTGAAGGTTTTTTTGGAAAGTATTAAAACATTTTTCACACTAAAAAAAATACAAATACCAATTTTTACAGAATGTATGTGTAATAATGGAGGATACGACAACAAATAATAATGAAAAATAAGGGAGGACCATATACCACAAACGTGTTTTTATACTTTTAGAATACCACCCTTAGGCCCGGTTTCTGAATTGAGAATTTCACTAACCAAATGCTGAAGTATCGTTCTGTCACTGCAGATGTCACACAAGAGAATGTGACAGAACGATACTTAAGCATTTGGTTAGTGAAATTATCAATTCAGAAACCGGGCCTTAGGGTGGTATTCATGAACGATACTTAAACTGAGATCCAAATTGAACTCAGTTTAAACTTAGTTTAAAGTGACCCAATTTTAAACTTACTTTAAACTGAGTTGAAAATTGATCTATGTTTAAACTTAGTTTAGTGAGATCAATTTTGAACTTACTTTAAACTGAGTTCTAAATTGATATTATTATTATTCGAATCGAATCGAATCCAACGGAATCTAATTGAATCGAATCGAATCGAATGTAATCGAATCGAATCGAATCGAACCGAAACGGATAGAATCGAATCGAATCAGCTATTGCTAGATTCATACTGATTCAAGTATCAAAATTTTAACTGCTCATATCTCCGAAACGGCTAATGCTAGACCCATGTTTATGGTACTCTGAAAAAAGGGCATGACGAGCTCTACCTGATATAAGAAAAAAATTAAAATAAAAAAGGAGTATCAAAACTTTAACTACCCATATCTCCTAAACGGCTAATGCTAGACCCATTTTTATGGTACTCAAAAAAAGGGTTCGACGAGCTCTACCTGATGAAAGCAACAAAAATAATAAAATGTTATTAACTAGTGGTTCACCCCGAACTTTAAACTCGCGACCCCATATCTCAGCAACCCCTCGACCGATTTGGCTCATGTTTGAACTTTAAAATTCTCTTTACCTTATTTACCTGCCCACCTGACGATCCGACTAAATTTACTCAAGTTATCGTCGAACGAACATTCATACATACATACATACATCGATTGAATTGGATTTGATTTGATTTGATATTTATTTGATTCGATTCTATGCGATTCGAATCGAATCGAATCAATTTAAATTAAATTACTAATTTGGGTCTAGCATTGGCCGTTTAGGAGATACTAGTGGTTCGCCCCGAACTTTGAACTCGCGACCCTCTATCTCAGTAACTCCTCGACCGATTTGCCTCATTTACCCGCCTACCAAATTTCATGACGATCCGACTGTATTACTCAAGTTATCGTCGAACGAACATTCATACATACATACATACAAACGCCGGATTGTTCCAGTAGACTCGGAGAACTTCGCTCGCTCGTTCAAATATGGGCAGTTAAAGTTTTGATACTTCTTTTTTATTGAACGAGCGAGCGAAGCGAGCGAAGTTCTCCGAGTCTACTGGAACAATCCGGCGTTTGCATGTTTGTATGTATGTATGTATGTTTGTATGTATGTTCGTTCGACGATAACTTGAGTAAATTCGGTCGGATCATTATGAAATTTGGTAGGCGGGTAAATGAAATTAAAACAATTTTTAAGTTCGAACATGAGCCAAATCGGTCGAGGGGTTGCCGAGGGTTGTTAAGTTTATATGGACAGTGATCTGCATTAGTATGTCAACCCACAAAAAATCATGAATTGAGTTATGAATGCAGTCTTATTCTTCAGAGCATAAGGCATCTAATTCTATCAAAGTTAAAAGAAAAAAATCGTGCTAATTGTTATAAGCAAAAAATGTTTTTATGAATCACCGAATCCCAGTAATCGTATTTAGCAAAAATGAGTTATGGGGTTGAACTATTATAGCGAAATAGGTCTAGTATGGCTTGACGCATTTATGCGATTTATCCCGGTGGGTTAACGTATTTTATGCATGTCGTTACAGTGGGATAACGCATTATTGCTAAACTTGTTTCGATCTTTGGCAATAAAAAAAGCAGTAGAAAAACAAATCAAGTGGCTGGTTGATTTGTTTACGCAAAACTGAAGGCAAGCCACACCGCTATGAGGAGGCGATGGCTAAGTCAAAGGAGTTTCCTCTAGACGTTGATGGTTATCATTATATTGTTTTTAACCGACTTCAAAAAGGAGGAGTATGTTCAGCGGTGTGTATTTTTTTGATGTTGTAACTTGGTCAGGTTATTACAATACTGCAATATGCTGTCGCTAAGGAAATTGAAACAAAACAGGACCCTGGAACGCTGTCTCCAAACAGCAAACTGCAGCTGAATGTACTAGGCCTGCACACTGCACAGGTAACTACGAAATAAAACTGCGGATTGGAAGATATGAAGCTATCTCCTCAACATACAATGAAAATGCAAAGCGACCTTACGAAAATAATTGAACAGCAGTTTTATGAAGAAGAGTCCCCAAGACTTCTCATTGGCCAAGATAATTGGCACCTCATCGTTTCATCGGTGATCAGAAAAGGAAGAAAGGATCAGCCAGTCGCCTCACTCACTAAATTCGGGTGGGTGTGACCCGAGCACAGCGCGCGTTAAGCAGTCTTTGCTATAACTTGGATGCGCCACTGAGACACATTTTTTTGGTGAAAGCGCTAGGGATAAAACTAGAGCATGGAATACCGGAGCCTTTTCCCAATACCGGTATTCATTCGGTATCAAGATTTTAAATACCGGGATACCGGTTTTTCGGTATTTTTCGGTATTAATTTTTGTTATATTAAAAAATATTAAATTGTTATAAAATAGACAAATAGAAAATTTAAAATAAGTGAGTTTATTTAATTGAACGATAATATTAGTTTATACTAGCTTTTGCCTGCGACTTCGTCCGCGTAGACTTTTTTTTTCCGTTATCGACATTACCAGACGAATTTAGTTCGTAATTTATAGTTGAACGAGCGAGCGAAGCGAGCGAAGTTCTCCGAGTCTACTGGAACAATCCGGCGTTTGTATGTATGTATGTATGTATGTATGTATGAATGTTCGTTCGACGATAACTTGAGTAAATCTAGTCTGATCGTTATGAAATTTGGTAGGCAGGTAAATAAGGCAAAGAGAATTTTTAAGTTCGAACATGAGCCAAATCGGTCGAGGGGTTGCTGAGATATGGGGTCGCGAGTTCATAGTTCGGGGCGAACCACTAGTCTATGATAGTCTGGTTTCTAAGCTATCTCCATTCCTTCAGGCAAATTCGTCCTGCAGTTCTAGCGTGAAAACAAATACACACACTCACTCACTCACAAACTGTCCGCGCACTCGGAGAAAGAGTTGCAGAATCAGAATATTCTTTGCCGTACTACAAAAACATTAAAAGGACCGTCCGCAATCCGCATTAATAAATCTTAATGGGCAATTTTCTGACAGCTCATGAGTTGTAGTTCCAAATTTGTAACTGGATGTCGCTGACGAGATATGTTTTTTATAAGCCAGTTCGCGCTCGTTGGGCTTCGTAGATACGTCCAAACACAATATTTAGGTATTGGTGATGGAGTAAAATGTAGTGTTTCCGGTTCTACCATTCACTCATACAAGAACAATAAGAAAGTCGTGCACTTTTTCATGTACCAAAATGGAATGAGGTGAAAGATGAAGTCACAGAGCAATGAAGTGAAAAAGTATTTTCGCTGTAGTAGCACGAATTTACTTTGTGATGTCGGATCAACGCCATCTGTCACAGCTTTTATAAAAAAAAATATTTTTTAAAGCTTTCAGAAAATCCCCCATTGAAGCCGTCAACTCGGAGCCTATTTTGGCACGATTGTGTTACAGGCTAAGGCCCCTGGACTGCAGTCCAAAATAAGAAAGTAATCGGTTTTAATTAATAAACAAAAACCGGCGTTTATAATTATAGGTTTTTACAAAAAACGTTTTTTTTGTAGGTTTCTAAAACCGGTTCAAATCACTATTCCGCACGGCGCACTCGCACGCATCGCATGCGCGCGAAATTTTGATATTCCACACTTGTTTCAGAGTTTTATCTGTAATACCGAAAATACCGAAATTCCGGTATTAAGATAATATAATACCGGTTTTTCAAATGTAGATATTTAGTCCGGGATCCCGGTTTTTCGGTATTACCGAAAACCGGTATCCATGCTCTAGATACAACTGAAGAGACTTAGCACCTATATCGACATGCAAGCTTTGCAATTTGCAAAAGTTCTGGCAGTAAGTTTCGAGTAAGCTGAAAACCGAATCGACAAGACCGATAAATTTAAGAAGGAATACTTCTCTACAGCGATCAGGTGGCAGAGGTTTCCACAGAAGCCTCATAGCTGTACATTTGGTACCAGTCTCATTTTGCAGTGACTCATCCAGTAAAGATAAAAATTCGGATTGTTTTGATGCTGCCACCAAGATAGGACGAATGAGCTTTAACGACGACGCCTTACTGCTGGGACTGGATCTGCTCCACTCACTCTTCGGGGTATTACTGAGGTTCCGGCAGTTACCTATTGCCACCGTGGCAGATAAGAATAGCCTGAGTCTCTGCTGGAGGACATCGAAGAACAGACACACCCACTGAATACAAGATAAAGGTGGTGATTTTCGATGCGGCGTCCTCACCAGTATTTTTTTATTTCTATTACCAACACCCAAATCCTATCATTAAACTAAAACTACATGTACTACTTAACTTCATTGTACAGCTACGGCTACTTTACATTAACTTTTTTTTAATTGTATTTTTTTCATGACTGCACAAAACAAATATTTGAAAAATCTTATCCTAAACCTAGAATTCTGAACAAATGGTAAAATTATATTAAATTAATTTAAATTTCCAGTCAGTTTGTACCAAAACTATAGGTTTTTTCATATTGTGTACACCTATATCGCATAACGCAAAAACAGATTATCTGCACTTGACACATATTTGCTATTAGAAACGTGGTTGCGGTATTATGCATAAACCATTTTTCTTAAATTACTAAATTTACACTTATTGTACGCAATTCAAAGTATACTCATCATTTGCTACAAGTTAAAACGCTCATTTTTATACCATTACCTCAAACCTAGCTAATTTGAGAACAAAATTACAGCCAATAATCGCAAAAAAACTTCAAAGGGCATTTTCTCGAAAGTGTCATTTTGTGGGTTGACATACTAATGCAGAACACTGTCCATATGGGGTCGCGAGTTCACAGTTCGGGGCGAACTACTAGTTATTTTTGTTTCTTTCATCAGGTAGAGCTCGTTGAACCCTTTTTTTTAGTACCATAAACATGGGTCTAGCATTAGCCGTTTAGGAGATATAGGCAGTTAAAGTTTTGATACTTGAATCAGTACACACGACAGCACGTCGACCCTTACACGCTAGCACTTTGCTCGGTTACGTTACGGGCGATTTTACAACAACTGACGTGCTGTCGTGTGTTCCATGAATCTAGCAATAGCCGATTCGATTCGTTTCGTTTCGATTCGATTCGATTCGATTCGATTCGACTCGTTTTGTTTCGTTTCGTTTCGTTTCGATTCGATTCGATTTGATTCGATTCGATTTGATTCGATTCGATTCGAATAATAATAATATCAATTTTGAACTCAGTAATACCAGTTGGTTAAAGTAACTTCAAAATTGATCTCACTAAACTAAATATAAACAGAGATCAATTTTGAACTCAGTTTAAAGTTAGTTCAAAATTGATCTCACTTTATACTAAGTTAGAGCAGCCTGTAGCTGTTTGTTGAACGAAGGTCAAACGCATGTCCCCCTACAACCAAAACTTAAAAGCAACAAATTTAACTCAGTGGTGGTTTTCGCAACTTGTAAGTCTTGGACAACTCCTGGTAATAACGTTGAAGCGTTGAAAACAGCCTTGTCGTTTGAGGTAGCTCCGCGAGATTACCTTCAGCTCTTATTTTGGAAAACCTTAAGAGCTCTTAGCTGTTACAGTTCTGAAAAGGAAAAAAATAATGCTTTCAAGTAATTTCCTAACGTCAGCCATATTTAATATTAAAAAATGAAAAAAAAAACGAAACAAAACCAATATTTTAATTAAATAAAGCGTAATCAAATACCATGCGCTACACGATTTATAATATATATTTTTCATATGAATAGTAGTTTGATTTCTGATGTGACTTACCACCGATCACCAATTTTTTTTATTTTATTTTATTAAAAAATATCCGAAATGTTTAACTTATGAAAGGCCCGTCTTGTATACAGCACTATTATCGTAAAGTTTCACGATGAAGTGCCAATCGCACTATATTTTGATTATTTCCTGACTTTACCAAGCTACTTATTATTTTTATAAACACTTTGCTTATCTAGCCATTTTGAAAGATGGCCGAACGAAAAAGGAATGACGCCATTGTAAATAAGTATTTGAATCTGTGTAAAAAATCTTAAACAGAAGCTATTTAAAACTTGTAAGTCCTGGAAAGGTATTTATTCATATCCATCAAAAAGGTTCTAAGTTGTCATAGAGTTACATCCAAGACTAATTTACAACTTATAAGTTGTCTTGCAAGGTTATAATAACGTTAAATTAAGGTTGTGAAGGTTATATTTAGGTTCTATGCAAGTAGTTCGAAAGGTTCTAGATTTGAGCTATAGGTTGTGCTGTAGCTCTCAGAAAGGTTCTAAAACCGGGGCCCTTTTGGCACTCAGAAGGTAATTACAAGGTTAATATAACTTTATTGAGAGTTATAAGACTTACGAGCAGATTTCCATACAAAGGTTCTAGAACCTGTTCAAAACCTTTCTACAACCTAAAATGTTACTTGGGATTACATACATTAGGATATAGAGACTCTAGGCTCAAGAGTATGTATACGATAAGTTAACTTATCATTATGTTCTTTTTTTTCTTTCGCCATTATTCCTTATTCCATAACATAATCCCTTTAATAAGCTCGCCTTTGTACATAATTATATTTTCTTATTTAAGTGTCCTGTAATGTGTTTCGTGTGCAATCAAGTCTGCGCGGACAAAGTTGCCGGCAATACTAAGTACTACAGGGTGCACTCTAAGTCGATAGCGGAACTTTAAGTAGGCTGTCTTCTGATCACTAAAAACAACTTGTACTAGGTGGCGAAAAAAATAGATCCAAATAAATATCAGCTGTTTCATACATTTGGCGCAGTACTGAGTTGACCTTTTGTATGGAACAGGCCTATGGCCCGGTTTCTGAGTTGAGAATTTTACTAAGCACATACTTACGTATCGCTCTGTCACGCTCTTTGTGAGAAATCTGCAGAGACAGGACGATACTTACACATTTGCTTAGCAAAATTCTCAACTCAGAAACCGGGCCATAGCCACCTACCCATCGTTGGAAAACAATGGGGTCCGCGGGGCCCGCACCTACAATAGCCAAAATCCCCTTTTGTCTGGGGTCGGAAAATCAAGGAGGTCCGCGAATAAAGGCCGCGGGGCCCTTTCAAGTCGGACAAATAACCACCTGACCCAAAGGCGGATGATGGCAATTATTATAGATGCTTAGTACTCATCCACTTTGAAGTCAGGTAGATAGAGGAGTTGAAATTAATATATTATTATTATCACCCTTGCTTTTCTTTTATTCTCACTCCCCCAAAAGAGGCACAGGGCGGCACGGGCCGAAGCCAAGTGCACGACTTGATTAAGTAGGTAAATCATGATGATGATGATATAGGGCTTAGAGTTCATGCTCTTTGTCCAGAAACTTTCGGACTATCCTACACGTGTTGAGTATCGTGGCTTCTTGCAGGAAAGTGTAGGTAGCTCGATGTATGTCTAAGACTTTGAGACTGGTGTGTAGCGTGCAAGGTATGACTCCTGTTGATGAAATGATGATGGGGACAGTCTTAACGGTTTGAACTTTCCATTGAGATTTGATTTCTATTGCAAGGTCAGTGTACTTTGTAGTTTTTTCTGTGTGTGTTGATACTAGATTATGTGTGTTTGGTACGGCTATGTCTATGAGGTATACAGTTTTGTTCTTTTTGTCGTGAAGTGTTACGTCTGGTCTGTTGAAATTATTATTACCTACTCTCAATCCTCTATTTTTGCCCTTCCAAAGAACCAACTTATATCAAGTACTTACTTGATGTTTTAATTTTTTTTTTTTTTAATAGCTGACCCGGTGAACTTCGCATCACCTGAAATTGTTTGACTGTTCGCGTAGAAGACAAAAAACTGATAGGTAGATAGAAGATAGATGGATAAATTAAATAATAGACTGCCTATCCTACTTCCTACTACTATAATAAACGCGAAAGTTTGTAAGTATGGATGGATGGATGTTTGTTTGGATTTAGATGAAATTTGCAATGGAGATAGGCGAGGAGATAGGAGATAACACATAGGCTACATATTATCACGCTATTACACTTAGGGGCAATGTAAATCACATATCTTTTTTCTGTAGTTCACGCAGACGAAGTCGCGGGCCAAAGCTAGTATCTAATAAGTCTATTTATTTTTATTTCAGCAAGTGATCCTTAATTTGAATCATATCAGGAGAGCCTATCGAAGACCTTTCACACAAGGACTTCTCCAAGATTTGCTTCGATGTGCTTTTTCGCGTGGAAACCAATAATTAATCTTTGTTTTCAAGTGAGATGGCTATTTTTAGCAGCTTGTTTTAGGATAGGGGTTGTCGAAATTTCGTACCATATTGGGAAGATGTTGGGATTTTCGTTTCCCTTTGTAAGAAAATCTGTGGTAGCTCGCGTTGGATTGTGCCTATTGAATAGTTTGTTTGCTCGCTTTTGTGAGACGAAAAGTCTTGTGTTTTGCACGGCTATTTGTGAATCTCTTGCCAGGCTCAGATTTTTCTTTTAGAAATCGTCGCTTGCTAGGTATTATTTACCTACTTATGCGAGCACTCGCACCAACATATTTGCAGCCATGCATTGCATAACAAATAACAATTCTACCGACCAAGAGCCCTCCAAAGGTCTCAAAACGTTGGAATATTTTAAAAAGTTAACAAGTGTAGATTTTCCTTTTTTTTGTTTTTTACTTCCTTGTGGGATTTTTTGGTTAACTCAAAGCGGTTGGGGATAAAAAATATACTGGCTTTGCCTAGTAAAGGAACCACTGACCACAGCAGCAATAAAAACAAATCTCTCACACCGCCCTACTATGCCAACGGTTCGGTCAGTGACCGCTGCCAAACGTTACGGTAAGGGTGCAGTCCACCACAAAATAGAAATGTCTTTTACAATATCAGCAGAAGTCTGAACCTGCCGATTATTTCAGTATATTCTAGAGTTTTCTCAGCTACGTTGGTTTATTGAACGTGTTCAGCGAGCGGGTCGTATCGTTGGTAATGTAACCGCGATTCGACCTGTTTTGAACCAAATTGTATGGGAACATCGCAAATTATCAAAAGTTACAAAACCTTTGATGTTTCTCGTTTAAATAATAAAAATAAAATATTAATGCGGTGGTGGCCTAGTGGGTAACACAATGGACTTGGAAGCTAGAGACCCAGGATCGATTCCTGGTGCGGGCATGTACCTATGACTTTGTTTATTTTCAAAATTACGTGCATTTGTAGTAGCAATACCACTGGCTAACCGTGAAGGAAAACATCGTGAGGAAACCCGCGGACTATTGGCTCTTAATACGTGCATTGACCTTGTCTTTCCTGTGGGTTAGGCCGACTTCATATAAAACAATGACACTGCAGCGTTCGAGTGGTCTCTTTAACCATCTAGTGTGAGTGAAGGTGCTACTGGACGCTGTATAAATCATCTCATTACGTAGATGCAAATGCCTTAGGGTAGTCCTGTTTTTTTCTAACCCTTAACCCAAAGTACCGAGAGTGAATAGGAGATCAGGTCCCGACTCAAGGCACAGTTTTATTGTCTCGATTCATATTTTTAGCTCTGTTTTTAATCTCACCTTAAGTTCTGACCTCAGTTTCCAAACACAACCAAGCCACGCTAGGTAAGCTCCGTACAAAGGCGCTCGTTCAGCCGCACACACACAGCCACATTCCGTTCCGCGTAAGCACACGCCGCCTAACGCACACATAGCCGCATTGAGAGGTGTGCCGGAGGTGTATGAGAGCGGTTGCAGATGCGCCCGGCCGGCCGATTTAATTCATTCAAGTTGTGACCTGTGTTTTCGATTTAATTAACTTATTATTTAAAGTTTAAAGGAAGATTATGATAAGATTTATCACCGTAAATGAATTTTCTTCACTCCTTTTTTAACTACTGCACTAAACACTAAAAACTAACTAAAAAAACTAATGAACGAGGGTGGTTATATTTTACTTCGTAGGTATTTGACCGTGCAGGAACAAGCGGCCGTGCGCCAGCGCTTGCCGCTCGCCTGAGCCGCGACAGCCCTCGCCGTTTGAGCATGAGTAGGCTATTATCCGTCGCGGGCGCCGAAGCTTACTTACTATCTTTGTCTGTATTGTGACCAAGCCTTCTGTTTCTCCTTATGCTATGACTATCCGGAATGATCGCCAAATTGCTAGGAGAGGCTTCCGTCATTTCGGCCGCGTCATTTCCTCCGCTAGACATTCACGATGCCCTGCGAGCCGATGGGGTCAAAGCTCATTTGGATCGAGAGATTTGACCCTTTAGGAGGAGAACTCTTTATCTACAAGGCACGGGCTCTTGAAATTGGTGCTTACATGCTTAGCTTAATGCTGAGCTTGCTCCCTTTTGGTGCCATGGTATATAACTTAATTGACATGTTGGCATCAATAAAGTGTTTTTTTATTTGAATTTGAAATGTACGGTTAATAGCTGTTATACTCACAGATAAGACATTTTTCTCCTTTACAGTGATGACGTCGGCTGTTCTTTGTCCCTTGCAGCACCTTAATGGAACCGTAGGAGTGAACGTACAGTTGGCCACACGCTAGGATACCCCTTTTTGTTCGATTCACGCCCTTATATCGTGCGTCTTCAGTGTGGCTGACCATACCTACATAATAATTATGTACGTTTTACCCCATACCCCATAATATGGTACCCCGTATCGTTTTCATAATAAGGTTTCTCTTCGTTATTTCCAGAATTAAGTACTTCTTATACGAAAATGTTTCAACGTTACATTTGCTCAGGGGGTATTTACGCTATGGCAATAGTATTAAGGACCAAATTGCCAGGTTAAGTTGGAATTAAGCGCACCACCGGGCCACTATCAAATGATTCGATCGGAGTTGCGATGGCGAATAGGGTGTGACCGATTTGCGTTGCTTTAAATTTTAGACTGCATTCGATAAGCTTACTTGGTATTTGGGTACCCTCAGGGGGCACATCTCTGATATCAATCTGTCGAAAACTGTGTTAAAAGACAGAAGATTCAACATAACATGAATGCTTCTGTACAAAAAGGAAGCTCCCCATCTTTTGTTTAGCTTATGACATAAACTAACTATTATGGCGTCAGTTGACATCGACGCGAAAGCAACTACCAATAAATTTTTTTTTTTTTTTTTATGTAGCCTGAATGATGAGTGGTCGGAGGTGGCTCAGGACCGAAAAATCTGGGCTGAGAGGGGGGAGGCCTTTGCCCTGCAGTGGGACAACTATCTATTACATGAATAAAATTAATCTCCTTACGCGATGTTGAGATTCAAAAATCCTAGAAACCAATCGCCTCGTTTTATTTATTTACTTCACAAGGTCAAAACGGAACCATTACAATAGAATGCTATGTTGCCCGCCCGTCCGCCGGTCTATCCATCCGTCCGCCGTTCTGTCCGTCCCTCCGTGTAGATATGGTGATCAAATATGACATCAAGAATGAGACATTAGCACTGAAGTAATTTATCAATCATTATTATTAAGTGACCAAAATCACCACGACCATTCACAGTAACTTGTTAAAAACTCAGACGCGAGTATGGGTGGCATTACAGAGTAGGTACATGGTGGCATGCATCAGACCCACCCCCACAGCGTCGAGCTCAATGTTGCCAGATAATTCCCACGAGCAACGAAATAAAAAATAAAACCCGTTCTCAGTACATCTTACACCTCGTCTATTCTCTAAAAAATCCATCATCAAAACCGGTTTATGTGCGGGAAAATGCCTTTTATTGAAATAAACAATCTATATTTTGACATTTTTAATAGGAATATTTACGGTATTATTTTAGAGATTACAGGGACAGGACAGAGGAGCAAAGAAGACGGTCGATGTGGCCTTTCCTAGGATTGTCCCGGTATTTTATAATATGTCCGTAGACCCGACATGACTTGAAATAATGACACAGTATGGTTTCAGGCACCAATTTGTAACTATAAAAAATGTACCATGCGAAGCTCGAACTTTCGTGATTTAGATAACAAAAAACGCCATGAACAACGCACTTATTTTTTTTCTATTGATAATAGTTATCACATTTATTGATTCCATTCATAACACGTAAGTATTGGGTAATTTTTACACTTAAAATTTCTTTAGCACTGCTCATTTTCTGTTTATTAAACGGTTAAACTTACTTGTATTTATGTCGATGTAGCCGACAACAAACTACACAAAACGTATTGTACGATTTAAAAAAAACATCCCATCTCTTCTGCATTTATTTGTCAACCCAAAAATCTGAAATATCGTTTTTCCGGTCTGGTAACCCTGGTCGGGCTTTTATTTTAAACTTTTGGATTCGACCGAACGAATTCAAGACCTATGCGGCCGTTACTTGGAATCTCTATGATACTAAGACATCGAATTGAAAATTATAGTGCGAGACATAAGTATATCGAAGTTAAAAAAAAAATTGTTCAAACAAGTCAAGTAAATGATGAACTTGATATAAATTGCAATTATTTCGTAATATTATCTTCTTCACTAGATAAAGATCCTTTTCTTTGAGAAAAACATGCAAAAATTATCTTGCATTTGATCCGCAGATCGTACTAATAATTATTACGATAAAATAATCACATTTATTTATTTATTTATTTATTTTATTTTGTTTATTTGAAGATAAAACAGAAACATGCCGTGGTACTTAATCTAAACATAGTTCTTACTTAAATAAGTAATAAAAATAAGAAGTAAACATGCTTCCACTACATATCTCACCAAGACATAAGCTTAAGTTTAAAGCGAGGGCAAAATATCTACTTTATTGCTTTAGTATTTTATGAGTTTGAGTGAGGTTGTAACCACAATGTGGCATTTTAACAAAATAGTAAAAACATGAAAGGGTGTGTGATAGTTTATGTAAATACGTGTGTGTGTGGTGTGGAGTCTGGAGAATATTGTAAATTAATAGAATTGAGTTAAAATTAAACATTCTTGTTTTACGTTGTGTACAATCAGACATCTGGGGCCTTAGCCTGTAACACAATGGCGTATCAATGGCGTCCTAGGTAGAAGGACAAAACCGGGATTTTTTCGTTGTTCTCCTACAACCAGCGAACTAATCCTCTAGGATTAGAATCTTAATATTCTTTGCTGTACTACAATAACATTCAAAGGACCGAAACTGGACCGACAGCATCAATAAATCGTAATTAAAACCGTCAACCGGAAGCCCATTTTGGCACCATTGTGTTACAGGCCCAGAAGTGGGTTCACGAGCCGACCGATTCAAACTTAACCAAAGTAGGTGCCACAGGGCGCGAGGGTGGTGGTGTCCGTCAGATGATCCGATCGTACGCGGCTGATTGATGACACCCGATTAGTGATGCCCGGACCGCCCCTGAATAATTGTCGACGGTTTTTGCTTTATAAAGCCGCCGAGCTTTTTTTTTTTTCAGTCTGTGAGAAGTCGACGCTTTTCGGTGCGAATTTTCCAGCCAGTCTTTGTTTATAATTAGGGCTTTTTGGAGTGTTTACATAGAGTCTATTGAAAACCCGTGTATCTTCGGCACTTACGAAATGGCCTTCTGTCACTTTACACTTTCTATGTCTATATACTTTATACGTTCTATATACTTTGTATATGAAGTTGTTCCTATGTTAGGTCAGGCAGGGTTCCAACAATATTACTAATTCAACGCGCCACCGAACTTGGTTGTAAGTATAGTGTATGAAGTAATTAGTTTCGTAGTAACACACATATACGTTAATGTATACGAGCAATATTGAACAGGATATTGTTGAATATTGCCTGCTGTTCAAAGGTTAATTAAGCCCAAGGATTCGATATTGAAGTTTCAAAGGGTGAAAGGACAAACAAATTGTCCAAACGTTAGCTAATTTGAATCTATTAATTACCTCCGATTGCAGAATAGGTATACGCACTTGTTGGTTGTGATGTGAGTATTATGAATGCGAAAGTTTGTGGATGTTTTTTTTGTAGAGATCGCTTATCCTTATCTTACAATGAAGAATGTCCGTGGGTCTGTTAAATCACTTGAAACTTTATGACCGTGTAGCCTAAAAATTTAGAAATACACCTGTTTTTGTTTCATTCAAATCGAGCCAGTAGTTTTAAAGTTACGACGGTTTTAGTTTCCGTCCTTTTGGAGTTTTTCGCGCGAGCGCGGCAAACTCGCGTGACGTCACAACTCTACACGCACCCGACACATACACCGTAACACTCATTCAAACGGCTGTATCTTTGGAACCGTACTACGTAGCCAGTTGAAATTTCCAGAGATTATGTTTTATTATGGTACATTACCCAAGAAATAATAAATAAAAATAAAAAAATATTAAAAAATAAGAGGGGTCCCCATACAAAAAACGTTGTTTTATACTTTTTGCTCTTTAGAAAAAACGGTAAGAAATACAAGCATCAAACTTGGTATGATTATAGGACTTACTCCATAGTATAACAAAAAAATATAAAAAACGGTCAGGCGCAACTCGGACTCACGCGCCGAGGGTCCGTATAACCAGTTTTTTTTTAATGTATGGTGGTACAGAACTCTCAGTGCGCGATTTCTACTCGCACTTGGTCAGTTTTTATGTGTGTTTAGTCAGTGTTACAGTAGTGTTTTAATATAATATTACTTAGTTATAACGCTAAAAATTCGCTTGGGACAGGTTTTAAAGCCGCAAGCTCTGTTTAAAATATTCTCTAGCACGGGTTTGTACTTTAAATAATATATTCTTACTTAGCTATGGATGACGACTTTGAAAAATGAAAAATGACCTGACTAAACACACAAAAAAACTGGCCAAGAGTGAGTAGAACTCGCGCACTGAGAGTTCCCTACCGCCATACAATAAAAAAACTGGTTATACGGACCCTCGGCGCGTGAATCCGAGTCGCGCTTGACCGTTTTTAGGGTTTCGTACCCGAAGGGTTCCACACGGGACACTATTACTAAGACTCCGCTGTCTGTCCGTCTGTCTGTCCGTCTGTCCGTCAGTCTGTCACCAGGCTGTATCTCATGGACCATGATAGTTAGACAGTTGAAATTTTCACAGATGATGTATTTCTAATGCCGTCATAACAACAAATACCAAAAATCAGAATAAAATAAACATTTAAGGAGGCTCCCATACAACAATTGTGATTTTTTCACCTTTCTTATAGATGGTAAGGAACCCTTCGTGCGCAAGTCCGACTCGCACTTGGCCAGTTTTTATATTATTTTGTTATACTATGGAGTAAGCCCTATAATCATACCAAGTTTGTTGCTTTTATGTCTTACCGTTTTTTCTATAGAGCAAAAAGTATAAAACAACGTTTTTTGTATGGGGACCCCTGTTATTTTTTAATATTTTTTTAATTTTTATTATTGATTTGGTAATCCACTATAATAAAACATAATCTCTGAAAATTTCAACTGGCTACCTAGTACGGTTCCAAAGATACAGCCGTTTGAATGAGTGTTACGGTGTATGTGTCGGGTGCGTGTGGAGTTGTGACGTCACAGCAGCTGACGACCGCGCGCCCGTCGCACAGGTAGTTTAAAATTAAATATCTCGAGAACTATAAGTCGTATCAAAAAAAATTTTTCACCCAAATTTTCCATTTTTAATACAGTGTATGGTAAGATAAAAATCAAAAGTTGATGGTATTCTTCATTACACTAGAATAACATAATTCTAGTAGAATAACACTTTCCGAAATAATACAAAGATGTTTTATTAAAACGACTTATCGGACATAGGAAGTATATCTTTTCAAACAAAAAAGACTCATCAAAATCGGTTCACATAGAAAAAAATTGAAGTGACACTTTGGTAACACACATAAAAAATTCATAAAACGTACGGGTCGAATTGAGTACCTACCTCTTTTTGAAGTCGGTTAATAAAAATTTACTTTCCAGTTTCAATTCCCGGTACGGGCATGTATGACTTTAGTTTATTTTCAAAGTTATGTACATTTGTGATTTTTAGTAGAAATACCTACCACTCCCAAACTGTGAAGAAAACATCCTGAGGAAACCTGAGCGTATGAGACAAAATACACTCAACGTGAAAATTGCCAATCTCTGAGAGAAGGCCTTTTCCCAGCCAGTGGGACACGAGTACATAAATTGTACAGTGTGCTTATTCTGTAAAAAAATCCGCACAGTTGCTAGTCCTCAACACCAGTTTATTTGCGGGTTTTTTTTTCTTCTGGAATAAAAAATGTTAAGTGTTGTACCATATTGAAATCTTGACTAAATGCGACAATTTTTTTTTTTTTTTAATATTTTTCCCAGTACCCTTAAGACCTGCCCTTTCCCCCAGTTATTGCTTGACGTTGAATTATGGGACACTCTGTATAATAGACACGTATTATTTGTCCAAATAAAGTTTGATCCCGCAAGTAAACCGGTTTTGATGGGTTTTGAGCACCAGCAACAGTGCTGATTTTATTCACAAAAAAGCACACAGGCTACATCTTACTTTAGAAACTTTTTATTTTAAAGTATGCGTGGACGAAGTCATAGCAAACATAGAATTCATCTGTCTGTAGCTTTGGTGACAAAGGTCGCTGTTGTAAGTTCAATGAACGTTAATTTCATCAGAGGTGAACTCCGAAATATTTTCATGCTTTATTTATTTTTCATAATAGACCATGACGAGGCAGAACTCCCCTTTGTAAACGAACATATAAAAGCCGGTTTTTATGCTGAAACGATTTATAAAACTATTCATAACGATTATACGTCAAAAACGGCTGAGCATTCCGCCGGCCCTCGCCGTGGGGTTTCCACACAACAAGAATAATAATAAAAATGTTTTTGTGTGAATTTCCCATCTTTTCTTTGAGGTAAAATCTGCATTTTAATGAGTTTTTATTTTTTTTTCAATTATTTAGCTAGGGGCTTTAAAAATCTATAATAAAATGTAGAGTCACCCACAATAATAAATCATTATGTTGGACTTTATCCTTTTGGGAGTATTGAGCGGATTTCAAGGCGCCTTCAAGCGTGGCCATAAAAGAACCGGCCACGCTTGAAAGCGCCATCTATGAAATGCTTTGTGAATTTGTGCTGAAAACGGCTTATTGGGAGCTCTAAATTTTGTGTTGCGCTCAAAAGTAATATTGAGTAGGCTTAACATTCCGGCTCATATTTAATACCGCTCTTCAATAGGACAAAAAAAAACGAAAATGCTCTATCGCGTGCTTTTGAGAGAAATAACAAAATGAGATATTTTCTGCATAGTGTTCAATAAATCCAACACGCAAGAATAATTTCAAATCAGATCACCCGTGAATCACTAGCAGTACTAATAGGCTCTTATTCCTTCGATGAACCATACCAGACGGTGATTGGTTTTCCTTCCTTTTAGTCTTCATGCAAACCTACGCTTATTATTTAGTTCACAACTATAAAGTAGTGTATCCTGGTTGCCAGGCCATTCGCCGAGAAGTTAACGTCGATAACATCGATAAATCGCGAGCCAAGTTGTGCCGGATGTAGGTGGATGGACCGCTGGTCACAGAGTAGATAACTCTACGCAGTGTTGAAGCTACAGTTAACCGGAAAAGGTGGTTATGAGGGCTGGCGGCAAAGGCTGATCGTGTCGTGTACTGACTATACAAGGTGTAACAAAAGTACCTAACTCTTTTTACAGAGTGTAACCTACTGGTCACCAGGATGTCAAATCTGTAAAAAAAAATTGAAAAAAAACATTTTTTATTTTATAACCTGAAAATTGAAAATTTTTCATAACTTTTTTGTTTTTGTTATTAGCTCTAAAAATATGTTTGTGCGTGTGGGTGCATTTACATAGCTTTGAGTTGTTAAAACATTGAGAAAGTCAATGAAAACAATATTTAAAAAATACTTTTCTTCCGCCACATCGTTCACATTTTATTAATTAAAAAATTAACGGAACGTCATAGAGCAAAAAAAAATATTTAGGTTGTGATCCCTTTCACTGATTTTAAGATTTTAGCAGCATATGGATGTATGTTTGTGTGTTCATCTGTTCCCTCGCAGAGCCTAAACTACACGGCCGATTTCAACGAATGAGGTGTCGTTGGATTTGTCCCAATCAATCAAAAAGCAAATAAAAAAAACGAAAAAAAAACTAAAAGTCCATAACATAGAAAATGTAATTAAAAAAACTGAACGTTTTTTATTGATATCTCAGTAGTTTCTCGGCTCAGAATTTCGGTTTAGTATGTGTCTGTAAATGGACTGCAAATTGAAATACTTGATCATTTTGTACTACTAACACAATACAAGATGTTTTGTAAACACCGCCAACAAAGCGGGAAACCACGGATTATCCTCATTATAACAAACATTTTTGACCAAGGAACTATCAACGTGGAAGATCCTGGAAAATCAATATTATTTTTTTGCAGTAATGTGTTTAGTATTGAGTCCTAAACATTTCTTTTAAATAAGCCATGTTAGGATTTTAGATATTTCTTGAATAAAACCACGTTAAGGCTGGAAGATAGTAGTGTGGCAAGAAATTCAAAATTTTCACAGTTTTTTACATTTTGTAGCTAAACTGAGCTATTTTTGTTCAGCGATTTTTCGTTCGCGAGAATAAAACCGTATTCTTTTCATTACTGTAAACAACAGAACAACAATAATTCAGCCGATTAAGTGTTCTGGTCTACGAAAAACTTGCCCAAAAAACTTGTCGTAGACCAGAACACTTAATCGGCTGAATTATTGTTGTTCTGTTGTTTACAGTAATGAAAAGAATACGGTTTTATTCTCGCGAACGAAAAATCGCTAAACAAAAATAGTTCAGTTTAGCTACAAAATGTAAAAGTCTGTGAAAATTTTTAATTTCCCGCCACTTTGCTATCGTTTACCCTTAAAATGGCAACCTGCAATGTATTCAAAACATCGCTGCCGCGCTTACGAAAAAGATCGGCAGCTTGGGCGTAAGTATACATTTATGCCAATGCAACGTTTGCGCAATATGACTTCTCTGTGTTAAACTTCCATTGAGTGATAAAATATTTTCCAATATTATAACTTAAAAAACCAAAATTATTTTTTTAGCAATAAAATGGAAAAAGTTCTTTGTTTTGGTTTTTAGTATGCGTGCCTTTCGGGTCTGTTGGTGGTCTTTTAACACCCTTTATACCTTGACTGAAATAAAGTATTTGAATTTTTAATTTTGAATTTAAAGAATTTCCTTCTTTTTATCCATATTGTCAACTCTGTACACACCGCCATCGTTGCCACCCGTGGGGGATGGCGCGCGCGTCGCGCCCCCTCGCCACCGGAACCGGAAGTGACGCGTCTTCGCGCGCACCACCTACTTCCGGCGGCGTGGAACAAGAGCAACGTTGCCTTTAAACACCGAGGTGAGCGGATGTTGGGTTATGTTGTTTTTTGTTTAATATTTTCTGTTTTGTTTCGAGGTGTGCGGATGAGGGTGGGTGTCGATGCGTGCAGGTGTTCGCTGCATGGGGTTCGGTTTTACGTTTGTTATTTTAACATTTTGGATATAATTTTACAAATTCTGCATAGAGGCGGGTGCTCAGTACCTCAGTGCTCAGTGCTCATAACCTGCTCATAACCTTAATTTCGCAAGGAACAGCCATCCTAAGCTGGCTGTTTTTTACGTAATTCGGTACGCAAAGTTTTTTGTTCGAAAGTCCGTTATTGGCTTAATCTTATCTTTAGACAATATTGAGAAACTAATTTCAACATTTTTTATTTTGGTTCAGTAGTTTAGATTTTAAAACGTTTCAAAGATACGGTTTTATGACCTTCACGCGACGGTCTGCATACTGTTGGCGGTCATAGGAACAAAACATTTTAGCGCATAACAAAACTACTGGACCAAAAAAAAATATATTTAAATTAGTTTCTCAATATTGTCTAAAGATAAGTTTAAGCCAATAACGGACTTTCGAACAAAAAACTTTGCGTACTTAATTCGAGCTTCCAACCTCCGATCATTCAGAATTTTGTAAAAAACAGCCATGTAAGTAAGGTGGCTGAGTTCTGCAAAATAGGTTTTTCGCATGATGTCGAAATTGGCTGCATTTTACATCATGATGGCTGTTTTTTACATAATTTGTTAGTGCGAATGGCTGTCTTTGGCGTGATTTTGCAACTTGTATCTCCGCCGTTAAGTGAGATATCGACATGGCTGTCTTTGCAAAAAATTCACCATGTCAAAATTAGTATGGCTGCATTCATAACTCATTTTTGGAAAAAATGCGTGGTGGCCGTTTTCTGCATAACTAGGTTTAACAAGAAAAAACATGATTCTTATAAATCTAAAATATTTCAAAAAACTTTCGAATGCAAATTGCAGCCTTCACTTATTACCTTTAAAAAGCGCTTTAAGGCTCCGTATAAGGCTAACTAGCGCCACCAATGTTAAAAAAATCATATCTTCCTTCAGAAGAAGTTTCTGAAAAAATCCTAAGATGAGCTCATGCGCCATGCTTTTCTAGATTTTTAAGTGTAGGTACCCAACTCAATTTCTAGTCTTAAGCTAAAAAATTTTCGATAACCGCCAAAAACGGCCGCTTTTGGCGGTTATCGAAAAATTTTTAGCTTAAAAGTAAATTACGAAGAGGGTATCTACACTTAAAAATCTAGAAAAGCATGGCGCATAGGCTCATCTTAGGATTTTTTCAGAAACTTCTTCTAAAGGAAGATATGATTTTTTTAACATTGGTGGCGCTAGTTAGCCTTATACGGAGCCTTAAGCGCTTATCTGACTCTACAGATGTTAACGAACTTACTTAGTTTCAGATTTTGATGCTTGGCTAATTGGCTCGTGATATACCCGAGTGGCCCCTGTTCCATAAAAGTCTGTGCAACCCCTTTCCTAGGCTCTCTTAGCGCGAATCGTATTATTTCATAAAGAATTATTTCCTTCGTGCCCTTTACCTGTAACGGTAACCAAAATCCCTGAATCATATTCGTAAACACAGAACAACAGACTCACAAAGGGGAGAAAATGAGCTCACACCGCCGACTTTAAATTATTGTTTTTCTCATTTTCCGTTTAGGCGCTAATGAAATTTTTCCATTTACAAAATGTTTGTTTTGTTTGTGGATATGAGGCGGTAAATAAATGTACATTTATTTGGGCTGAAATACGGCCCGCCATATGTTTGGGCTGGCACCGTGCGTAATTGACTTCTCCTTAATGAAACGTCATTCACTTAGAGACGGCGGTCTATTCCTCGCTCACCCAAAATTCTTTATTAATTTCTTGTTTCACACGAATAAACCTTCTTTTGTAGTTTGACGATTAACGTCACAACTTCTGCCCAACAGCAGTCCCGGTAAGCTAAGGCAGACCATCTCTAAATATAAATAATTGTATGTGAAATCTCAGAAGAAAATACTTCCAGCTGAGACTGAAGAGGCTACAAGCATTTGCGTCATGACTTCCAGACGAGGTCAAAACATGTCAAACATTCCGACGTTCATAAAAAGAAGTGAAACCGTTCAATCTAAATAAAATGTGCAGTGCCTGCTTAAGTTTAAAATTTTTTCGACATCGAATTATAAACAATTGATAACATTGTCACTATGAATATTTTTACTAAATGATAAAAAAATGCATCCAGTTTCTAATACATTACAATTCATTACATTAATTGAGGTCTTTTCAAGGGGGCACACAAAAATAATAAAAACAAACAACGTGCCACGGCTGACCGCTAGACGGCCGTGACATCTGTCAGCTGTCAAAAATTGTTAAGGAAGTCTAGACCTTCTTTCTTTAGTCATTGATGACAGATTTGGTGTTGCAGCGCCATTAATTTATTTTTGTCAAACCCTAAACTGACCGTGTCAAGTGGATGTCATTGAAAAGCATCGAAAAGGGAAGAGCCCGCCGCAATGGGAAAAGCCTTTGTGGCAATACGCGCCGGGTGTTTTGTTCTATCTTTTTACGGGCTGGCTGATTCTGACAGCCAAATGTCAATAAAGTATGTCAACCGCGGTGCGTATTGATTTTCTACGCACAATAGATCCGTGGATGTTACTAAGCCGGAAACAGTGGCTTTGGTTGTCAGTTCAATGAAAAAATAACACTCCTAGGTATGTAATAAAATATTATTTTTGCAAACACCTATACAAACTCAAGAACAACAACGTGCAAACAGTCTCGGGAGATGAGGGCGCAAAATCGGCTAGAATGAAAACGGTTTTAAGTTTTTAAACCCAGGCACAACTAGCGCCCGCTATTTTTTTTTGCTAAAAACGGAACGTCAAATTATAATCCCTTGGCTTAATTATTTTTATGGCCAAGGATCGTAGGTGTTCTACGTTGGCATCTAAACCTTAGGTCCTAAAAATAGTTAAGCATTTTTAGCAAAAAACGCATCCAAAAAGAAGTTTTTTTTCCATTGGCGGTGCTAGTTGTGCCTAGGTTTGGGCCTTAAGGCTCCGTATAAGGCTAACTAGCGCCACCAATGTTGAAAAAATCATATCTTCCTTCAGAAGCAGTTTCTGAAAAAATCCTAAGATGAGCTCATGCGTCATGCTTTCCTAGATTTTTAAGTGTAGGTACCCAACTCAATTTCTAGTGGTAAGCTAAAAAATTTTCGATAACCGCCAAAAGCGGCCGTTTTTGGCGGTTATCGAAAATTTTTTAGCTTTGTTTTTAGAAGTAAATTTTCCCATACAAACGTAGTTCAGGTTTAATTTCTAAACTACAGGCTGGATTTTGCTGAAACTTGGTTTATATCAGTAGATGACCAATACGGAGGTTTGCAAAAAGTTTTTATAGTAAAAAAATAGCCTGAAAGAAATTAGAGCGATGCTTTTTTCGCGCCGAAAAAGGGGTTACTTTGAGCTGTTATTTACTTACATTATTACACTGTCTATTGGAGTCTAACTACCTTGGGAACATCAATAATGTATTGTACTTGTCAGAAAAAAAATAGATTTTTAAAATAGCTAATAAAATGTAGAAATGGCAGCTGAACTACGAAAACATTTGGGAAAATAGATCTATTATATTACAACTACAACTACATACTTGCGAAAGGGCACGAACACACGTAGACTCATACAGCCGCATTGCCTCTCACTTTTCCCGCGCCCCGTCTCGCTCTGGGTGAAACAGCTATAGAAAACAGTGTTTCACGCGCTTGGCCATCGCCGAGTTCCCACGGTCCTCAAGGGATTCTTAATCGCCCTACGTCCCTGGTTAGGGATAATAGGAATTGATGATGGTGATGATTACAGACTCGAGACATTACATATACTAAGGGGTAAAATCCGAACCGTAAATGAACTTAGGCCAAAATCGTTAAAAAAATCCGCTATTCCATCCAAGGTGCACCAAATGCACTGTTATATTTTCTTTGACCCTTTGTTGTTGACCCCATATTAAAAGGTTTTCGTACTGATGAATACAGGGTGTTAAAAGACCGCCAACAAAGCGGAAAACCACGTATTATCCTCATCATAATGAGCCTTTTTGCTCAAGGAACTATGCCTGGGAAATCAACAGTTTCCGAAATAATGGGGTTCAAAGTCGGACTTTTAAAAACTTTTATTTTTGCATAAATGTATTCAGTATCTAGTTCTTAACGTACCTTTTCAAGAAGTCATATCAAAATTATGAATATTTCGTACAAAAACGACGTTAAAATTGTAACCCGCAATGTATTCTAAACATCGGCACTTCTAGCTTAAGTAACATAAACTTATACCTACGCTTGCGCACTATGACTTCTGTGCGTCACACGTTCATTGCGTAATAATTTTTTTTTTTTATTTTAACCTAAAAAACCAAAATAATTTTCCAGCAATAAATTTGTCGAAAAAGTACTTTGTTTTGTTGTCTAGTATGCGTGGCTTTCGGGTCTGTTGGCAGTCTATTAACACCCTGTATAATGAGTAAAGACAGCATCACCCAATATACATACCAATTGGGTACCTATATCAATGTTTACCAATGAGGGTATATTCGTTCACTTTATAGGCAGGAATAACAAAGAAAAGAGCTTAAAGAGGACCACCATCTGAAACTCCGAACAAAAGATTCGGGTTCCTCCGTGTTCGACAAATCTGTCCGTTAAGATAGACATTAAAATGCTGCACACATCGCAACTTCGCCTTAAGTTTCCCACACGAAAGTAAATGATAATGTGATTTGCTTAAGCTGTTATGCTGCGTTCAGACTGTTCCACTTTGCAAGGAAGTATGGACGACAGTAAAATAGTACAATAATTCAGCTGATTATGAGATTTGCTCAAACTAATAGTTTTATATTGGGCAGTACCACTGGGACAAAAAAAAACAAATCAGCTTAATTTTGTTACTTGTATTGATTAGCTCAATGACCCCCTTTAGTGCTACAGAACCTTTTTGTCACACGCTGTATTGTTCTGTTGTTTAGAATAATGAAAATAATACATTTATAACAACGTCGTGAAACAAAAATCGCTGGACAAAAATAGCTCAGTTCAGCTACAAAATTGAAAAAAAATCGTGAAGAGCTTTACCGCCACGCTACTTTAGTTGACCCTTAATAAAAGTTACTTGTATTGATTAGGACCCCCTTTAGTGCTACAGAACCTTTTTGTCACACGCTGTAAATATACGTACATTGGAGCAGCAGAAAGCAAGCGTAATCAGCTAGGAGAGCTGAATCTAAACGAGGGTATATTAAAGAAGAAGAAAGGCGGCGAAACAACAAACTCGAACACCGTAACTACTATAGAAACTTGTTCATATTTCTAAACTTGACTGAAAGTGCATTATAACTTTTACCTGCCTGACGTGCTGGCCTGAGCGGATGAGTGATCGCCGTTCCATTATAATAGATGCAACGAATAAACCGTTATGGCAAAATGTAGGCTAATTTATTAGTTTATTAATTAGCCCAAAAGTGATTAGCTATATTGGCACCGCAAGCCCTACGCCCGGCGATACTGGGTGCAGAATAGTATACCGATATACCATGGAAGTTCGCTACACACAGTGCTGTGCCGTCCACTGCCATTAAGTATGTATCGTAAAATTCGGCTGCATTTGTAGGTATACCTAGGGTCGCCTCGCCACAAACAGCGCGAAAGTCGCCGAGGTGGAAATTATGAAGATATCACGCAATTTCTTTCATAATCCTATTCCTTACCTACATACAAGGTGTTACAAAAGTACCTAACTCTTTTTACAG
The DNA here is from genome assembly GCA_949319315.1 of Zelleria hepariella. Classification (NCBI taxonomy): domain Eukaryota; kingdom Metazoa; phylum Arthropoda; class Insecta; order Lepidoptera; family Yponomeutidae; genus Zelleria; species Zelleria hepariella. The sequence continues at coordinate 7,757,795 of OX439395.1, forward strand.
GGTGTAACCTACTGGTCAACAGGATGTCAAATCTGTAAAAAAAAATTGAAAAAAATATATTTTATAACCTCAAAATAGAAAATTTTTCATAACTTTTTTATTTTTGTTATTAGCTCCAATTTAGAAATATGTTTGTGCGTGTAGCTGCATTTACATAGTTTTAAGTTGTGAAAACATTGTGAAAGTCAATGAAAACAATATTTAAAAAATACGTTTCTCCCGCCACATCGTTCACATTTTATTAATTTAAAAATTAACGGAACGTCATAGAGCAAAAAAATTATTTTGTTTGTGATCCCTACCCTGTAAAAAGAGTTAGGTACTTTTGTAACACCTTGTATAAGACTGACGACAACGCACGGCCAAAACCATTGAAGGAATAAGTTACAATAGAATGTGATGGGACACTTATGAGGTGAGTATCTTTTGGCTTCGCAAGTTTTAATGAGAAATGGTCACACGAGCGATTTTTCTCATCTCATAGAACGTCCGACAAATGAGGCCAAGCGTACCTAGTTGGTAAAACACGACATGGCTTGGCAACCACCAGTGGACGTAGATCGGACAATACTTCATGATTGCCCTACTTTTGCGTGAGGCCGTTTTTTATTCATTGCAAAATTAAATGCATCTCATCTGTTTGTTTGTGAGCATACTTCATGAATAATCATGGTTCGATGACCTAGCCAGAAGGTCCGAAATTAAAGGCTGTGTAGCTGAAAAAGGTACGGGGTTTTCGTCGAAATACATTATGCCGAAACTGTATCAAAGCCAAGAAACCGAAGGTGACCTATGACCGCTGGGGCATTTCATCGATATGCACTTAGACTATAGTCTAATAGTATAGTATAGACTATAGACTATACTATAGTAATTGTGCTATTGGTGCCATGAGGTCGGGTAGAGATTCATCTTCCACAGGATCGTGAGAAACAGCGCGAACGTGATGTTGATGTTATCCGGTTATCCCTTATCAGTTACATAGGGCTCAAAGAAAGTATCTCCACTTTTTACGGTCTTGCGACAAAGTATACCTTGAAAGAAATGACGGACATGCGTTGCTGAGACTAGAGAATAACAGTCCAAACAAGGACTGACTACGTGGCAAGCAAATGGCCTGAAAAAGCCAGATCACTGTCGTCCTACGGAGGCGTTATTTGATAACGAGGGTGCATCAAATTCCCCTGTAAAAACCAACACCGTAAGTAAATGGGTTACATTTAGAAAAAAAATACTATTCAAGGGTGCCATTTGCCAACAAATAAACTGGGCCCTTAGCCTGTAACGCAATGGCGGATCAATGGCGTCCCGGCATAAGGACAAAACCGGGCTCTCCTCGTTTTTCTCCTACAACCAGAGAATTAATCCTCTAGAATTAGAATCAAAATATTCTTTGCTGTACTACAAAAACATTAAAAGGACAGACAGCGTTAGCAAATCGTAATTGAAGTCGTCACCTGACAGCCCATTTTGGCACCATTGTGTTACAGGCTAAGGGCCCGTGTTGATGGTTGACTCGGCTGAAAGAAGCTAGAAGTTACCGCGCAACACCGCAAATAGTGGAGCGTGAACGTGAGAGGTTTTAACTCTACAGTGATATTAACTGGTTGTTGACGAAACTCGCAATTAAAAAAAACAGCCTCATAAAAAAGTAGAGCAAAGTCTATTGCGGAGATAATATTTCGCAGTCAATGGGCCGTTGCGGATGGACCGAGCATTACACACGGTTGTGCCGTTGACAAATATCGGGAGCAGTGTTATCGATCAGCGAGCTGTCGTGGGCTCTACACCGGAAACATTCAGGCTGTGAACTTTTCTATACGGCGAGACTCCTGTGGACAGGCGCGAATCCTTTCCTTTGCGGCAAGAACTCTTAAAACCAACATTTACCGAGTGACTGGTAAAACATCAGATTTACCGACAAAAGCTGGTAAAAGTACGAATTAAAGATTACTACATAGAACGATAAAACTTCGTAAATCTTAAGATAAAGGTGGGGATGCAAGGTCTGCCTCATATAAAGACTATGTTTTTTCGTTTGTGTATCTCGTTTTTTTGCGATGTAAGGATTTAAAAAAAATGCGCTGCATTTGTTCTCGATACGTCTAAAGTAGGGGCCCCACCCGTTGAAACGGAACGGTTAAATTGATGAAGCATTTTTCCCGTATCCCCAACCCTAACGCGGATTCGCGTGTAACACACATGTGTGGGTGAGTGTGAGTCTGTGTGTGAAATGTCGCATTACATGACAACAGATTATGATGAAACTGTTGAGAACAGTATGGGTATTTTTCACTGGTATGTTTTTTTTATTTATTTAGTATCATGTAAATAATCACCCCTGAGTCTAGTATCACTTTACAAAACAACACCTTGTATAGTCTGTCAGAAGACTGACTCTAGTGTATTTTAAAAAGAGGCCGAGAAAAAAATTACTGTGAAAGTCAGCTATAAAATCCACAAAAAGACCACTGTATTTTTATACCCCATGCGGGACAAGGCAGATTGGCCGGTAAACACATAAGCCTGCCTGCGCCTCCGATAGCGGCCGTCCGCACTGGTTTAGCTCCTAAGGCTGTCCTAAGTACGTCTAACCGCAGCCCGGCCTCTGATAACCGCTTCTCCCAGAATGGAACATTCGATGCCCATGTGGGCAAGGCCTTCCTGTCCATGGAGATACCGGCCTTAGTTCCTTTTGGAATGGTTGAAAAAAAAATACTAAGGCCTTTGCATCTACGTAATGAGATGATTTATACAGCGTCCAGTGGCACCTTCACTCACACTAGATGGGTGAAGAGACCACTCGGCGCTGCAGTGCCTGGGACATTGTTTTAGATGGAGTAGGCTTGCCCAGCACCTATACCATCCTGACAGCTTAGTCGACCTAGCCCAAAGGAAAGACAGGACAATACGTGTGGAGCCAACTGAGCCGCGGGTTTCCTCACGATGTTTTCCTTCACAGTTAGGGAGTGGTATTGTTACTACAAATTCACAAATGTACGTAACTTTGAAATTAAACAAAGTCATGAGGATACATGAATTGGAATGGTTGAAAACTATGCAACTTATGCTAATTTTTCCAAAGATACCCTAAGGTCCCTAAAAGCGGTGATGGCCTAGTGAGTAGAACAATGGACTCGGAATCGAGAGACCCAGGTTTGATTCCTGGTGCGGGCATGTACCTATAACTTTAATTTATTTCAAAGTTACGTATATTTGTGAATTTGTTGTAGCAGTACCACTCGCTGATGGCCGTGAAGGAAAACATCGTGAGAAAACTTGAGCGTATGAGGCATTATACCTTCAACGCAAAAATCGCCAATCCGCATTGAGCACGAGCTCGAACTCTCTCTCTGAGAGAAAGCCTTTGCCCAGCTAGTGGGACATGTACAAATTGTACAGGCTAAATCTTACTTACCCTAAGGTCTTACTTACACAAAGGCAAACAAAAAAAAACTAGGAACACCATTAAGTAGGATTATTCAAAATCTGGCTTGGAACCAAATAAATTACAATTTGGGGCAGCTCCCTAAGTTTGAGATTTTTTTTTTTGCTGAAGTAGATAATTAATTCTTTCGAGATAGAGAAATACACCCAGACAATATACATACAGTCGGCCACAGTCTCAGATACCCCTTTTTGTTCGATTGGCGCCCTTATGCCGCGCGCGGTAAGAGCTGCCATGGGGTATCTGAGATTGTGGCCGACCGTACCTACTAGCTTCGGTACTGAGTAATCATGCCACTGATACTATAATATCGTTATTGTTGAGTGTGTACCTACTGAGTTGTGAAAGTTTCCTAGCAGGTTTGGTACACTTTCTGCAAAATCCTAGTCCTAGAGTGTTCACGTACCTATTTAGTTGTAAAAAAAGGAACAACTTAATATAGGTAGTCACCCACTTTGAAAAGGTTGTTTGCAACAAAATGGTAAATATCAGAACGTTACCTCAGTACCAACCAAAATATATCTAACGTAGAAAACTCAAACTTTTGAAAGTAGCTTATATTACCTGTGCTATTACTGCTATTAAAGGATAAAACTTAGACATTAGACGTTGGTAGTCTTGGGTACACGGTGAGTCAGTCAAACCTGCGTCAGTCAACGCGTTGGCCTTGAGGCCGTAGCATCCATACACGGTGCCTACGGATTTATGTCAGGTTAGGCGGAACTGAAGGCAAATCTCCTCATGTATGGTAGGCGAGTAATACTTACTTCCTTCAGCGCTAAAACCCTATAAAGCTTATTATATTCAGTGATATTTCGTTATGATATTTTTTTAATTTTAAGACCATGCATATTTTTTCTATTGTAATCTAATTAGTATTTTAATATTTTTTTTATTATTATTTTCTATGACATGTAATTATTAATTAATTGTTCACATTTTATGTAATTATCACATTGATACCAATTTTTAAGACGTGTAATGAATATTATCAATAAATGATGTCTATATCTGTCTATAAGGGTCTTGGCGAGTAATACTACCCAGTAGCAATATCCTGCCGACCCTCACATCTCTATTTTTGTAAGTAGTGCAACTTCTGTATAGTTAAATAATGTTGTGCTCTTTGCCGAGCTCTCTTTTTACTGCGGGCACTAAAACGGTTTTTTCCCCACTGGAGGAAAGTGGACAAAACAATGGCAGTTTATTTATATTTGCAGAGCTAAGTCGCTGCGTAAAAGCTCATTAAGAGAGCAAAGCCGTACTGTTTATTAGCTCCCACCTGCCCTTTTGTTATTATTACGACGCTGAAGAGGTTTCCTCTTTTAAATGCTGGTAGATAAGTTGCACGGAATATTACCTACGGTCTGCAACATGCTATAATAGCCCATCTTATCGCGCGCGGTATAAATGCAGCGATCACACTGGCGAGTCTCTCACTGTACACACGACAGCACGTCAGACTGTACACTTTTGTTGTAAAGTCGCCCGTAACGTACCCGAGTAGAGTGCTAGCGTGTGTACCCGGAAAAAACGTGGATGCAATGAGGTAGTGCAGTCAATAGATCCGACTTTATATTTTTGTTGCAAAGTCGCCCGTAATGTAGCCGTAATGTACGTAATGTAGCAGAGCACTCGTGTAAGGAAGGGTTTATGTGCTGTTCACTTGTAGATATCACAGCGTTATGTTAGGGCACATGTCACGTGATAAGTTTCACGTGATGGTAAAGCTTTCAAAAGTTCTTCCAGTCATCCAAGGCTTGACATTAGCATGTGACTTTTCAGAGTTCACCTACTTGAGATCGATATCAAGTAGGTGATATAAGGTGACTATTAATACCACCTTTAGTATGCAAAACCTGTTACCTCGGTGTTAAAGCTGATCTAGGCCAAAACTTAATTCAAACTAGATTTACCTCAGCATATGGAGTGTACTGACTGCACAGGGCTGATTAAAATGTTTCCGATTTTTTCGCTGTTTAGCCCCAGCTGATTAGAAAATTCGATTGCACACAGATTGCAGCTCGCACGGAGATTTTCAGCGCCCCCGATACAAGCTCGAGTATAGGATGTGTTACGTAAGTACCTATTCCTCCGTCGCTTTGTGTTCCAGAGACGTTAATTAAAGGAGGCTGCCAGCTCAAGAAGGCGCTGCTAGATCAGACAAGGTTGATGCACAGGACCAGCCACCAAGGTCTACCCCACCCCCCGAAAATATAAGCGAGCAGGACCAAAGAGGGACAAAGCAGTGACATGTCACAGACCAAGTTATAATGGCCGAGCCTGATACGCTCGCGTCCGATAGTTTCAGATTAGTTTAATTATTGTAACGCCCCGAATAAATGAAGCAACGTCCCGTGTGGTGTTATCTTAAATTACAATTTTGTCCAAATTTCGATAAATAAAATTAAAGTCAAAGTTTATTATGTTTATTCACTTATTGTTTGTTTATTCACTTTCAGTACAAACCAAAATCATTTCCCATTCCCAGCAATAATGTATGGAAAAAATACTTTGTTTTGAGGTCTAGTATGCGTGCCTTTTGGGTCGGCGGCGGACACCCTGTATAATAGAATTGAGGTAGAATTCCTCTCCACATTTCCTTTGTTTCATCGCGTTTTGAATTCCCCGTGCAAGTCTAAAAAAAATGACAAAAAAGGACAATTTTCCAGAAAATTTTCAGCAAAAAAAAAATGCTTTTCCAATAATTGGCCGCGATCGGCCCCAATAAGCGTGTCTTGATTCCATTGTTCAGTGCGGGGCACAAAGGTGGAATGTAAACCTTTTCTCTACCGGACAAGTTGAGCAAATTCTTCCTTTGGATCTCCGCTGGCTCGTGAAATGTTAGCAAGTTAGTAGAGACGAACAAGGATCTCAACCTACATGAGTGACAGTTATTTTTTTTTGCGATGCGAGATAGCTTCTACTTTGTCAAAATATTTAACGAGCTCAAATCTTTTGGTTGAGCTGACTCGTGTAGGTGCAGGGTGACGTCACGATAGCTCGTAAGTAGTATTTGCTTATTATTTTTATTTTAGAACGGCTTTTGTACAAAAACAGCCAGCCGAGAAAACCGTATTTTTTTCTAAACGGCGATTCGCAGAACAAGCCAGTGCACCCAAATAGCTCAAAATGCCAAAACCTACTCGGTCACCGTTTAAAAATAATAGCTCGCCTCATTCCCCAAGCGCTGCAATTTCCATTAGCACGGAAAGTGAGCACAATGCTAAGCAAGCTGTTAGCGCATAATGAAGGCATTGTATGGCCCCTCAAGCAGCAACGATCATGGCGAATGCGGATGTGAGAACAGAAGTACCAAGCCTCGGTCACACGAGGCAATATCCACTGCAAATGCTAGCAGCTTTTGACAAACCAACAGCAGCTTTTTTTAACCCCCGATACAAAAAGAGGAGTGTTATAAGTTTGACCGCTATGTGTGTGTCTATCTGTCTGGCTGTGTGACTGTCTGTGGCAGCGTATGTATAACGTAGCTCATTTAGATGCGGTTTTTTTTTTACTTTGAGTTGTTTAAACAATATTTAAAACATGCTTTTCTCCGCCAGTTCGTTTACATTTCAACATTAACGGATCGTCATAGAGCAAAAAAATATATATTCTGATCTCTATCACCGGGCGCTATTACCCTGTAAACAGAGTTAGGATCTTTTGTAAAACCTTGTATAAAAGCGACTTAACCATCAAAGTTCCAAGAAAAGCGATAAACTCCACCTATGCTTTTATATTTCCCCATACAGTGTCGCTCTATTATATGAACCGAGGCTCTCGCGGACTCAGCCGTCCGGTGACAGGCATTGATAGTGATATATCGGCCGCCCTTAGCCAATTTATTGGCTCCCACGCGGACATCCAGATTGCATAATGCTGATTTGGAGCTAAAATACGCCCGATCTCTCGCTGTTTTGAGGAATTCGCCCGGCGAAGAAATGCTGGATCGCGCATTTGATGATAGATAGATGTAGAGAACTGTTTATTGTACGCAAAAATTATTAAAAGTACAAATGACAGACTCTTCCAGACAACCTTTGGGTAGATAAGATAAAAAATGTACAGTCACCTTACTTATCTACTTACTTTTTTTTATAATTTGACTCGAATCAACAGGATGGGAAAGATGTGAGGAAAGATAGAGGATTGCCTCGTAGAAGGCTGTATTTATTACCAAATAAAAAAGAACATTTAGTATTTGCAAACCTCATTTTATATGCCTCAATACCGGTAGTATCTTTAAGAGGTTTTAGTACCGTTTTTGGCAAAAATTGTCTGTTGCCAACGCAAAATATGGTATGGTATTGTCAGCAAGATTTGTGGTGACCCAGTTTTAGAAGTGCATGGGCCTCGGATTCTACTGTGCTCTTCAGTAGCAGTATGTTTTATCAAAATCGGTTCAGCCGTTTATGAGATACGTAGGCTAAGTTGAAACTATGCATTTTAATTTTAGTAGTTACTAAATTATGTACTACGCCAGTGAATAAGGCTGCAGTTTACTTATTTACTAGGCCGAAATATTCTAGCTTCTTTTCATAGTCTCTACAATCTTCCATCTTCAAACCTTATAAAATGTAAATACCGAAGTGGTACGATTATTCCAGGCAATGCAGTGGGAATGACCAATCGCTGTCAACGAAGGAAGCACGGTCGCAGATAAATCAGTTCCCGCACAATTTATTGGCACGCAAGACATAGATTCAATTATAGTGTCGAGTTAAATAAATGTCTCGGAATATTATTCACGGTTCCATTTGCGAGTTGTCTTCGGAGACGGTTGCCGTGCCAATCGGTGACATTATTGAGTTATAGGACTCGTCTGCCAGAGCCAAGATAAGACAAGTACTTATACCTCTTCAGCTTTCTACGCAAATAGTGAATAATTTGTTTATTGCAGTTAATTAATTTGGCTCTGAAATTCACTGCAGACTCTATGAAAACAGCAGCAGCAGCAACCGGGCAGTGAACTGAAGCGTAAACTGAATGGTCACTTCATACAACTCGTTTGCGTGGATGTACCACTAGATGATGTATCGTAGCAAATATGTAAACTGAAAATCGGAAAAAACAGCCTGAAAAACTTTCTAAAAATGTGCTAAAAAAGTTAGTTTCCGATATCGACTATTAAGAACAAAAGTCGTTCAAAATCACCATACTCAGTCAGAAGTGTCTGCTACTGAGCGTTTGATTATTTCATTAGTTTGGAAAAGCCATTTCTTGCAGAGCAGCTTGTCTAAGCATGCCGCTGTCTATCCCGCCCTAAGCAGATAAACAGAGTGAGGGAGAGCTCTTTATCGCGCGATATCCAGCTCCCTTGCTTCTTGCTAGATATTTGAGGTATTTAAACAAATTCAATAGGTATGCAAGGAATCTGATAAAATGGATTTTATGTTAGAGTCGACGAGCGAATCGAGAGTGATCTATATCACGGTATAGGTCGATAGAAATTGTTCAATTTCAGCAGCAATGCTGAGAGTTGCACAGAGCGGGCCCTAAAAGGTACCAAATTACAATCAACACCGATTGCTCATCAGCGCAAAAGGTGTACAGGATCACCCGAGTTCACCCGTCATATGGAAAGCAAAGTCGTACGCCCCTGCCAGCCAATCTGAACTTGTGTTCCTGGGCTTAAGGTGCAAAGTGGTGTGCCCGCTGAAATGGCCCGCATTTGGCCTTATTTGCTTGAGTGCCTCGCGAAGTCAGCGACTGGAAGCTACGCTGCTATTCATCACGGCGAAACCAGGCCGATTTATTAGCCCACTCGTATATCTTCACTTAATTGGGTTAATCTATTGCATGTCGTTTCACCTTGCAACCGAAACCTTGCCAGATAACAACTCTGTTACAAGTGTAACAATCACGTGAAGCGATCCTGTAGGTTAATTTTTAGTACATTCATGGAACTTTACTACAATGTTCTGAATTGTGTTGTTAACGAACTAGTGAAACAAATGACCGGGGTAAATTTCTGTGCTATCGTGGTATCTGTACTATTAGGTATATTATGCTTTAGTTATAAAAAAAAGTCGTTTCCTAGATTTTCCGGCAATAATACGACACGACCGGCAGCAGGCCATTGTCGGATAGAAAATCTTCAGCAGAGGTAGAGAGTCCTTTGACTGTCCACAATAAATTCTTCCCCAATCGCATCGCAGCTCGGAAGCGGAAATGAGTCGACCCAAATGACGGAAACAAGTTGAGCTTATTTGTGCTTCGTAGCGGATCCTCCTTATACGCTTCCGCACGGGGCAACGACGCCACTCAAAATTTATTTCAGCGAGCGCCACACATATGTTTCTTTTTTTCCTTGGTTCGAGTGGTGTATGTTTATTCATTTGTACCGGATTTGTACCTTTTAAGCTATACCTACTGACGGTCTAAAGCCGCGTCTTCATGGCCTAAGTGCGCGCTGCGGCAAAATGAACTTAAAGCTTCTGATAGGTCGTTTTCATCTGAGTGCACTATCTGAGTGTATGTATCCAGAAGCTATTAAGGTTGGACGATAGCAACGTGGCGGGAAATTCAAATATTTCACAGTTTTTTACATTTTGTAGCCAAACTGAGCTATTTTTGTTCAGCGATTTTTCGTTCGCGGCAATAACATAGTATTCTTTTCATTATTGTTAACAACAAACCAACAATAATTCAGCCGATTCTGTGTTCTGGTCTACTACTGCACTGCCCAAAAAACTTGTTGATGACTCGGCTGAATTATTGTTGTTCTTTGACTTTGACGACGCATACACCGTGATGATGATGTTGTCAGAGCAGTGTGTACCTACGGGTGTCATGTTAGGTCATCAGTAAAGACACGACCCCATCATTCGTGACCTTCAGACCAGGGTTACCTTTGACGCTATTGCGTTCATATTGACAAGGTATTTGAATTATGTTTTCTTTGAATTCGCATTCATGCTTTGATTTTATGTACTTTGTAATTTTTATACAAAGGTAAGTCTATTTTGTGCAATCGAATTATAAAATGCGTCTAAATCAGTGAAATATTGAATTTCGTAAATTGCGCCATATTGAAAAATTGCGCCAAGGGTAGAGGAGGGCAGCTGGCGTAATATGAGCGCCCTAATACATGGATTCGATATCACTTTTTACTTACACAGAATACTGCTCTAGAGGTAAAGATAGAGATAGCTATTTTGAGCTATAAACCTCGATATGCTCATGCTAAGCCAGCAGTTGTAGACAAGTTTCGTAGAGTTTCATAGAGTTTTTATTTCTCTGGGAGCTTGTGGACAGATATTATTTTAGTGTGCCGGCTACACAAAACACTACTAGTACGGAAGCCGACCGCATGATCTTCACGTCACTTGATACAAAGTTAAGCTCTATGGCTTCAAATAGAAAAAGTTACGCTGAGCTCGAATCAATCGGTCTTATTACTCTAAATTGGCCGAAAGGTCGAAAAAAAGGGCCACTTCCGGTGCAAAAAAACACCCGATTTTACGTGATCTGATACAAGAATCAGACTGGTGGCTTCAATTAGAACTTCTTTCGGAGAAGCAGAAAAATCAAGTCTGTCAGCTCTGGAGTGGCCGGAAGTACCTGACAGACGCTCTCAAAGATCCCGATTTTGCTCCAAATTTACGTGATCTGATACAAGAATATGACTGATGGCTTCAATTAGAACTTCTTTCGGAGAAGCAGAAAAACCAAGTCTGTCAGCTCTGGAGTGGCCGGAAGTACCTGACAGACGCCCTCAAAGATCATGATTTTGCTCCAAAATTACGTGATCTGATACAAGAATGAGACTGGTGGCTTCAATTAGAACTTCTTTCGGAGAGGCAGAAAAACCAAGTCTGCCAGCGCTGGAGTGGCCGGAAGTACCCGACAGACGCCCTCAAAGATCATGATTTTGCTCCAAATTTACGTGATCTGATACAAGAATGAGACTGGTGGCTTCAAATAGCCCTTGATCAGCAGAAACAGAAAAACCAAGTCTGCCAGCTCTGGAGTGGCCGGAAGTACCCGACAGACGGCCTCAAAGGTTGATGGTGACTACTACATTTACTTCATCTGGTACAAAAATTGAATAAGTTGCAAATGTTCATGTTTAAATAAAGGTTGTCTGGTAGATACACACTGGATCAGTCAGTTAATAGAGTGGAGACTCGGGCCTGGAAGTGTTCGCCAGAAGGATGTTACTTAGTGACCCGACCACAAGGATCGTTTTTGACATTTCGGATAGAGATGGGCGGTGAGTAAATACTAAATAGTATTGAATGATTCGGTAAAGAAAATATGAATATTCATTCGTTTTTACTCGTTTTTACTGAGTATATACCCAAAAGCAAGAGTTAATACTTTTGTATGTACTTTTGTTGTTGGTTTACAAGGGCAGCACCATTAACCGTTAAAGCTACAGGAGAACTGTCGGAATAAAAGTCTTTGAATTGCGAAAATATCATGAATGGCATTTACAGATTTTGAAATTTTGAAAAATATATACAGGGTGCAAGTAAATTGGTAAATTTCACCAAACTTATTTTTTCGTGCCATATGATTTTGTTTCTAGTAAATAAGGATCAAAAGCCATGGTCAAAACATTAGAAATATAAAAAAATCTAAATAAAACCATTTCCATTATACAGGGTGGCGCGTTGAGGCAGCACCATCAACCGTTATAGCTACAGAAAAACTGTCAGAAAATAAAGTCATCAGATTGCAAAAATATTACGAGTGGCATTTAAAAATTTTGAAAATTATAGACAGGGTGCCAAAAAATTTGCGATTTGACAACACTTTTTTTTCGTACACATTCGATTTTGTTCCTTGTAAGCATCAAAAATCATGGTGAAAATACTTGCAATAATAAAAAATAAAAACATTTCCATTATACAGGATAACGCGTTGAGGTAGCACCATTAACCGTTATAACTACAGAAAAAACTGTCAGAAGAGAAAGTCATCGGATTGACTTAAAATTTATTGACATCTTTAAAAATTATTAACATTATTATAATTATACTGTTTAGCATTATGTACTTATAATATTTGCATGCCTTAAATAGGTTGAATGTGCTGAGCTTTTAAATATCAACTATTTTAACATCTGAAATGTAACTACCACTTTCAAAGCAATGTAAAAAATATTTATGATGAAACCAGAGTGTAAAAAAAATCGGAGTGTGTGGACTTAGGTCTTTACAGAAATGACAGTCATCAATAAAATTAGTATAGTGCCAACATATTAGATGTTCATCTGTCAATTTTGTGCTGGTTGTCTGTTCCTTGATCGAAAAGAAAAAATGAGAAAAATACCATATGTGTGTCTTACAATGTGTTTTAGACAGGAAGTTCAGAAAAATGGTAAAAAACAATACAAGTATTTAGCACCGTCCTGTTTTAATTTTTTTGTTCGATTGCATCGACCAGTGTAACTGAACCAAAGCAACAAGCACGCAAACTGGGATGCTTTTTGCGCTTTCGTTCCGTGGTCGGTAAGGTACACGGCCACGTAACCCTGTCAAAACAGCCTGACCACGGCATTGTCTATTTGTCTATACACAATAGGTTTCATGGCCAGGCGGGCCTGTAACTTTAAACTTCTCTAACTTTGTCATTTCATTCAAACTACCTCAAAACTCACGAATATGACTATACTCATATCCTTGAGTTTTGAGGTAGGTTGCAAGGACAGCCAGAACCGTTATAGCTACAGGAAAACTGTGAAAGAAGAAAATCATCGGAATGCGAAAATATTACGAATGGCATTTACAGATTTTGAAGAATATAGTTAGGTATAGGGTGCAAGATTTTTTTTAAAACCTAAACTTTCGTGAGCACTGCACATTTTTCTATTAAATCACGGTTTTACTCACGTCGGTGTAGCCGACTAGTGAGTAAAACCGTGATTTAAGGCGCTGGGCATAGTGATTTAGCCCGCGCGCAAAACAAAATGCACAAAATCGATTCCTGTATCAAATACACTAAAAAAAACAAAAATGTTCACATATCAAACCCTAGAATTAGTTGAGACCTATCTAACACAGCCAGTTTTGTGTTGATATCCATAACAAATTGCAAGATATTTTGCTTAAAAAAAAGTGCGCCGCCTATTTTTTTTCAAGCAAAATATCTTCAAAACGTTTATTAATGTCAAAACGAAACTGGCTGTTTTAGATAGGCCCCAACTAATTCTAGGGTTTGATATGTGAAAATTTTCGATTTTTTTAGTGTACTTGATACAGGAATCGATGTTGTGCATTTTTCGTTGCGCTCGGGCGATTCACTATGCACAGCGCCTTAATAGAAAATTGCAAGAAACGTTGTTTTTTTGACATAATTATTTTTACGTGCCATTCGATTTTGTTTATTGATCAAAAGTTACTATCAGACCAGCCATGGTCAAAACACGCCAAGTGCGAGTTGAACTCACGCACCGAGGGTCCATGAAACCATTGTTTTTATTGAATGGCTGCACGGAATCTTCGTTTCGTGAGTCCGGCTCGCACTTGGCCGTTTTTTATTTATATTGAAACATAGGATCGATACAAGCGATGCTCTATGTATAATCACAAATTCGCAAGAAAATGTAGAAACCAGTCGTTTGGGTATTCTTACTTCAGCTTATTTAGCTCATCTTTTTTCCTTTGCTTGTCATACAGACCTTATTGTTACTTACATGTATTAAAAATAAATCAGTTTATGTCGAACCATCTGACGTATTATTACAGTCATAATGATTTTTACACTCCACACCCCTCGCGCCCTCTACCTGCTAAAGTAGCCATGTGCACCATCATCTACCTACACTATCTACACTAATCTACATCTGCACTATAATATTATAAAGAGGAAAGATTTGATTGTTTGTTTGTATTTAATAGGCTCCGAAACTACTGAACCGATTTTAAAAAATATTTTACCATTAGAAGCCGACATTATCCTTGATGAACATAGGCTACTTTTAAACGCGGGAAAATGCTTAATTTCTACGGGAAAACGGGTAATAGGACAACGGGTAGTAAGAATAATTATCCTTTTTTATATTAACTTCTAAACGGCTGTACGACTGACAGTAAAAATCCTGACATCTGCCACTTAGACTTGTTACCTACTTGTTGAAAGTCTGTGTTTTTTGTTTTGTTTTGGGATTTAACATTTTAGAACATAACACTGGGCTCATAACTTGGCCTGAAAGTGTTTTTACCCTTGGTGTACCTATCAATATCTTATTAATTATTTTTTTGTTACTCATTGTGTCCAAAAAATACATTCCGTACTACAGTCCCAAGTAATGGATTAAAGTGGACATAAAGTCCACAAAAATCCATCAATGGATCTTTTCAATGGATTTTCGTGGACAAAGGGCACTTAACCAGTAAACAAGATAGTGCGGGGGCCAAACCAAATCATTTTATACACATATAAAATTACAGTTAAATCTATGACTAGACAGAACAAAAAAATACCATTTTACGTGTTCCAAGTAGTCATACATGGATGTAGAACTAGGCGGTTTTTTTTTTCTTAGTAGTCATACCTGTAGAACTAAGTGTAAGATACGAAGTATCTTTCATAGCCTGAACAGGTAAGATGGTGATACTGTACACCATACACCAAAATCCTGATCTTTGAGGGCGTCTGTCGGGTACTTCCGGCCACTCCAGAGCTGGCAGACTTAGTTTTTCTGTTTCTGCTAATCAAGGGCTATTTGAAGCCACCAGTCTCATTCTTGTATCAGATCACGTAAATTTGGAGCAAAATCATGATCTTTGAGGGCGTCTGTCGGGTACTTCCGGCCACTCCAGCGCTGGCAGACTTGGTTTTTCTGCCTCTCCGGAAGAAGTTCTAATTGAAGCCACCAGTCTCATTCTTGTATCAGATCACGTAATTTTGGAGCAAAATCATGATCTTTGAGGGCGTCTGTCAGGTACTTCCGGCCACTCCAGAGCTGGCAGACTTGGTTTTTCTGCTTCTCCGAAAGAAGTTCTAATTGAAGCCACCAGTCATATTCTTGTATCAGGTCACGTAAATTTGGAGCAAAATCGTGATCTTTGAGGGCGTCTGTCAGGTACTTCCGGCCACTCCAGAGCTGACAGACTTGGTTTTTCTGCTTCTCCGAAAGAAGTTCTAATTGAAGCCACCAGTCTCATTCTTGTATCAGATCAATTCAGAACACGTAAATTTGGTCTAAAACCTGATCTTTGAGGGCATCTGGCAGGTACTTCCGGCCACTATAGAGCTGGCAGACTTGGTTTTTCTGCTTCTGCGAATCGAGGGCTAATTGAAGCCACAAGTCACATTCTTGTATCAGATCACGTAAATTTTGAGTAAAATCATGATCTTTGAGAGCGTCTGTCGGGTACTTCCGGCCACTCCAGCGCTGGCAGACTTGGTTTTTCTGCCTCTCCGAAAGAAGTTCTAATTGAAGCCACCAGTCTCATTCTTGTATCAGATCACGTAAAATCGGGTGTTTTTTTGCACCGGAAGTGGTCCTTTTTTTCGACCTTTCGGCCAATTCAGAGTGATAAGACCGATTGATTCGAGCTCAGCGTAACTTTTTCTATTTGAAGCCATAGAGCTTATCTTTGTATCAAGTGACGTGAAGATCATGCGGTCGGCTTCCGTACTATACCAACTGCCTGATGCATTAAAAAAACAGAAGAAATGATTGCTCTACCATTCATGTTAGAGTGACCAGTTTTCAATAGAAGGTTACTAGGTACACCATTCGTAGGTACACCAATAGAAGGTTACTAGGTACACCACACGACAGCACGTCAGACTGTACACTTTTGTTGTAAAGTCGCCCGTAATGTAACCGAGTAGAGTGCTAGCGTGTAAAGGTCGACGTGCTATCGTGTGTACTAAACAGAACAAAATACGTTACTCGTCTAAAACAGAATGTAGAGTGGAATCACAGGGCACAGTCGCTTTTGTGTACACACGACAGCACGTAGACGCTTACGCTTTCGTTGCAAAGTCGCCCGTAACGTAAGTAAATAAAAAGCACGCATGTAAGTGCTGTCTTGTGTACAGTGCAACCCATCGCACCTTTAGGATTTAGCCGATATTCATTTGTCGCATAACACTGCTGTAAATCCGTTTCAGTCTATCGAAGTCTTTACCGTACAGCTTCATGGCCTCAAGATTGGCTTTGAATCGGTCGATGGCATTCATGTCTTGAGACTTGTCCCCTTTGGAGTCTACGAAGCGTCTGAGGGTTTCCTTTTGTGGCGCCTTTATACTCTGTTTCTGATCATCTCGCGGGTCTTCTCCAGTTCTGCGCGAATAATTTTTATTTTTTGTGACAACGTAGGTTTGGGCAGGTTACGAACGGTGTAGTATTTTCCGTCAATGTACTCTATTAGGAGCTCGTGTTCGCTCGCCGGCAAATTGGTCTTTAAATACATTAATTGTAGTGGTTCTCGCTAACTGTGAAGGAAAACATCGTGAGGAAACCCGCGGCTCCGTTGGCTCCACACGTATTGACCTGTCTTTCCTGTGGGCTAGGTCGACTAAGCTGTCAGGATGGTATAGGTGCTGGGCAAGCCTACTCCATCTAAAAAAATGTCCCAGGCACTGCATCGCCGAGTGGTCTCTTCACCCATCTAGTGTGAGTGAAGGTGCCACTGGACCCTGTATAAATCATCTCATTACGTAGATGCAAAGGCCTTAGTTAGTGGTTCTTCAGTTTTCTTGGGTGTTGACATGGTAACAGACCTTACGCTTCCTGTGCCTGGTGGTTTGTGAGGAGGGATTATCTGTTATGCCAAATTTTCTGTTTCTTACATTGATGTTGTTGATCTGTAAGCTTGCATGGTGATTTTTCTTGAGAACCTGAAAGATTTGTGCATAATTTTTTGTAGAAGTGACTGATGGATGAAGCCTGAATTCTGATAGATGGTGACATGCTGCTAGGCTGGCTACAGACTCAACACGACAGAATTTTACACTTCCTTGGATTTCCGTCGGCCAAGTGACAGCTAGAAAAAGTCAAAATATTTCCATTGTTTTTGTTTCAGGCTTCAGTCACTTTTCTTTCGCTCCAAACATGAAATCTCAATTTAACGCCATCTACCTCTAGTTTGTATAAGATGAGTGCTTGATGCAACTTCGCCCGAGTTAGCTTAACCACGTCGGATCTAAATGTTTCATGACTGTGATAGCTCACAATGTAGTACCAATGATTTGGGGTAGATGGCGCTATCTGTTATTTTTGTTAGAACTCATTATTTTGTATACGAAGAAATGCAGGAGAAATGGCGAATCCTTCGGGGGAGAACGCAAATGGGAAAACTATCCTTATTAATTATTGATTAGACTTAAGTTTTCCAAATCCATGTTTAAAAATTTTATTGTAGCCCTACTGACTCTACAATTTAGCTACATAGAGTGTGCATCTAAGTTCAGTACTTTTTTTTTGAATAAACGAAATGTAGCCCACTGTTACAAGAATTTACGTTGTAGGTAGAGAACTTATCTATGTAGCCTGTTGGTCCCTGCCCCTCTACCCTTGACGCATTTTTCCAATACGGCCGCAATATGGCGCAATTTACAAAATTTAATATTTTACAAATTAAGACGCATTTTGTGTTTTTATTGAATAAAACAGCCTTACCTTTGAATAAACTTTACAAAGTATTTAAAATCAAAGCATTACTATGAAAATTAAAAGAGAAAATAATTTTAAAACTTTTTCAATTTGATCGCAATAGCGTCAAGGGTAACCCCGCTGCTGCCGCTAAGACTTAGGCCCGGTTTCTGAATTGAGAATTGTACTAAGCAAATACTTAACTATCGTTCTGTCACACTCTTTTGTGAGAAATCTGCAGAGACAGGACGATACTTACCCATTTGCCTAGCGAATTTCTCAATTCAGAAACCGGCAGATATGAGGCTACTGTCGCTGCCCGTCCGGCTAACCGGAAGTCCAAAACTGTATGTAAACCGTATGAAGTCAAGGGATCAGACCAATCAGGCGGTTCGATTGGAACAAATGGTTTCATCCAGTTCCATTCCGACCAACGCCTCTATTATGTTCAAATTTCACTCAACCTCCGAGCATCAAAACACTCGAAAATAGCCCTTATTGAAATGAACAATCTATTTTTTGACATTTAAAAACCGTTATTTTTACGATGGATATTTTAAATAATACAGGGGCAGTTGGTCCGTTTTAGTTGGTTGGACGGAATGGAACAAGATCTATTCGCACTGCGAGGCGGCTACCGTCCAACCGCTCCGGTTGCTCGCACAACGCGACAGGTAGGTAGCGAGCCGGACGGTCGCTAAATGCACTACGCCGTCTACGCCAGTGGTCGGCAACCTTTTGAGACAAAAACGCCAAAAATATACACTACGATGATACGCTGCGGCTGCGGTTGCACTTACACCCCACCCATTGAAGGCACACGTGTTGTTTGACTTAGCACTATGTTAACTTTGGTTCCGGCATAATGCAAAAATTGCAAAATTGTGTCTGTCTTTCTAATGCTGGTTTTTAAAATGCTTAAAAGTTCTTAAAACTATTGTGGACTCATTCTAGTGTGTCCAAAAAACGTATTGTCCGCATTTTCGGCCAGCGACCAAAAATAATTCGGAATAGGTATCGATTTATACTGTAGCTGGTAGGTGTAGGTGGTGGCCCAATACTGTTTCTTTCCATTCACAGATCCAATCCCGGCCATTCCCGGCAGATCCAATACAGTAGACGGAAATGAAAAAGCTCACGATTGTTTGCCTAACCTTTCGATGGCCTTCCCGCTAACATCCTTCAGTCAACAACGTGAATTATACTACAGGCACGAGCAATTCTTATTGCTTGGACATAAGAGCGAGTATCTATACAAATTATACCTAATTAAATGCAACGTCATGGCTGAAATCAGCGGCGGGCGGCGCGGCGTTAGGTACAGTCGACAGTACGTTGACCTTTACAGGTTACGTACAAACGACAGCACGTCTACGTCGACCGCCGGGTAATTTTTTTCAAAAAAACCTTAAAAGACTCATAACTTCTAAACGACAAAAAATGGCTGAACATACGTGGGGGTGATTCGGGTAGCCCTCAGTGTCAGCTATCTAGATTTTCTCGCTTGACGTCTATGTTTGGGCCACCCTGTATTATGTGGGTTCTCTTCGCCCTATCTGTAAGTAATCTGAGAAGAGAGATATCGATTGATATGAGCAATAATCAAAAAACGTGTCAGAGTGTTAGGTACGCACGACGGCACGTGAGACTGTACACTTTTGTTGTAAAGTCGCCCGTAACGTAACCGAGTAGAGTGCTAGCGTGTAAGGGTCGACGTGCTGTCGTGTGTACCTACACTTTTGTTGTAAAGTTAACCCTAACGTAACCGAGTAGACTAGCGTGTAAGCGTCGACGTGCTGTCTTGTGTATCTACTTACACACAAAAACGTGATACTCTTCCAGCAAGCAAAAGGTACAAAAGACAGCACGTCGACCCTTACACGCTAGCATTCTATGGTTACGTTACGGACGACTTTACAACAAAATTGTACACTCTGACGTGATGTCGTGTGTACCTACTTTCTGGTGAAGATGTAACCATCTTCGTTGTGCCTTCGTTCTCTAATTCTCTATCTACAAAATATCAAAGAAACAAATATCATACTTATTTATGTTTTTCCTTGATGCCTTGATACATAAAAGTGGCGACTTCTTGTGTCTGAGGCCAAGAGACCCACTTCGGGTCGCTGAGCCATCGAAGTAAGTAAGTATGTTTTTCCTGGAATGTTTTCATACCTTGTGAGTTGAATTTATTTAAATATATTAAAGGTACACACAACAGCACGTCAGAGTGTACACTTTTGGTGTAAAGTCGCCCGTAACGTAACCGAGTAGAGTGCTAGCGTGTAAGGGTCGACGACGTACTGTCGTGTTTACTGAGGTAAGTACTTATCACTGATACTATTAGCAAAAAAATATCAATGAATTGCCTATAGCTCTCTAATTATAAAATCTCTCATTATAAAAAAGTAAGATGTACTTACTCGTAGCCTGTCACTAGCTGGGCAAAGGCCTTCTCTCAGAGAGAGAGTTCGAGCTTAAGGGTAGACGATAGCAACGTGGCGGGAAATTCAAAATTTTCACAGTTTTTTACATTTTGTAGCTAAACTAAGCTATTTTTGTTCAGCGATTTTTCGCTCGCGAGAACAAAACCGTATTCTTTTCATTATTGTAAACAACTGAACAACTGGTACTGGTCTACGAAGCAGTGGTACTGCCCAAAAAACTTGTCGTAGACCAGAACACATAATCGGCTGAATTATTGTTGTTCTGTTGTTTACAATAATGAAAATAATACGGTTTTATTCTCGCGAACGAAAAATCGCTGAACAAAAATAGCTCAGTTTAGCTACAAAATGTAAAAAACTGTGAAAATTTTGAATTTCCCGCCACGCTACTATCTTCCAGCCTTAATCACCACGCGTGCTCAATGCGGGTTGGCGATTTTTGCGTTGAGGGTATAATGCCTCATACGCTCAGGTTTCCTCACGATGTTTTCCTTCACAATCAGCGAGTTGTATTGCTACTACAAATTCACAAATATACGTAACTTTGAAATAAATTCAAGTCATAGGTACATGCCCGCACCGGGAATCGAACCTGAATCTCTCGCTTCTGAGTCCATTGTTCTACCCACTAGGCCACCACAGCTCTTTAATTATGTAATTAGCAAAACTTGGTTAATTTCAAAAGAACTTTAATTTCCATCACAAAATGGTAGAGCTTACTAACTATAACTAGATTTATGAATACTGATAAGTAATAAGTAATTTCTAAAATCACAAAACAAGCCATAATGTGTATGACATGCATATTTTTAGTACCTATGTATTTTAATAGATATGATATTGAAACTATATTAATTTCAATTATAATCAATATAACGAACCAATAACTGTCTTGAAACATACCCGATGTCTTTGAAGTTTGGAATGCTTAATTGGACAATTATAATATCACGTAAATTTTCGTACCCTAGAGACTCGAGACATCGAGGCTACTCCAATTTTAATCCCAATTTAGGACCGTTTCGTCAGAGCACACACACAACACAAGACAATCACAAATTGTCTACTGAGGTATACAGCGTGTAACAATAACGAAAGGTCCTAACCTAGGGTGTTATTTGTGTTGTGTGAACTTGTGTGTTTGTGTGCGTAAGTGCATTTGCATAGCAGAGCTGTTGTTTAAACACTGTCAAAATCAATCAAAACCATTTTTTTTCACAGCTCCTACATTTTTTTTTAAATCAACGTATCTTTACGTTGTAATACGTATTTGGGATATTACTCACCGGGTGCTAATACCCTGTAAAAAGAGTTAGGACCTTTTGTAACACGTTGTATTCTCAAGAGGGCCAATCGATCAAAAAGGGTTATTCTAGCGTGTGGCCGACTGTACCTACTTTATTGATAATTTTCGTTCCATTCTTGGATTACGGAAGTATGGAAGACAACCAGGGCAGCTGACCAGTGGTCTTAAAACTGTGCCAGTCATAGATGAACCTTCCTATGACGAGAACGATCAGGAAAGCCAGGATCAGGTTAACAATGTTGATGGTGCTGATGGGCATCTTCACCGTACTGTTGGTGCAGACGATGCCCAGCTGTATGGTGCTGATCTGTGGACAAAAACAGGTTGTCTTAAGGCTGAAAGATAGCAGCGTTGCGGGAAATTCAAAATTTTCACAGTTTTTTATATTTTGTAGTTAAACTGAGCTATTTTTGTTCAGCGTTTTTTCGTTCGCGGCAATAACATAGCATTCTTTTCATTATTGTAAACAACAGAACAACAATAATTCAGCCGATTATGTGTTCTGGTCTACGACAAGTTTTTTGGGCAGTAGTGCCACTGCTTCGTAAATTTTGAAATTTTTTAATTTCCCGCCATGTTGCTATCGTCCACCCTTAAGCAGGGTTTCTTAAAGTGGGGTATTTATTTTACAGT
Source organism: Zelleria hepariella (assembly GCA_949319315.1). Classification (NCBI taxonomy): domain Eukaryota; kingdom Metazoa; phylum Arthropoda; class Insecta; order Lepidoptera; family Yponomeutidae; genus Zelleria; species Zelleria hepariella. The sequence goes on from OX439395.1 coordinate 7,780,189, forward strand.
CGCCCACACGCTAGGATACCCTTTTGTGTTCGATTGGCGCCCTTATGCCGCGCGCTGTAAGAGCTACCATGGGATATCCTAGACCGTGGCCGACCGTACCTTTAAAACACTTTGTCTATTGTCTCTGCCTTTATAAAATAAGTATCTACCTAAGCCTATCAGTTTTTTTTTCAGGTCTTTGTTTTGCCTTAATACGAGCAACACCATAACTTTGAGAAAGGTAAGGCAAATAAAGCAATAAGAGCATTTTTCGGCTTTTTCCTTTCTATCGTACCAGTAGTCCCATGATAAAACTGTTTGGACGATATTTTTTTCCAAATTGTTAAAACGAACTGCTTCCTCCGCGAAGATCTAGTTATTTCAGCGTCACCCTAGGATAACCTAATGGAAGCTCTTATCACACCTGGCATAAGTGCGTCATTCGAACAAAAAGAGGTATGCGACCAATGGCCGAGCGAATTCAAATTCTTATCAAACTCAATTTAGTGACATAGCAAGGTCAACAAGTAAAAACAGTTCTGAGAATCCCAATACAAGACCAAAGATGCTACAACAAGACGTGTTGCATTTTTAGGGTTCCGGACCTCAAAAGGAAAAATTGAACCATTATAGGATCACTTTGTTGTCTGTCTGTTAAGACCAAGAAAAATCAAGTATAGTTTTCGATTAATGACGAAAAATTTAAAAATATATACCATTTCCTCCTTACAAGTGCTTGAATCCGACTCGCACTTGGCCGTTTTTATTTTTATTTTTCTTCCAAATAAATGCATAGAATAGTGATACGGAACCCTTGATGCACGAGTCCCACTTGCACTTGTCCGGTTTTTTTTATGAGTTCCGCACCGCAAGCACGCCGCACGCACACGCGGCGCCGGACGAGAACAAAAAAACCTAACTCAGAATGAATAAGTACCAAAATCGAACTTGAGAGCGTGCCCACGTAATTATTTGCGTCATTATGCACGTCGTCGCGCATACACGCCAGCACTCTACTCGGTTACGTTACGGGCGACTTTATAACAAAACTGTAGATACGATCTGACGTGCTGTCGTGTGTACTTTGCGTAAGTGCACCGGGTGCCTGCCGCTGCCCCCTTTACGCCAATCGGAGATTTATTAAACTTTATTTTGCTGCCAAGAAACAAAAACCTCAACACTTCTAAGAATCGTTCACAAACTTTTTTTTTATGAGTTCCAATTGGCCCGCATTCCGCACGAGAACAAATAAGTAAAAGCGAGTCAGACCAGATTCATGCATTGAGGGTTCCGTAACACCATTCTGTACCATTATTTTGACAAAAATCTGCTTGTATGGACCCCAGGTGCTTGAGTCCGACTCGCACTTTTATTATTTGTTGTTTTGCCTTCTTATTATAGAATGCGCAACCAAGTTCGATACCTCTATATGTTTTAGCGTACTTACGATAAAACTGAAAAAAATACGGCGAAATAATACGTTGGATGTAGAGACCTTTCTTATTTTATTTATTAATTATTTTTGTTAAACAATCCGCCATAATATTACAATAACACACATTTTCTGTGAAAAAATTAACTAAACTCTAATTTGAAAACTGAGTCCACAGAATGACAGTTGCTACTGACAGATAAAGCCAATCAGGTGACCGGTTTGGCTTTATCTGACAGTAGCAACTGTCATTCCGTGGACTCGGTTTTTTTTATTAGAGTTTAGCTGCCTACCTATTTTGGTTCCAATATGTTCCCTCCCGTCCTTCCCGGTTGGACAGACAGACAGATAGACAGACAGCGAAGTCACAGTAATGCCCTTCGGATACGGAACCCTAAAAATAACCTAACCTCGAATACCTAACCTGAACCCGCCCCATAAATCAAGATCTCTGATTTTTCCGGCTAGGTCAGCGAAGCCACAAATATTTCCGAGAATCGTTTAGAAATAGCATTTTATGAGCTTCCAAGTGCGTATGTTGTATGCAAACAAAAAATAACCTTGGATACCCCGAACCCGACCCATAAATCAAGATCTTTATTACGCACTTGTCCATTGTGAAGAGGCCGTCCCACTCTTGCAAGCTATGCATGCTTCGTCACAATGAATGAATAATGAATATTTAAGGTTCAACGAAAGTAGAGTATCGGAAAATGCACAATATTCACAGTATTTTCCATTTTGTTAAAATAATGTCTCTAAGGCCCGGTTTCTGAGTTGAGAATTTTGCTAAGCACATACTTACGTATCGCTCTATCACGCTCTTTTGTGAGAAATCTGCGGAGATAGGACGATACTTACCCATTTGCTTAGCAAAATTCTTAACTCGCAAATTCTCAACAACGGCCTAAGGCCCGGTTTCTGAGTTGAGAATTTTGCTAAGCAAATACTTAACTATCGTTCTGTCACGCTCTTTTGTGAGAAATCTGCAGAGACAGGACGATACTTACCCATTTGCTTAGCGAATTTCTCAATTCAGAAACCGGCAGTTAGTGTTCTTCTTGTTGGTGATGCCGACAGCCCGACACTAGGAAGGTAGAAGCAATGAAAGACGTATTTTAGATTTTGATTTTATTTTCTTTTGATATACTGATAACAATAGGGCTGATTTTACACGCAACACAACACAGACGAACAAAACCGGGGCTTCCTCGTTTTTCTCCTACAACCAGCGAACTAATGAATATTATTTGCTGTACTAAGTACACACGACAGCACGTCAGACTGTACACTTTTGTTGAAAAGTCGCCCGTAACGCAACCGAGTAGAGTTCTAGCGTGTTAAGGTCGACGTGCTGTCGTGTGTACCTACAAAAACATTAAAAGGACCGACACAGCATTAATAAATCGTAATTGAAGCCGCCAACTGGGAGCCCATTTTGGCACCATTGCGTTACAGAATCAGGCCCCAGATTGCTTTTGGTAGAGTGAGTGAGTCTAGTTGACGTCTTTTGAATTTTACTCTGTTGATTGTTCCGAGAAAATGAGAAAACCTCTTCAAAGTCTCTTTGAAGCCTGGCACACCAAAATATAGTGACGAATTGACGATACCTACCTCGAATCGCGATATTAATCATTTGAGACGTGCCAAGTTTAATGAACATTTTGATTGGACAGGGAGACCCACTCGCGTTTTCATTAATTTCATACATTCACGAATTATACTGTTGCTGCTAAAATTGAATTAGTTTTGGCGTCAAAAATCATATAAAAATTAAAAACCATTACTTACCTTCCTTTTTAAAATAAAAACAAAAAGGGCCAAGAAGTGCCAAGAACATATTATTCATATGACTACTAGAATGGTTTCCTGACAAAAAACCTTGATCAACTAAGTCTTATAGGTAAATAGCTTCTTCAAACATTGACATTGTAAAATATTGGTCGCGCGTTTTAGGACATTTAAAAAGGTCGCGCCGCGCTACGTAGTCAAAAGGTTTGTTCTCCTTTTTGACGAACACGTAAAACTTCTGTTATAGGTACCTACTGGTGATTTCGAACAATATTTTCATGCAATACAGAATAATTGATTATTTTTTCCGCGATTTTTGGAAAAGACAGAACAAAAGTTGTTCAGAATACAAACCTTAGGCTCTAAAACCACGAAATTTTCAAAGAAATAAAGCTACTCAAAGAAATAAAGTTGCGAAAGTGGCGTTGGATAGGTCATAGTATGCGAAGACCCAAAAACCACCCCTCCAAGATAGCACTGAAATGGTGTGCAACCGGAACACGGAAGAGAGGGCGCCCGAAAACAACCTGGCGTCGATCAGTACAACAGGAGGCTAACAGTCTCGGAATGAGCATAATTATCTGACCTTGAGATGAAGGCGTAAAATAGGCCAGATTGGAAAACTGTTTTGAGAGCCCTATGTCCCTGATTAGGCGTAACTGGAACTGATGATGATGTTTATGATAGGCTACTCTTTAGGTTAGAAATCAATACCAGCCCCGGATCCAGGGGGGGGGGGGTAAACCGGGGCACCCACCCCGGGCGGCAGTTTCAGGGGGCGCCAGAATCAGCCTAACTAGGGGGTGCAAAGAGAAAGAGCATCGGTATTTTTTTCGCCTTTTTCGATTCAAACCAATATTGATAAGCATGTTTTCGAACTTTCAGACAGTGATAGCACTGGTCGATAGTCAAGACAGGGAGACTGGTCTGAAAAGGGGAGCAGTAGCGGATTTAGGACCTCAAATTCTGAGGAGAGGCGCCAATGTCAAGATTTTGCCCCCCCTCGGAAAAATCCTAGATCCGGGCCTGATCAATACCAACCTGAACAAATGAGGTTTCCTTATTATCAGACTTGGACCACCGTATATCGGCCAGGTCCCGTATGACCCGCCTATACTTCAGCAGCAGGGCCTGAAACCGTGGCGTGTAGTGACTCTTTAGGTTATACCAATCAATACCAACCTGAACAAGTGAGGTCTCTTTATTATCAGACTTGGAGCACCGTATATCGACCAGGTCCCGTATGACCCGCCTATACTTCAGCAGCAGGGCCTGGAACCGCGGCGTGTAGTGACAGTCGCAACGCCACGGGTTGTTCCCCAGGAACACGTGCATTATGTTGTTGTTCGACTGGAACGCTTTGTCGAACGCGTACACGGGAATCTGCAGACAAAGATGCTCACATCACTACAGGGGGGTTACCCTTGACGCTATTGCGTTCATATTTACTAAGTTTTAAAATAAATTTCTCTTCGAATTCGCATAGTCATGCTTTGATTTTAAATACGTTGTAATGTTTATTCAAAGGCGAGGCTGTTGTGTACAATAAAAATATAAAATGCGTCTTAATTAGTAAAATATACACATTTGTAAATTGCGCCATATTGAAAAAAATACGTCAAGGGTAGAGGGGCAGGGTGTTGAAAGACCGGTCGGAGTGGGAAAGAACACTTTTGCCCAAAGAACTATGCCTGAAAAATCAACGGTTTCTGAGATAATGAAGTTCGTATTCAGATTAAAAAAAAAAGGAAATATGTTCAGTATGAATTACCTATTTATCATGTATTTTTTAAAAAGTCATATCACAATGTTGAATGCCTATATTATATCTTTCAAAAATATATCTTTTATCACCCTGTATAATAATGATTATCAACATCGACTCTGGACTATATCACATACCGCTTGATATGGAAAAGTAGTGAAGGCAGCTCTTATTTTGATTTCCCTTATCAGCCCAAAAAAGAAAAGAGAAAATGGAAAGTTCTCGAGAAGTTGCCCATCTCTAGCCCAAACCCAATAGGGTACTTAGGTACCTACTTGTTAAACTTAGAATTTTATTATTATGCAAACAATGTAGTCTTTGTCATTTGGGAAGTAATAAAATAGGCCATAAAAGCTATTTATAAGACAATAACACGCTTTGTCAAAACTAATATTAATAAAAAGCACACAATTATTATTATAGATAGATTATAATTATTGTTCATTGTATGCAATTATTATTACTTCTACGTTATCCGTAGAAAACCCTTCCAATTCGCTTGTAAGTTCTATCCAGTTTCGAAAGCGGCTCGATGCTATTATGACAGTTCCTTCCCAACATTCGTCAATAAATCCTGTATTAGCTAGTAATATGACATTAGGTTTAATTTTTTTTTTTTAAACCTAGTCTGCGAGTATTTATGATGTCATACTGAAAGTTTCTGGATTCTCGTAAATAAGACCAGATTTCCAGTTTATAGCAGTATCTACACGCGGTCTCGTCACCTGTCACGAATTCACGATATTATAGTCTACTAATGACATCATTAAAATTTCACGGCACCACTCGATACGTAGTCGTTTTCCGTTAAATCATGCCGTTCAAAGCTTCCGAACCTTCTGATCCACATGTAAAATGTTTGACACTTTTAGCTGGCAAGTAAAATTTTTTTGTCAGTTTCAATCAGTTGTCGACGTTGTCGTACGTCATCAATATTGGATTATCTAACCACAGGCCAACCTTCACGTACGGCCACAGTCTATTGTTTACAATAATAAAAATAATATTATGTTATTGCCTCGAACGAAAAATCGCTGAACAAAAATAGCTCAGTTTAGCTACAAAACTTAAAAAACTGTGAACATTTTGAATTTCCCGCCACGCTGGTATCTTCCAGCCTTAAACCTTAAACCTGAAAAAAAAGTCTCACTTATCTATCATTGTCTTTGTCATGCTAGTATTCTGTGATATTGTTTCCCATCTGCCAAGCGTCTTTATACAGGGTGTTAAAAGACCGCCAACAGACCCGAAAGGTACGCATACTAGACACCAAAACAAAGTAATTTTTCGATAAATTATTGCTGGGAAATGATTTTGGTTTTTTAGGTAATAATTTTGGAAAATATTTTATCACGCAATGGATGTGTAACGGAGAGAACTCATATTGCGCAAGCGTTGATATAAACTTTTGTTACTTACGCTCGAGGTGCCGATGTTAAGAATACATTGCGGGTTGCAATTTTAACGTCGTTTTATGCAAGAAATATTCATAGTTTTGATATGGTTTCTTGAGAAGAAATGTTAAGCACTCGATACTGAGTACATTTCTGCAAAAAAAAGTTTTCGAAAAGTCCGACTTTGAACCTCATTATCTCGGAAACCGTTGATTTCCCAGGCATAGATCCTTGGGCAAAAATGTTCGATATGATGAGGACAATATGTGGTTTCCCGCTTTGTTGGCGGTCTTTTAACACCTTGTATACAGGGCGTCCCACGGCTATGCCACATGGAGGGAAAGTACCTTAAATATTGTAGATGGAACATTTTACTGAAAGAAGACATTATTTTAATTTTAAAAACAATTTAAACTGCATTCATAGATATAAAAATAATTACATGGTTGAACTGGAAATCGAACCCGTTACATGAGAAAAATAATTACCCTGTAGTTTTATCATACCGATCGAAAGGCTTCATCATAAGGATTATTTTTTGCTAAATAACATAGTGTCAGAAATAAAAGGAAGACCATGAATTTTTACATTTTTAATACAACATTAATCAATTTATCAATGAAAATCACAGTAACAAAAGAATAAAAGTATGAAAATGAAACACGTTTTTGAATTATTTCTTTATAATCAGCCAGCCGCATTGCGATGGACAAAATTTTACGCGTCTTTCGGCTCAGGATACGGCTCCATTTGTTGCATACTACCAGTAGTGGAGTAAATCTGGCATTTGTTTGTATGGAGACCCCAACATTAATTTTCCCGTAAATGAAACTTTGCAGGGTTGTAATACACTTAAATACAAGATGTTCCATCAGAGCGTCCAAAAAAAAAACATTCCGGAATTAGGTATATAAACCTAAAAGTACAAATAGCTCTATATGTTGGACAGCAAAATTTCTCAGTCCAATTTTTTTTTACCAAATGACTTATCTCCATAATTAGGTCATGCTTGAAAAAAATCCACAACTTTCTTCAAGCAGAACTGTCACTTTTCGAAAAAAAACCTCATTTTATCCGTCATTTCGATGGAAAAATTCCTCAGTCAAGTTTTTATTCTCATTTCGGTTCTAAATGTGACTCGGCGTACTGGATAAGAAAATCCAACCATAACACGGTTTAGTCTTGCGTCAGTTGAAAATCACTAATAACTCAGCGCGGAAAATTCCTCCGTCCGATTTTATTTTTTTGTTATCAATGGTGGTCCCATTTGCACACCAAACCAAAATATCTAAAAACTTCACCATGCCGAACCGTTTATTCTACAGTTTAATCGATCACAGAACCTATTTAATTGACTGAATGTATATCTGACCGATTTAGTGCCGCCCCGCCGGAACGCATCGACGAGCGTTTCCGTCCCGCCCCATAGACTTCCTAGTACTTATCGACAATGGGAAGCGAAAACGCGCGCTGATGCGACGCTCTGCCGGCACTGAATTACAACAAGTGATGAGTCAGTTCCTATTTTTAGCTCCGGAGATGTTTCGATAGTTACGTCGCATGTCCTAGTATGTAAGTAATTGTGTGTCCATGCTTTGTTTTTATTTTTTATCATTGTGTTTCCGGGGCTATTAATAAACGTATTTCTATTTATCTATCTATCTTATTAATCGTAATAATTAAAGCGGACAAAAAAATACAATTCTTGGATAATATCGTAAATCGTATTTATTTATCGTTGGGTTGAGTTTAGCGTGCGCGAGCTGTGTGTAGGCACTGTGAATATTGAATATTGTCTTCAGTAAACTCACACGCACCGCATTGCATTCTCGTACATAACCGCTTGTAATAAGAGCTAAAATAAGAGCCGCCACGCAAGTGACGTATTTTTTTAACGAGTGAGCAAAGCGACAGAAGTTTTCCGAGTCTACTTGAACAATCGGGCGTTTGTATGTTTATACATATGTATGTATGTATTTATGCATGTATCCGATAAAAGTATAAAAACTTAAATTACCTGTATCTCCTAAACGGCTAATGCTATACCCATGTTCATGATACTCTAAGAAAAGGGCTCGATGAGATCTAGACGATAAATGTATAAAAACTTTAACTGCCCGTATCTCCTAAATGGCTAATGCTAGACCCATGTTCATGGTACTCTAAGAAAAGGGCTCGACGAGATCTACACGATAAAGGTTTAAAACTTTAAATGCCCGTATCTCCTAAACGGTTAATGCTAGACCCATGTTCGCGGTACTCTAAGAAAAGATTAGGAGATATGTGCAGTCGAAGTTTTTATACTTTTATCGTGTAGATCTCGTCGAGCCCTTTTCTTAGAGTACCATGAACATGGGTCTAGCATTAGCCGTTTAGGAGATACGGGTAATTAAAGTTTTTATACTTTTATCGTGTAGATCTCCTCGAGCCCTTTTCTTAGAGTACCATGAACATGGGTCTAGCATTAACCATTTAGGAGATACGGGCAGTTAAAGTTTGTATACTTTTATCGGGTAGATCTTGTTGAGTCCTTTTCTTAGAGTACCATGAACATGGATCCAGCATTAGCCGTTTAGGAGATATGTGCAGTCAAAGTTTTTATACTTTTATCGTGTAGATCTAGTCGAGCCCTTTTCTTAGAGTACCATGAACATGGGTCTAGCATTAGCCGTTTAGGAGATACTGACAGTTAACGTTTTTATACTTTTATCGTGTAGATCTCGTCGAGCCCTTTTCTTAGAGTACCATGAACGTGGGTCTAGCATTAGCCGTTTAGGAGATGTGTGCAGTCAAAGTTTTAATACTTTTATCGTAAAGATCTTCTCGAGCCCTTTTCTTAGAGTACCATGAACGTGGGTCTAGCATTAGCCGTTTAGGAGATGTGTGCAGTCAAAGTTTTTATACTTTTATCGTGTAGATCTCGTCGAGCCCTTTTCTTAGAGTACCATGAACATGGGTCTAGAATTAGCCGTTTAGGAGATACGGGTAATTAAAGTTTTTATACTTTTATCGTGTAGATCTCCTCGAGCCCTTTTCTTAGAGTACCATGAACATGGGTCTAGCATTAGCCGTTTGGGAGATATGTGCAGTCAAAGTTTTTATACTTTTATCGGGTAGATCTAATCGAGCCCTTTTCTTAGAGTACCATGAACATAGGTTTAGCATTAGCCGTTTAGGAGATACGGGCAGTTAAAGTTTTTATACTTTTATCGTGTAGATCTTGTCGAGCCCTTTTCTTAGAGTACCATGAACGTGGGTCTAGCATTAGCCGTTTGGGAGATATGGGCAGTTACTTTTATCGGTTAGTTTGCGATTTAAATTTTCTATATGACCGTCCTATATGGCGCGGACACCTTCTAATACTATGATCAGAGTATCGGATCAGACAAGTCGGACGTTTATTCCCGGCCTAAGAGCTACGAGGCCACAGACAGACACACAGACACACAGTCAGACACACCTTCATACACACAAACACAAGCTCTCTCTCACACAAACACACACACCCACTCACAGACACACAGATGGCTACTAAATATAGGTAAATAAGAAATAAATAAAACGGAGAACAAAAAAAAAGTAAGTAGGTATATTGATTGGTTCCATAGATTTGAACCAAGACCATGAAGTACAGTATCTTGAGCTCTTCCCCATTTCACCATTACGTTCGACGCTTGATAAACGAAAATAGCGATCAACTTGAAGCACAAAAGCAACGAAACATTTTATTTATATCATAATGAAATCTATTTCGCGGGAAGTGTGACTCGGTCTGTGTGCGACGTTGCCGCTCCGTGCGGGCGGTGTAACAAAAATATAAAGTATGATGACAGTCAAGTGGGTGGTCTCTATCGCTACGCGTTGCAAAGCGATAGACGGGTCACCAGTAGAATGGGTACGGCGCCACGAAAATATTTATTTGAGAAATATTTTTTTTACCCTGAATTGCGCTGCCTTATTTTGTGGATATTTAGGTTTTGGAAAGGAAATAAAATGATGTAATGAAATCTATAAAGACATAGGATAGAGAATTTTTCCCCTGCGATTTAAAAGACAATTTCTAAAAAAAATATATTTACTTGGGTTATGACTTGGATTTTCATGTTGTAAGTTAAAAACGGCAAAACAATGGCATCTCAAAGAAAAAATATGACTGAGCATTTTTTCCAGTGCAGTGTAATACAAAAAAACACATTTTAATAAAAATATGTTATTTGTGGTAGGGGTAGTTTTTGGATATCTCAATTATTGTTCCCATACAATATTACAATATTTTTGATGAAGAAACTTTTGACGGAGCATTTTTTCCCAACGAGATATCACCGATTTAAGAGTTTAGGTAAAAAAAAAATACTTCGGTTATACTTCTATTTTGGACAATTAGTAAAATACGTCTAATTTAAGGTACTCTAACATACTGCAAAGTTAGGAGAAAGGAGGAGTTAATGTTGGGGTCCACCCCTTCGTTTCTTAGAGTACAGGTAAATGTTAAAATTAATGGTCTTCCTTTTATTTCTGGTACTATGTTATTTAGCAAAAAATAATCCTTATCATGAAGCCTTTCGATCGGTATGATAAAACTACAGGGTAATTATTTTTCTCATATAACGGGTTCGATTCCCGGTTCAACCATGTAATTATTTTAATATCTATGAATGCAGTTTAAATTGTTTTTAAAATTAAAATAATGTCTTCTTTCAGTAAAATGTTCCATCTACAATATTTAAGGTACTTCCCCTCCATGTGGCATAGCCGTGGGACGCCCTGTATTTTTTAATTTTTGTTTTTTATTGTCTTGCAAAGGCTGAGGGCAAAGGCGTAGCACAATGTAAAGCCGCGGTCCGACTTTTTTTTTATTTTACAATTTTCTCTGAAATAGCACTGCAGATAAATCTTTGAGTATTTTTCTTGTATTCCTTGAAGTTCAATCTCGAATCAGTTTTTTACCCGACTACGCGAAGCAAAAAATAGAAGTTAAAAACTAAAACCCGACTACTAAAAGGCTTAAAACAAGACTTGTTTATCCAAAATAGACTCATAGATAATTAATCGTAGTCGGAGGCCATCGGTTTATCAAATGCGAATGTGGTGTCCTCCGACTACGATTAATTATCTATGAGTCTATTTTAAGGATAAACAGGTCTTGTTTTAAGCCTTTTAGTAGTCGGGTTTTAGTTTTTAACTTCTATTTTTTTTTGAGCTTTTTAGTAAGTCATTTTGGACGATCACCCAGAATAGAACCAAGAAGGGCAAAAAAAAACACATTTTGGAATTTTTTGTTCTATTTGTTATGTTGACGCTACATGTGTTATACATTTTTGAAAAGGTCTTTTAAAGCCCTTTCATTTGATACCCATGACGATGGTATCCGATAATTTTTATTTTTAGGTCCACCACTTTAGGGCGCAGCACAGCCGCCATCTTGGTTTTTTCAAAATCAAACTATCCTATGTTACCTGGGTGATTAAGACAAATTCAACGACACCTCATTTGTTGAAATCGGCCGAGTAGTTTAGGCTCTGCGAGGGAACAGATGAACACACAAACATACATACATACATACATACATACATACATACGCTGCTAAAATCATAACCCTCCTTTTTGCTTCGCGTAGTCGGGTAAAAAGGAGGGTTATTACCCGACTACGTGAAGCAAAAAGGGGGGTTATTTATTTCAGCCTCGCCACGATTAAAAAACAAGTGACAGGCTCGCAAATTTATAAAAAGGGAACAATGACATGTTCCCAGAGAGTTCTATTTTCGAAATCCGTAATGGCTTTTTTAGTTTTTTTTATTGTAAGTGGCCAAATCCAGAAACTCTCAGTAAGTACCTATGCCCCATGAAAGCTTATCTCTCCATAGAGTCACACCAAGAAGAAGAAGACATCACCATCGTCATCAAATCACGATTAGCAAAAATCATAAATTGGAGTCCTCCGCCAGGACACTCTTTAATCGATGGACATTTTTGACTGAGATTTTCAGTAGGTACACACGACAGCACGTCAGACCGTACACTTTTGTTGTAAAGTCGCCCGTAACGTAACTGAGTAGAGTGCTAGCGTGTCAGGGTCGACGTGCTCTCGTGTGTACATATCTCTAATAACCAGGGATAGATCGGAAATTTGGTGGCCACGAAGCAAGTATTCGGCGCTGGTTTTCGTTTATTTCTTCGCATAAGGAAAGACGGCACTCCACGCGGGATGAGAACGCTGATCGGCACTTGATCACGATATGACCACGGAATATCCGATCCCTGCTACTTAGCTACTTAGAATACAAGGTGTTACAAAAGTACCTACCTCTTTTTACAGGGTAATAGCACCCGGTGATAGGGATCACAACCTAAATTTTTTTTTGCTCTATGACGTTCCGTTGATTTTTAAATTAATAAAATGTGAACGCTGTGGCGGGAGAAAAGTATTTTTTAATTATTGTTTTCATTGACTTTCACAATGTTTTAACAACTTAAAGCTATGTAAATGCGCCTACACACACAAACATAATTTTAAAATTTGAGCTAATACCAAAAACAAAAAAGTTATGATTTTTTTTTTACAATATTGAGGTTATAAAATAAAAATAGTTTTTTTCAACTTTTTTTTACAGATTTGACATCCTGTTGACCACTAGGTTACACCGTGTAAAAAGAGTTAGGATGTTTTGTAACACGTTGTATAGCAATACAATGCAATACAATACAAAAACGACTCTGCTTCTCACCTGCTTAAGCATGTTTCCCCTCAGACTGAGTACCCGGAAGGTGGTGAACCACTCGGCGCCCTCGATCTCCCTGACCGTCGGCAGGCTGTTGTTGTCCAGGTAGAGGTCGGCCAGCTTGCTGTACTTGGGGTTCTGGATGATCTCGTGGATCGAGTCGATCTGGAGAATTCACGTAGTCCTTTAGATATTTTGTTACATGGTGTAAACAGCAACAAGTGGTACCTTCACTGCTACAAGATGGGTGAAGTGACTGCAGCGACTGAGTAGTCTTTACTCACTCAGTCGCTGCAGTTCCTAGGACATCCCCTGAGCTTAGTCAGCCTACAGGAAATACAACATGCGGACCCAACAAATCCACTTAAAGTTTCCTTCTTCCATTCGGACCAACTAAACCTTTAGTTAGTCGGAATGGAACTCTTTGAAGTCATTTGTATGCTGCTGCCTCTTAGGTCATATCAGGGGGTCATCATAGAGGGTCATATTTTAGGGGGGTCATGTCAATAGGTCATCATGGGGCGTCATATTAGAGGCTCTTGTCAGGGGATCATCTGGGTGGTCATATTAGGGGCTCATAGGGTAGTCATAGGGTGTTATTTTATGCCCTAATACAAGGTGTTACAAAAGAACTCTTTTTACAGGGTCATGGTACCTAATGATAGGGATCACAATCAAAATATTTTTTTAGCTCTATAACGTTCCGTTGATTTTTAAATAATTAAAATGTAAGCGCTGTGACGGGAGAAAGGTATTTTTAAAATACTGTTTCCATAGACTTTCACTATGTTTTAACAGCCTGAAGCTATTAAAATACAGCTAAGCAAACAACCATATTTTTTAATTGGTGCTAAATCCAAAAACAAAAAAGTTTTGAAAATTTTACAATTTGAGGTTATAAAAAAAAGTTGTGTTTTTCAACTTTTGTTTGCAGATTTGTCATTATGTTGACCAGCCGGTTACACCCTGTAAAAAGAGTTAGTATCTTTTGTAACACGTTGTATAATCACCCCGATGATGCGCGTAACAGTGCAGCACTTCGCAGTCATGATTGTATTAAGTACATGACATAGATGGGTGAAGTTGCTGCAGTGCCCAGGACACATTTTAATGGAGTAGGCTTTCCTTGCACCTACAGCATCTTCAGGGCAACTTAATCTAGCTACAGGAAAGAGAAGGTCGATACCCACGTTCACTTGGGCTTTACTTACAAGACGGGTTGGTACAAAACTGCTTAGTTGGCTCCGTGCGTATTCTAAAAAGGATAAGAGGGTGATATAGGTGCTGGGAAAGCCCAATCCATCTGTCCATGTCCCTAGCGCAGCGTCCGGGCAGCCACTTTGTACATCTAGTGACTAGACTAAGCACCGAACTAAATCCCATAGAATCCGCATTACGTATAAAATCACAATAAAAACTTGTCCCCACAGAAACAAAAGATATCAGCAATAGAAGAATACGAAACATCATTTCGACCATACGTCTAATATTCGAATGTCAACCTTATTGCATTAGTGTACAGTTTTACTTTAATTGCCAGATGCAAAAGCTTATGTTTAATTTGAGTCTAAAACTAATTTCAGGCTCAAATTAGTTCTGGGGTTAAGTACCTTTATGGGTTAAGTAGCTTGTACGACTGAATGCACAGTGAGAAAGAACCTCGAAAGAATGGAATAGATTGGTTTAGTATTCCTGTTTCCTGCATACATACATAAAAACAAATCAAAATGCATGAATTCAGATGCTACTACAAAATTCAGTAGGTAGGTAGGCTACCTACTGAATTCAGTTCGTGCGCAGTTTTCTAGTACCTACCTTTAGTACACACGACAGCACGTCAGACTGTACACTTTTGTTGTAAAGTCGCCCGTAACGTAACCGAGTAGAGTGCTAGAGTGTAAGGGTCGACGTGCTGTCGTGTGTACCTTTGATTGAACCGACTTATCTTAGGTAGATCCCAACAGTAAGCTGAAATATTATTTTTCTGTTGATAAGTAGGTACCTAAAATGGATGGCCCTGACCTGACCTTTCCTGTAACAGTCTGTATGCGTTGTTAAGTGCCATCTTACGGTGACGTTCCTTTGAAATAATACGAGTAATAAGTCGTCTAGAGTGGAGTGCGAGAGCTATACAACGTGTTACAAAACATCCTAACTCTTTTTACAGGATGTAACCTACTGGTCAACAGGATGTCAATTCTGTAAAAAAAAGTTGAAAAAATCAATTTTTATTTTATAACCTCAAAATTGAAATTTTTCATAACTTTTTTGTTTTTGGTATTAGCTCAAATTTAAAAATATGTCTGTGGGTGTAGGTGCATTTGCATAGCTCGAGTTGGTAAAACGTTGTGAAAGTCAATGAAAACAATATTTAAAAATACTTTTCGTCATAGAGCAAAAAAAAATATTTAGGTTGTGATCCCTATCACCGGGTGCTATTACCCTGTAAAAAGAGTTAGCATCTTTTGTAACACCTTGTATAATGCTCGCAGGGTGGAAGTGCATTAGGCGAGTTGGCACTGAGCCCGTAGCTACACATACATAGTCACTGGGTAGAAAGCGGCGCACACCTCTCGACACCAATGGTGCATGCACTGATGGGGATCCTCAAGTGTATTTTTTGTGTGTGTTTACTGTTTTGTCGCACTCTGGGGCACCCAACAAATGCATCACCTTACATCAGATAAAAGCTGTCAAATGGGCCTCTACGTGTTGGATACGACCCCACGGACCGGGACTCTATAGTCCCGTGAATCTTTAAGATGACTAACATAGTAATAATATTTATTTATTTCGTAGCTTTCGAATGGGTCAGAGAGCGTATTATGTGTTTATGTCGCAGAGATATTGTCAATTTTTAAGTTCGAACATGAGCCAAAGCGGTCGAGGGGTTGTCGAGATATGGGGTTGTAAAGTTTATATATGTCGCAGGGATATTGTCAAACCAGTGATATTATAATTTAACTAGTGAAATTACAATTATCCGGATTATTGTCAACCGCCACCATTTCTCACAATATCACGGGTTCATTTCAGTGACATTATAATTTTACTAGACTCACGCAGTGATATTGCAAGGCAGCAATGAGTTGACAATTTCACTACCGTTAGATTGTCAGACGGTCAATGATTGGTCCGTTTTCAAATTGTCAATTTTGAAATCATAGAGTTACAAAATAATAGACAGGTTTCTGGAAAACACAAGCTTTATTGCAAGGATATCAGTTTTTTCTTAATGTAACTCACAATAAGTTAGATTGATTTTTAGGGTTCCATACCCGAACTCTCTGTCTGTATTTCTTACCCTTATCTTTGGTAAGCTTACCGTAATAGGTAGCCAGTTGAAATTTATATAAAATATTTTTCATGGGGGAACTACAAATTAGATATTAATAACAAAATAAGGGGTGTCCCCCTAGAACAAAAGTGATTTTATACTTTATGCTCTATCACAAAAACAGTAATACTACAAGCGTCAAACTTGGTGTAGATCTAGAGCTTTATATTATAATAACAAATAATAAAAAACAGCCAAGTGCGAGTCGGACTTATGCATGAGCGTACACACAACCATATATTTTTAATTGTATGGCGGTACGGAACCCTCAGTGCGCGAGTCCGACTCGCATTCGGCCGATTTTTTGTTTTATCAGTCTGGTCACTGCAATATTTTCTTAGTTCTATGTTGAAATCCTAAGCAAATGGCGGATAAAGAAAGGTTGACCAATTAAAACGCACGAAGTCCCTCACTACAAACTTGACTCGTAATATACCTAGGGTTATTAAAAATCCACTACAGCGTTCCCGTGATATAACAATAACACTAAAATAAGTCCGTGAAATTGTAAGAAATGGAAGCGATTGACAATAACCCGGGTTGTTATAATTTCACTAGTTAAAATTATAATATCACTGGTTTGACAATATCCCTGCGACATTTATAACTATACCTATCTAATCCTTAGGCTTCGCTTGCAGGATCTTCTAAAGGCGACACTACGTCCTTTAGGAGCGCGATGTATGTACAGTGGGCCACACGCTAGGATACCCCTTTTTATTCAATTGACGCCCTTATGCCGCGCGCGCAGCGTTACCAGATTGGGTATTTTTCTCGCAATTCTGGGTAAAAATTTGGCTCCTGGAGAAAATTTGGAGAAAAGAAATCTTTGGAGAAATGTTTGGAGAAAAAGAAAACACAGTGGAGAGTTTTGGGTACTTAATTTTTTAAATAGTTTTGGGTAGAAATGACGTCATAGATGAAGAGGATAATAATATGGTTGTCATGAATATATTAAATTTATTTGAATAAACTTTCTTTATACGATGTAGTTTGTTTTATGTCAATACCATAGACAAAAAGTTTAGTTGAACTACAGTGAATGCCATTTGTTTGTAGTTTTACTGGTAGAACCACTAACAAAAACATTGTCTTTAATACTACCAGGCGAAATATGCCTTAGAATGAGGGAAAAAACGAGCCTTTGGGTAAAACCATGGAAAATAGTATCGTTTTGGAGAAAAAAATATTTAAATTTGGGGAGAAACAGAAAAACGCATCTGGCAACCCTGCGCGCGCGGTAAGAGCGGCATGGGGTATCTGTCACTGTGGCCGACCGTACGACGAAACGCTTCCGAGTTTTCTACACGATGGAAGAAGTACATACTTACATAATATTAAAAAGTATAACTTAGTAAGTAGCCTATGCATAACGTTAGAAAGAAGATTTTATTCCATTTAAAAGGAACTTCCACCCACGCATCGGGAATTGTAGGAATCTAGATAGAACTCACTTACTTTGTCAAACAAAACCAATAAATATTTTTCTTTACCCATTCCAATAAACTGCTACGCATAGACTGCTGTGCTACGTTACAAACTTAGAACAGAACAAATAATAGGTAGGTAGGTATGTGCCTAGGACTTAGATGCTTCCTACGCAATGATTTGGGATCAAATAAAATATTATGAATTTTATTGCATTTTCATCCTTATGCAGAGCGGTGATGTGCAATAATATGAATATGACACTAAACTTTGCCTCGGCTTCTCAAAGGCTTTTTAATATTACGTGCATAGACTTATTATTACACCGTGAATCACCAGTCAATCATAGAGATTTTGCGACAAGATTTACGTTTTATGGACTCACTAATAATCAGTCATCATCACGCACGCGAGTTAGTGCATCCTTTCAACCCTAATAATTGTCAAGTTAATGTCAAAAAGCTTTTAGGGGTATATTTTAGATAACTTAAGTTAGAACCATTTTCCCTAAAATGGAAGATTGTCATTAAGATAGTGCATCCTGCAATTGAGACCCAAATTTATAACCCCTTGAGATATCTTCCCATGGGACCGTTTCCAGAATGCACCATCGCTCTACTTTATAAGCTCCGTTGCATTGTATCCAGCAATTCAGTATACCATAAGATCTCATGCTGTAAGGTTCTACTATTATAAACGCGAAAGTTTGTAAGTGTGGATGGATGGACGTTTTCTACTCTTTCACGCTGAAACGGCTTGACGGATTTGGATGAAATTTGGAATGAAGATAGCTTAGACGTCAGAATAACACATAGACTACATATTATCACGCAATTACACTTAGGGGCAATGTAAACCACATATCTTTTTTCAGTAGTTCACGCGGACGAAGTCGCGGGCAAAAGCTAGTATTAAATAAATATTTTTTTAAGTCAAGTCCGGTTGACGGCTTTTAACTCGCGTGCTATATATAGGTACCTACTGTATTTTCTGAACTATAGCTTATTAACTTTTGAATGGAATTCAATAAGAAACAAACCGACCATCATAATAAAATTGCTGATATTTTCAACATGATAATATTTTTTTGCTAAATTAAAGCAATTTTTGTTGGAAATGGGTCACCGTTGCATTGTACGGTCGGTTTCATAGGGGTAGGCGAGTGGGGCTAAAAGTTTGAGAACTCCTGCCATGTTTTAAAAGCATAGGTAGTTTCTCAAGTACAAGCCATCCGTACCAAATTCCTTTCACATGCAAGATCAGCAAACATTCCCTAGGTATTGCATCACGTTGTAACCTGCGCAAATACTTATTGTGCAGGTTTGCAAAAATGTTGATGAGCCATTTCCGCTTAGGTATGCATTTATTAGACCGAATCGAAAACGATAGGTACGTAGGTACTATTCTTAGAACGCGCTTAGAATATCGCTGATTGAGCTCAGAGTCGGTTTACGTAGCGGAGGTACAGTTAGTGACACCCAGTTATAGCTACTAGAATGCTGGAATGGCTAGTAATGAATGGCTTAGTACTTATACTAAACGTCAAGTTGAACTTGGTTTAACCATGAGAGATTGAAATACAATACGATACGATACCATACAATATTATGCAATATGATGCCTAGGACACGATACGATGAAATAACATAGGCTAAGAATACGATAAAGTACAATACCATACAATATGATACGACACGATACTATGCGATGTGTGTGATACGTACGACACGATACGATACCATGCCATACGATACGATAAGATAACATAAGATAAGAACAGATCCAATACCTTGTTCCCCTCCAGGCGCACAGTGGTGGTGCTCTGCGGCAGGGTCACCGGCGGTGCCTCTAACCCTAAAGAGGCGCAGTCAACGGTGAGTGGGATGGTCGCGCCGGTCCGGTCCAACACCACGTGCATCATTGCGCGCGGCGACGGGCAGGTCAGATGTAAAATACGATATGCTACTATACGATACGATAAGATAGGTTAAGAATGTGATAAAATATCATACAATATGATACGATATTATGCAATATGATGCCTAGGATACGATACGATAATTATGATACGATACGATGAAATAGCATAGACTAAGAATACGATAAAATACTATACCATTCAATAAGATACGATACGATACTATGCAATGTGTGTGATACGTACGATACGATACGATAAGATAACATAAGATAAGAACAGATCCAATACCTTGTTCCCCTCCAGGCGCACAGTGGTGGTGCTCTGCGGCAGGGTCACCGGCGGTGCCTCTAACCCTAAAGAGGCGCAGTCAACGGTGATGAGTGGGATGACGGCGCCGGCCCGGTCCGACACCACGTGCGTCATTGCGCAGGCGCACGGCGACGGGCAGGTCAGCCGGACCATCTGTGGACGAAGCGGTTTAGGGTTAAGAGCCTGGTACGCCGTCCATCAGCGCCGCCAAGGAAAAAAAACATATCTTCTTTTTTAATGCATTTTTAAAAAAAAAACATCAGCCCACCTCTGCCCACTGCTGGGTATACCATTTTCCCCCTCACGATCCCTCGCCATCCGCATCCATTGACTCTCCGCCGACACAAAGATCCCTACCACCGCCAAAAACGGCCAATTTTGGCGGTACGAATACGAGCAACTTTTGCTATGGGACTAAGCGCGAAATCTCGACCAAATGTATGGAGCAGCTGACATTTTTGGAAGTTAATTTTTAGGCTGCAATATAACTATTTGGTCAGCAAGAAAATGCAGTTTTTATTTCATTTGAGCAGCGAAAAATATTTTTTTTGCCGGCAATAAAATAAAAATGATTCGCAATAAGTGGTTAATCCGCTCGCTGGTGGTTAGCAAATGATTCTAATATTGACAGCAAGAAAAATCATTTTATGTCAGCTTAATAATAAATTTTTTTACCAGATAAATAAACGGTAGGATTTATTGATTGGTCGGCAAGATTATACATTTGGTAAGCACAAAAATAATATCTGTAGGCCATAATATTGAAGGGTCTGTATATTAAAGTGTTGGTTAGCTAATAAATGAAAATGCTCACAATTTGCCAATTAAATGTAGCTCACAATTTGCCTTTGAATTACTTATATGGCTGATCATACATATACTTAATTAGCTATACAACCAATTTTAGAGCTGCCCAATATGACATTACTTGCTGATATTTTTTTTTATTCTTGCTGGCCACTAGTTGCCGCTCAATTAGCTATTTTTGCCAACCGAGAACATTTTAGAGCCGCCCAAAACCTGAATATACTGCCGGCCGTTTAAATCATACCCATATTTTTTTCCAGATTTCCTTGGTCCCATAGTAAAAGTTCCTTGTATTGATGAGCAACCATCTTCTGTGTGACAGGACCTTGTTGTTACACCCTGTATAGTTCGCTGGGCTTACTTTATAATAATATTTTTTTATATAATAAAAATTCGTTTATTTCACAATATAATTAAATTACATAGTCGATCTTTGGTTAGGTTCCGTTCCTTTCAAAGAGAGAGTTGGGGCCAAATTACCATCGAAAAATAAAGTGGGTTCTAAGCACGATGCGTTATTTTTTTTTTAATACAGTTGCTCAAAAAGTGGCGTATTGCAAGGACGTATAGCGTTCGGGATGTGGGCTATTACACACGCTCGCTTTTTTTTTACCTTTCCCGCACTCGTGCGTTCTCTTTCCCAACTGTCAAAATAATGTCTATTAAAAAGTAAAACCAACCATGAAGTTTTTACTAAAAAAGTTTTTATGATTCATGCAAATATATTTGTGCAAGTATATTTCTAAAAAGAAGCTACTAATTTGTTTCAATATCAGATTTAATGATTTGATTGAATGAGTTTGGTTAGGTTTCATTTCATTTCATCTCATTAAAGTTCATTTTCATTTCATATCAATAAAAAACTTCTACTGAAGACTTGGCTGTATGGGCATAGTTGCCTTTGCCTACCAGAACGGGTGAAGAAAAAAAAAACTCTGCTTATATTCTACGGTTGGCGCCATTTTGATTTTTCATAACTTGTTCCGACTGTCAACCCTCGCCTTCGGCTGCGCCTCGGCTCGGGTAGCCATTTGTCGGAACTCGTTGCAATGACAGCCTTTCCACACTTGTAATGAAATATACTATTTCAATTTGTGTTGAGTTGTTTTTTTTTCTTTGCGCATTGGCTTTGGCACGGTATGGCCTTTCAAGAAATAAATTAAGATTGTGGAGAAATGGTGAAATATGGAGTATCGACTTCTAAGTGCTTCACTCAACTCGTGCTCTGAAGAGTATTGTATTGTATAAGCGATGTGATGAATGAATGAGATCAACTTAAGAATCCCCTTCAGCTCTGCAGCCCTCTCGCTCGCACTTTTCAACATTTTAATTTATTGTAACAGAATGATTCAACTTTGGGCGATGAAATATATTTGCAGACACAGATAATTAAGCTATCGACATGTGGACTAACTTTTAATTTCATATTCCTAGTAATAAAAAAAATATCACGGAACTACTACTTTTAAACGAAGTTCCGCGATAGTTTTTTTATTACTAGGAATATAAAATCAAAAGTTAGTCCATATGTCGATAGCTTAATTATCTGTGTCTGCAACTATATTTCATCGCCCAAAGTTGAATCATTCTCTTACAATAAATTAAAATGTTGAAAAGTGCGAGCGAGAGGGCTGCAGAGCTGAAGGGGATTCTTAAGTGGGCACAGTCATCGATATGTGGCACAGTATTTACATGGCACGCATAATTTATCGCAAACCAAACCATAATAAAATTAATTACTTGCGCAACCTTTACCAAAAATATTAAATGAATAGGACGTTGTTTTCTTATCCGTATGTTACCGGCCAAACCCGATTTAAGCATAAACTAGTTTCGTCTAGCTAGGCCATACTAGTATATCCTGGACCGAACATATTCTTGCTAGGCCAGACTGAATTGGCCTAGGCTAAACTGGTTTCTCCATACGAGCTTTGGCTAGACTAGTTTAGCATAGGAAATATCGGTTTATCCATACGAGCTTCGGCTAGACTAGTTTGGCCTATGCAGGCTATACCGGTTTGTCCATACGAGCTTAGGTTAGACTGGTTTGGCCTAGGCGAAACTAGTTTATCCTGAAATCGGGTTTGGCCGGTAACATACGGATAAGAAAACAACGTCCTATTCATTTAATATTATTACATTAGTGCGTCATATCGCAGACATCGCAGTAGAAGGAATAACGGTAAGTTGACTCGGCCGTGGCCTTGAAATAATTTGCCTACGTGCCCCGTTCGGTCGGAAGTCACGCAAACTAATGAGGGCGGACTACATCGCTCGTTCGTTCAATAATAGTCTAAAAATAATGTCCCAGGCACTGCAGCGCCGAGTGGTCTCTTCACCCATCTAGTGTGAGTGAAGGTGCCACTGGACGCTGTATAAATCATCTCATTACGTAGATGCAAAGGCCTTAGTTTTTTTTATTATATCTAACTAGTGGTTCGCCCCGAACTATGAACTCGTGACCCCAGTTACAGATGTGTAACTTTGTTATCGCCATTCGCGCAGGCGCGCGCGCTTTGCATATACTCTGTACAACCCCATATCTCGGCAATCCCTCGACCGATTTGGCTCATGTTCGAACTTAAAAATTCTTTTAATTTCATTTAGCCGACTACCAAATTGAAGAAAGTGGAAGTGGGCAGGCCACATATGTCGCAGACAAGATCACAGATGGGGTAAAAAGGTATTAGAATGGAGACCCAGAACGGGGCGTAGAAATGTGGGCAGGCCACCAATGAGATGGACTGACGACTTGGTCAAAGTGGCAGGAAAAGACTGGATGAGAAAAGCCCAAGACCGAAAAGAATGGAGTGCAATGGAAGAGGCCTACACTCAGCATTGGGTGGCGATAGGCTGAAGAAGAAGAAGAAGAAGAAGACTACCAAATTTCATGACGATCCGACAAAATTTACTCAAGTTATCGTCGAACGAACATTCATACATACAAACATACATACATACATACAAATGCCGGATTGTTCCAGTAGACTCGGAGAACTTCGCTCGCTTATTTAACTAAGGGCTTTCGTGGGTTTACTTCGAGGCCGGTATGACAAAGGCGCATTTCGGCCGTTTGTGCGGACATAGAATACTGCTTCTACCTTCTTCTGTTTGTTAATGGAACTATTTGTCCTGTTATTTAGGTAGGTACCGAGTGGGAACCATGATACCTATACAGTTCTCGGAAAATTAAGCCATGTGATAAGCCAATTTCCGTTCGCTGCATCTGCATATGATTCAATAACAAACAATACACAATTAATATCAGCATAACTAGTGGTTCGCCCCGAACTGTGAACTCGCGACCCCATATAAACTTAACAACCCCATATCTCGGCAATCCCTCGACCGATTTGGCTCATGTTCGAACTTAAAAATTCTTTTAATTTCATTTAGCCGCCTACCAAATTTCATAACGATCCGACCAAATTTACTCAAGTTATCGTCGAACGAACATTCATACATACATACAAACATACATACATACAAACATACAAACGCCGGATTGTTCCAGTAGACTCGGAGAACTTCGCTCGCTTCGCTCGCTAGTTCAATAAGTGCGTCATAATATTTGGCTTGTTGATGATATACTAGTGGTTCGCTCCGAACTATGAACTCGCGACCCCAGTTACAGATGTGTAACTTTGCTTACGCCATTAGCGCGCTTTGCATATAAACTATACAACCCCATATCTCGGCAACCACTCGTCCGATTTGGCTCATGTTCGAACTTAAAAATTCTTTTAATTTCGTTTACCTGCCTACCAAATTTCATAACGATCCGACTAAATTTACTCAAGTTATCGTCGAACGAACATTCATACATACAAACATACAAACATACATACATACATACATACATACATACATACATACAAACGCCGGATTGTTCCAATAGACTCGGAGAACTTCGCTCGCTTCGCTCGCTCGTTCAATTATGTGGTTATTTGAGCGATATCATTTTGTTTATTTTATTGTCATCCATTTTACATCTTCATATAAACTTTTCATGAAAACAGAGCTAATTTATTGTTTCGTTTCGAACAAAATGGTAGCCAATTCACATTCTGACATTGCTTTTGCGCCATCTTGTTGGTACTTTAGTAGAGGAAAAACACAAAAAGAAGAAAGGTTCGATAATTTGGCGTTTTACGGATTCTGCGTCCAACTCGCGTTTTCTCTCTATAATGGCTCTTATATTTTATTACGCAGCTTGCTGTAGCGGCGAAAGCTAGTTATAGTTAGAGAGCTGGTGACCAATCGAGATATTTTTTCGTACAAGGCTAGGAGTTGGTAGGCTGACAGAGTAGACTTCGCTGAGTCTGGGAAAAATATTTTTTTGGCACGGTCGCGGTTGAAAGTTAGATTTTTTTTACTATGAAAGTTTAAATGTATGGGTTCAGTATATTTTTTTTGTCGTACAAGGCTAGAAACTTCTAGGTTAGTGGTTGAGACTCCGTTGAACAAGAAAATATTTGTTTTTTTGGCCGAGCGTGGTTGAAAGTTTGATTTTTATAACCCAAAAATTCACACTTTCTAGGTTATAAAAAACAATATTTCTACTGCGTTTGGCTAGTAATAAATAGTGATTTCGTGATCAGCGGAGACTAAAAAGGCAGCCTAAAAACTCCCAGCCTTGTAGACAAAAAATAAATGACTCAACCCATACATTTAAACTTTCAAAGTCGAAAAAATCTAACTTTCAACCGCGACCGGACCAAAAAAATATTTTTCCCAGACTCAGCGAAGTCTACTCTATCAGCCTACTAACTCCCAGCCTTGTACGAAAAAATATCTCGATTGGTCACCAGCTCTCCAACTATTACTCCTAGTACAATTAACTTTTTAATCCCTTTACGACTTAACACTAAAGCACAAATTGCTTGTTTTTCACAAGAACTGAGACAAAAGGAGAGCCGCACATCTGGCTTGACCCACGATTTCAAAAGAAACTTTAGACAATGCCAACCACCATAAACAGATGTGGTTCAAAGAAACCGCTCAGTGGGTAGGTAGGGTCGGCGTTTACAACCTCTAGCCTCTACCTATTGTTCATTATTGTTCATGAAGCTTTAGGGAGAATGCCTGAGAAAGCGCAGGATACCGCGGAAGATGCAGATGGTAGTTAAACGTATGAGATGGTGGCCACCCCCGGTGTCAGAGTTTGTAGGCCGGCCACAGGGCCACTGACAACCGGGGCCAATGGTTAAACGTGCCTTCCCAAACACGGAAACGCTCATTATAATATTGCCTTATGATGACAGTGCCAGTGCATCCGAAGACTGACCGTGACCGCGCTCGATATTGCCTTACTTTACCAAACGGCTAAGAATGGCTCTCCTAGGGTGGTATTCTAGAACGCTACTTAAACTCAGTTCAAACTAGAACGCTACTTAAACTCTGTTTAAACTCAGTTCAAACTAGAAGGCTCCTTGAACTCTGTTTAAACTTAGTTTAAGGCTGGAAATTAGTAGTGTGGCGGGAAATTCAAAATTTTCACAGTTTTTTACATTTTGTAGCTAAACTGAGCTATTTTTGTTCAGCGATTTTTCGTTCGCGAGAATAAAACCGTATTCTTTTCATTATTGTAAACAACCGAACAACAATAATTCAGCCGATTATGTGTTCTGGTCTACGACAAGTCTTTTGGGCACTACCACTGCTTCGTAGACCAGAACACATAATCGGCTGAATTATTGTTGTTCTGTTGTTTACAATAATGAAAAGAATACGGTTTTATTCTCGCGAACGAAAAATCGCTGAACAAAAATAGTTCAGTTTAGCTACAAAATGTAAGTCTGTGAAAATTTTGAATTTCCCGCCACCTTGCTATCGTCTACCCTTAAGTAGAGTTTAGTAGTGTCGACTGTCGGTAAAACAGTGCATGTTTGATTTGAATATCCCCCCTTTCATATCAAAACATGCACTGTTTTATCGACAGTCTGAACTCTGTTTAAACTGAGTTTAAGTAGCGTTCTAGAATACCACCCTAATGTTCATAAAGCTGGACTGCGTTATGAGCGCTACGCTACGGAAGATGCAGACGTTTCATGCCGACGTCTGCTAGACACTAATGCACTAAACAGTGCAATATAAATCTTAGCCTGATCCATGATGACCGTATACAGTGGCTTTTCTACAGCTGCTATTGGTAATTTAGGTCCTGGCAGTCTGACCTGTTAGACAGGCCTTTACTGAGAGATAGACATAATAATTCTTAAACTAGTTAGGTACCCCAAAAAACATCCATGACCGTATGCAGTAGCCACTCTATACAGCCTATTGGCAAATTAGGTCCTGGCAATAGTCGGGCCTTTTCTGAGAGAGAGAGAGATGCGAGAGAGCGAGAAAGAGAGATGTCATTCAAAACTTACCCTTAAAATATCCATAACCGTATACAGTGGCTTCCCTATATACCTACAACTGCTTTTGGCAAGTTAGGACCAGGCATTCTGGCCTGGTAAACTGACTTTCTCTAAGAGATTTATAGAGAGTGATACCGACAGAAAGAGGGAGCGATATAATGAAAACTTACCCTGATAACAATGACCTTGACCAATGTAGCAGCTTCCGTCTATACAGCTGCTGTTTGCACATTAGGTCCTGGCACTCTGGCTGGTTCTAAAATGCCGAGGGAGCAAGATGTAAAACTTATCGTTAAAATACCCATGACCGTATGCAGTGGCTTCCCTCTATTCAATTGCGTTTGGCACATTTGGTCCTGGAAGTCTGGGCGTGTAGTCTGGCTTTTACTGAGAGATAGAGAAAGAGAGGTATAGTTTAAAACTTACCCTGATAATATCCATAACCGTATGCAGTGGCTTTCCTCTATACAATTGCTGTTGGCACGTTAGGTCCTGATAGTCCACTATGCGGCGCTTTATGGTTCCGTTGTCCCGCTCCATGGCAAGCCAGTCCAGCCCTCCGTCGCTGCAGTCCCATTTGTTTCCTTAGGGAGAAGAAGATAGAGATGAGATTCGAGTAATACGAGGAGCTAGCAAACAGGCATGGCCTAGGGTAGCTAGATAGATACCGACATTTTGTAATTTTTATAAAACAAAAAAGACAAGATTTTCTTGCGTTTATTATTATTACCTAAGGGTAAGGTGTATTTTAATCTGAAGAACCTACCTATCTTTGTTTTATTCAGCTAAGGGTATCCCCTTTATCTCTGATTACATATATTTTCTTTTCCTTTATTATAATACCAAAGCTAGTTCGACCCAACTCACGTTACATAACATAAGGTGGCAATTCCAGAAATCTTCCGCTATTTACTTGCCCAGCCAGGTTGTCCTGACATAGGTAGGTCTACCTAACAATAATAGCTCTAGATCCAGCAGTAAAACGTTTACAGTGTTTTCTAAAACGCTACAGGCCTTCTCAATAACCGGTTCGCGAGGCGAGAGCAAATATAATACGCTGTTGCCTCGTACACATCCGGTCAGCAACTCTTGAGGGCAGCGTTGTTCAAATCGAGGCATTTTTAATTTTACATTGCATTATACGAGAGGGGGTAAGGGGTACAGTCATTCTCGCGCTAGGATACCCCTTTTTGTTCGATTGGCGCCCTTATGCCGCGCTCGGTAAGAACTACCATGGGGTATTTACAATGTGGTCGACCGTTTTGTACAACTTACGTCATTCATATCTAATTATCGAATGTTGTATTATTAGTTATTACATGCGTGAATCAGTGAACTAGTCAGCGCAGCGACTATTTTTAATCTTCTAGCGCTTAGAAAACACCTTACCCGATTTACCTCTGACTCTGGGGCTACAATGTCATTTCCGATGTCCACTCGTTGTGTTCCATTCCAGCAATAATGGCAAATGACAGGTTGATAATTGCAATTTATTTTTAGCAAGAAGTCTCTATGGCCCCTCGCAATATACCCCCGTATATTGCGAGGGGAGGAAGAAAATGGATAACTTATTAGATATCTATACCTACGTACATATAAAATTCAAAGTCCTGACTGAGTGACTTAGATACTCGTATCAACGCACCGCCTAAACTGCTGGTCCTAGAAACATGAAATTTTCAGTGTGGAATTTTCAGTTCAAGAAAGGTAGGTAATCGTATGAGGTAGTGGCCACCCCTGGTGTCAGAGTTTTTAGGCCACCCAAAGGGTCTCTGACATGGCTTAACGATTGTTATTAATGAACAACAACCGGGACCAACGGTTTAACGTGCCTTCCGAAGCACGGAAGCGCTCAGATATTATTGCCACTAGAGGTCACCCATCCATGGACTGACCGCGGCCGTTGTTGCTTAACTTTGCCAATCGATTAAGAACGGCTAGTACAACTAGGCTGTGAGCGCTTACCTACCTAGTTCAAGAAAGGAATTTTCGAAATTCCATCCCTAAGTGAGTAAAACTGGCCACCTGGAAATGCAACTGGACTGGAAATCTATTATTTTACTCGATTTATAAGCTAAAAATTGTTAGCTTTCCACAATGACTGTCATAGATAGCGGGGGAAAAATAGAGCTGCAACTTTTTATCTCAGTCCGCGCGGACGTCGCGGGCAAAAGCTAGTAGTGATATAATTTACCCTCCCTCATAGACTCCCTCATCTCTGTGCGGGAATCGTAATAAAAATATTTATAGAATAAACCTTTGGTCTGTTAAAAACACAAGTCTGTTAGGGAAAGGTCGGTACCTAATGGAAACTTTTTTCTTGTGCAGGATTTATTCGTAAGTTTCAGGATCTGGAATCTAGGCCTTACCAAGGTCCTAAAAATAGTTTAGCCTAGGCATTCTCATTTGACGGCCCATTATTAGCAAAAACAGAACAGAAAAAATAGAAGTTAAAAACTAAAACCCGACTACTAAAAGGCTTAAAACAGGACCTGCTTATCCTTAAAATAGACTCATAGATAATTAATCGTAATCGGAGGCCATCGGTTTATCATTTGATTTGTTTTTTTGTTCGCATTTGCGAATGTGGTGTCCTCCGACTACGATTAATTATCTATGAGTCTATTTTAAGGATAAGCAGGTCTTGTTTTAAGCCTTTTAGTAGTCGGGTTTTAGTTTTTAACTTCTATATTTTTTTGTTCTATTTAGTGAATAATTTTGGACGATCATCCAGAATAGAACCAAGAACGGCAAAAAAATACACATTTTGGTATTTTTTGTTCTATTTGTTATGTTGACGTTACATTTGTTATACATTTTTGAAAAGGTCTTTTAAAGCCCTTTCATTTGATACCCATGACGATGGTATCCGATAATTTTTATTTTTAGGTCCACCACTTTAGAGCGCAGCACAGCCGCCATCTTGGTTTTTTTTTATTAAACTATCTTATGTTACTTGGGTGATTGAGACAAATTCAACGACACCTCATTTGTTGATATCAGCCGAGTAGTTTAGGCTCTGCAAGGGAACAGATGAACACACAAACATACACACATACATACCCACATACATACATACAAACATACGCTGCTAAAATCATAACCCTCCTTTTTGCTTCGCGTAGTCGGGTAAAAATCCACTAATCTTGGTGACATAAGTATTTATGTATAGTGCTAAACGATTATTTCCCGATTAAATGGCTCAAAAAGAGGGCAATTTTTTTATATCTTGCAATAAATTATTAAACACTTGAGACTTTTTTTTTATTATTTTGGTTCTCCTTAGTTGCATGCACCACACCCTGCGTTAGCGCATTGGTGGACTTACCGCTCAAATAGACTCGTGCCAGCCTCGGCGGCGCTCTAAGCAGCTTGGCCTTCATGTGCCTTAGCTCGTTGCGCCTAAGGTCCAACTCGACCAGCTCGGACATCTGAGCCGTGACCTCTCCCGGGAACTCCCACAGAGAGGTCAGACCACTCAGCACTAGTTTCTGGAGACAAATAAATATTATATCAACTAAAAACCCGACTGCATTACAGACTTAGCAGATGGGACCATTTGATGTTTGAGGCTCGATTTGGATTGCTCCCGCCTGCTTAGACTGCGATGCAGTCGGTTTTTTTTTGGTATTTTTTTTTTTTTTTATCTCTTTTAGTTCGTCTTTTTCATTACAAACCATTCATTTTCGCAAGATCTTGAATTTGACACCCATTTTGAAGACGCTATATTGCTTTTTTGGTGACGTCATAAATATCACTCGCAGCGGCAAGGCCAATCAAACGACACCTCATTTATTCAATTCGGTCCAGCCCCTCTACCCTTGAAACATTTTTCCAATGCGGCCGCAATATGGCGTAATTAACAAAATGTAATATTTTACAAATTAAGACGCATTTTGTGTTTTTATTTAATAAAACAGCCTTACCTTTGAATAAACATTACAAAGTATTTAAAATCAAAGCATTACTATGCGAATTCAAAGAGAAATTAATTTTTAAACTTTTTCATTTTGATCGCAATAGCGTCAAGGGTAACCCCCCTGGTGTTTAAGCTGTAGATGAATAGGTGGGAACATAGGAATACATACATACATGACGGTGAAAAACATAACCCTCCTTTGGGCACTCGGGTAAAAATACAATGAAATGCCTCAACGAACTTAAACGCAGATATTATCAGCTCGCCGGGCATCTTTTGTCGAACTAGTTTTGTTGCGAAGTTTATTGGGTATTTTGCGATGGGTCGATGCAGTGGCCCCAATACGGGAATTATTCGACGGATCCATTTGAATTTATGCCTTCGGGGGCCGGGTATTCGGACGTATGGATGAATGGATTGATCCCTACGGACGGGCGCCCCTTCAGTCAGTGGCTAGTTTTAGTAAATGCTTGGCCATGTGTGAATAAACCATTCAACGCACAGCAGATTGAACGTCGTCTGTTCTCCGTATGACGCTAGCTCTAAAGCGAACATAAGCAAATCCCAATAGGCTACGCAATGGCCACACAGCTCAGGGTCGTATTCTGCGGGTCTGGATCTGGGCAGGCCACATACCTAGCCAGAATGGAAAAGGACCGCTAGACCAGGAGGGTCCTAGAATGAACACCGTGACCACATAGCAGGCCACGAGGCCGCAGACTCAGGCGCTGGGCGGATGAGATCCTGGGCGAGGACATAAGAAAGATGAACTATTCTAAAAATGCTGAATGTAGGACAATAAAAAATATTTTAAAAATGCGAAGTAACTTACAGTTTTATTTACAAACTAGTTGTGCCCGCGACTTCGTATGCGTTTTTACACACTTGACATTTAATTTAAATTCGACTGAGGAGGAAAACTCAAAAGGAAGGTTTTTTTTAACCCCCGACCAAAAAAGAGGGGTGTTATAATATAAGTTTGACAGCTTTGTGAGTGTGTCTGTATAAGTGTTTATGAGGGTGTGTCTGTCTGTGGCACCGTAGCTCTTAAATGGGTGAACGATTTGGAAGCGTTAGGTTTTTTTTTTTAAATTACAAGCAGGTTTTCTAGCGAATGTTCCTAGTTATGTTTTGTCAAAATTGGTTCAGCCATTTATTAAATATGCTTATTCGAAGCTAAAATGTCGGGGGTATTTTAATAGTTATTATTTCTTAACTTGCGGTAGCAGGGCTCAAAAGAAAGCAATAGAATAAAATAGAATAAAAACCTTAATCTAAACAATACATTTATAAATTTAATAATAAATATGTATTGTTTACATTAAGGTATCGCCCGTGATAAGATACCAGGAAGCTTAGCATAAGAATTGCTTAGGTAGTAAAAGGGTTTATATGTATCTCCCTCGACGTAGAGTGGGATAGATAAAGTTATAAGCCCATAGATAAGGTCTTACTCATTCTCATGCTAAGCCAGCAAGCAAAGCATACGGCTAATAACTCTGTCTATCCAGCTCAACGGTAAACAATAGTTATTTGCTATGCAAGAATGCAAAATTATTGTTTGCGGCGAGTGCTTGTATTGAATACCGAGCGGTGTTAAAAGACCGCCAACAAAGTGGAAAACCACGTATTGTCCTCATCATAAGGAACATTTTTGCCCAAGGAACTATGCCTGGGAAATCAACGGTTTCCGAGATAATGAGGTTCAAAGTTGGATTTTTTAAAACTTTTTTTTGCAGAAATTTATTCAGTATCTAGTTCTTAAGAATCCCCTGAAGCTCTGCAGCCCTCTCGCTCGCACTTTTCAACATTTTAATTGATTGTAAGAGAATGATTAAACTTTGGACGATAAAATATAGTTGCAGACATAGATAATAAAGCTATCGACATGTGGACACACTTTTGATTTCGTATTCCTACTAATAAAAAAATATCACAGAACTTCGGTTAAAAGAAGTAGTTCAGTAATATTTATTTTTTAAACTATAAATGTGAAATTTAAAGTATGTCTTCATGTCGATAGCTTTATTATCTATGTCTGCTACTATATTTTATCGTCCAAAGTTTAATCATTCTCTTACAATAAATTAAAATGTTGAAAAGTGCGAGCGAGAGGGCTGCAGAGCTTCAGGGGATTCTTAACATACATTTTCAAGAAGCCATATCAAAATTATGAATATTTCTTACAAAAAACGACGTTAAAGTTGCAACCCGCAATGTATTCTAAACATCGGCACTTCAAGCTTAAGTAACATAATTTGATACCTACGCTTGCGCAATATGACATCTGTGCGTTACACGTCCATTGCGTAAAAAAAAATTTTTCAAAATTATAACCTAAAAAACCAAAATCATTTCCCAACAATAATTTATCGAAAAAGTACTTTGTTTTGGTGTCTAGTGGCTTTCGGGTCTGTTGGCGGTCTTTTAACACCCTGTATAGTCCTCATCATAACGAACATTTTTGCCCAAGAAACTATGCCTAGGATATCAACGGTTTCCGAGATAATGAGGTTCCAAGTCGGATTTTTTTTTCCGGAAATTCATTTTTTTTTTCGTAAATGTGTTTAGTATCACGTTATTAACATATCTTCTCAAGAAGCTATATCAAAATTATGAATATTTCTTACAATAAACGAAGTTAAAATTGCAACCCGCAATGTATTCTGAACATCGGATAGCCTAGATTGTTCCCAGAACCAGGACTTATCACGGTCCTAAATTTGACTGAAAACTATTCAGCGGTATTCGCGTGATGAGGTAACACACAGACAGACAGACAGACAGACAGACAGACAGACAGACAGACAGACAGACAGACAGACATAGACCGATTTTTTTGCATTTTTGTATTCAGTATAGTTTACTTAGTAACCCCTGCTAGTTTTTTTCTAAAAATATTCAATGTACAGAATTGACTTCGCTAGAGTTTTATTATAAGTATAGACAACCCAGACGTATCATACTCGGTACGCATGAGGTGCAAATTTGATTTAAATAAACCCCTGTTGTCAACTGTGTTTGCCTCGCATTCGTAAGCGTAACCAAAGAAGTGCCACTCACTACTACATGTAGGTTATGCACGGTGACGGTGAGCCAATAGCGAGAAAAAAATGGAGTGTTGTTTAAAGTTTGATGAAGTCGCAACTTGAGCGTTTTAAATAAGCATGCCTATACAGTCATCACGGATTTAATTTTAAATGTACCGCACGCATCGCAAATAAACATTTGGATACCTAAATGTTCTCAGTTAGTTGCGAACCAGTTGGTAGATTACCACTTTTTGTGTTTTTTCTAAAGCACTAACCCGTGCTAGGGAAACATGTATACAGGGTGTTAAAAGACCGCCAACAGACCCGAAAGCCACGCATACTAGACACCAAAACAACGCATACTAGACACCAAAAACAAAGTACTTTTTCGATAAATTATTGCTGCGAAATTAGTTTGGTTTATTAGGTTATAATTTTGAAAAATAGTTTGTCACGCAATGGACGTGTAACGCACAGAAGTCATATTGCGCAAGCGTAGGTATACGAACAGTACATATATTTAGATACGGTTAATACCAAAAAGCTTTATCCAAAAAATTACGTCTGTCATTTCATTATCTCTATAGTGCATCCTGCAATTAAGATATAAACCCCCATAGGACAAGTTCCCATGGAAACACTTAAAGAAACCGACGCCATATCGTGTGCTTATTTAAACCCCAAACTTGTATGGAGCCAAACAGTACACCATGAACCTCGACATCGAAGGTAAGTCAGTCAGGGTCGCTCTCTGATCCTTTCTGAATTTGCGGCAGACTGTGGCAGCTATACATATATATTTTTTTAGTGCCCTGAACCTAAATCCGGTACTGGAATCTGGAATCTGGTCTTCTTGTCAGAGCGGTCGTGGTCCACATGTAGTATCATCTCATTATTATAATCCGTGCGGTATCAGAATGGGATATTACCTTTTGGAACTGAGACGCTCGCGGTCCGCCTGTCAGCTGTAGCGTCAGCATTTCGGCAAACTCTAGGTGTCTATGGCAAACTCGCGTCGAAACTTGCTTGTGTTTTCTGTGCGCGAGGGTGTCTGCTCGAGTTTTATCACGTTTTATTGCATTAATTCAATAACATTTAATCCTTTTAGATTACAACCATTAAACATTTTTGTGTATTTTCAATTTCGTAACCCTATGATAGAACGTCGAACTAACAATTTTTTTACTGACGCTACTCGAGAGCTGTCATTTTCGGTTCAGTTCCAAAAGGTATTATCACATTCTGATCCCGCACTGATAATAGTGGCTGATGTTGCGCGCCTTACGATGCCACCCCCTTTCTCTCAGTCAGAGGTTTCTCGGTTGCATTCACCCAAGACTATTTTGACCACATCCTACGCAGCGACAAATATGTATCACCTTGCCTTCTGCAACTGCGCCGCCGAAGACTTGACCGCGCAACAACATCATGGCTCCAAAATCTCGCAGAATGGTTCAACACGAGCCACACAAAACTCTTCCGAGCCGCAACGTCACGAGCCAAAGTGGCCGTAATGATAGCCGACCTCCGTTATCAAAGGACGAAGATGGGTCTTTTGGATTGCACCCTAAATAGCTTGCTCATAAAGTACGGCCCTGTGGTCCTGTGCCACTAATTTAACAGAATCCAATTTGTAAGCGGAAGCAAACGTATAATGATCGCAACTCGCAACTCGGCTTTGATACAGTATCCTGTCCGGCTGGCAATGCAAAAGGGCGGGAAAAGGTTTCAGGCTCGTTGTGGCTATTATTTGTGAAAAATAAAAGCCCGTAGAACTAACACGCAGGTACGGTCGGCCACAATCTCAGATACCCCATGTCAGTTCTTATCGCGCGCGGCAAAAGGGCGCCAATCGAACAAAAAGGGGTATCTGAGACTGTGGCCGATAAGTGGCTGACGAAAATACACCTGCCGGTTTCATAATCTCAAAGTAGAACGATATTACGTGAAAATTTTCAAAATGCCTATGTATTTGTACTTGTTGTAAATTGTTTAGTATTTAGGATGGCAATAGTCGTCAGCTCCAGTGGCGTAACTAGGGTGGGGCAGGCAGGGCACGTGCCCTGGGCGCCATTTCAAGGGGGCGCAAAACAGCAACTCGTAAATTCAAAATTATCCAACAATTTACTTCAAATTATCAGACGAGTCATGGTAGTGTAAATAGTGTAAGTGACGATAGAGAAGATATAATTTAGGTGCCTACTTAACATGTTCTTCAAAAACTGAATCCTAAATTGTCGAAAAAATATGAGGAACAATCACAATCCGTGGCAAATTGCATGAACTTCATGAAAAATGCGCTGATGTCTAGATTTCTCCTAACTAAATTAACTTATTTCTTACATGTTAAAAAGCCGTTTCTGCGCGTTTTTGTTTTACTAACGAATACGAACAATAAAATTCAAAGGTAATTTCGATGAATTATCGTGAGTGCTGCACGCGGTCATCCTATTTGCATATAAAAAAATCTTGATGATATTTCAGCGTAAAATAGATAAATTTTCGGGCACGTTGTAAAAAAAACTTGCCACGCCTTCGAAAAAGGCTAAAATTTGTGAATATACGAGCGCGCTACGCGCGCATTCGTCTTTATTACAAAGGTGACATAAATTACGAACTGTGGTAATTTCGATCGCGTAATTTAAGGGTAAAATCGGTAAAATTTCTCGGGTACGCTGCACGCGCATTTGTAATGAAAATAGATCTCGTCCAAGGATAGTAATTTGCCCCCATATCGCGGCTTACAAAATGGGTAAAATCAGTGAAATCTCGGGCGCGCTACGTGCGCGTTTAAGGCTGATTGCATTTTTTGACCTTGGGCGTCAAGCTCAAGCTAGTCTAGAGTTAGTGGTGAAAAATGTTTAACTTAATTTCAGCTTAATAAATTTTCTCGCAAATTTTTTGGGTTTTATATGGTTTTATGCAAAGAACGAACACTACAGGTGCACTCTAAGTCGATAGCGGAACTTTAAGTAGACTGTCTACTGATCACTACAAACAACTTGTCCTAGGTGGCGAAAAAAATGGAGCCAAAAAAATATCAGCTGTTCCATACAAAAGGTCGACTCAGTACTGCGCCAAATGTATGAAGCCGCTGATATTTTTTTCGCTCTATTTTTTTCGCCACCTAGTACAAGTTGTTTGTATTGCTCACTAGACAGCCTACTTAAAGTTTCGCTATCGACTTAGAGTGCACCCTGTAGATAAAATTAGGACTTTTTTCGGTTCTTTTTTATTTGAAAGCAGGTTTTATATCCCGGTGGCTTGGTGTTGAAATGAAAAGAGACTTTTGAAGATACCTATTGCTTCTTTATTGTCAGCTTCCTTTACAACTTGGTACCTAGGTACTTCTTGAAGGTGGAGGTCTTGACGAGTAGGTACGGACGTGACTACAGAGTGAGTGCTTGATGCAATGACACTTGTCGATCGGATAATCGGAATGTAATGTCTCTTCACTTGCCGAATCTGGGGCTTTTATAATAGCAAGTAAACAAAACAATTAAGATAAGAGGTTTGGCAATGTTTGGAAAATAGAGTAATTATGATAAGGATTAACCAATAGGGTCTCTTATTTCATTAGAGAAAAATAACATGTTATTCTACTGTTAGGGCATATTTACACCACTCATATCGGGATGACCCGGAGGTTATCTTGCCTAAATTCAAAGAACGAACGCGGTTACTGGAGCCACGTATAGTGCGACATAAAAGAGTAGAAATTAAATGGCAACAATTTTTCATAGTAAATCCGAAAAGTGGTCGACTTTACTATGAGAAATTGTTGCCATTTAATTTCTACTCTTTTATGTCGCACTGTACGCATGATCACGCCATAACTACTTAGACTACTGGTACCCATGTGTGCTCGGTGTGCGGCAGGGCCTGCCGCTCCCGAATCGGATTATAATAGTCACTTTAAAAAGTGCTCCAATCAATGGACACGCATTAAATCGTCCGTAATGGACGCAAAGGCCAATGATGAATGGTACACACGACAGCACGTCGCCCTTACACACTAGCACTCTACTCGGTTACTTTACAACAAAAGTGGACCGTCTGACGTGCTGTCGTATGTACGGTCGGCCACAATCTCAGATACCCCATGGCAGCTCTTATCGCGCGCGGCATAAGGGCGCCACCAATCGAACAAAAAGGGGTACCTGAGACTGTGGCCGACTGTACATAACACAGGTTTTGTAGCGATTGTTCTTAGATATTTTTTATTAAAATCGGCTCAGCCGTTTATGAGATATGCTAATTTGAAACTAAAAGGCCGGGTGTATTTTGAAATTTTAATTTAGTAGATACCTATCAATACCGATTACCTGCCCAATTAGCAGGTTTAATGTCTTGTGTAGTACGCACTCAAATTCAACAATAGCGCGAAAACGAGCCAAAGTGAACATCTACAGGGTGCAATCTAGTGCCGTATTAATCCAGAGCGGGGCCTGTAGCAAATTCTATCAATGGCCCTTGGTTTTC
Source organism: Zelleria hepariella (assembly GCA_949319315.1). Taxonomy (NCBI): domain Eukaryota; kingdom Metazoa; phylum Arthropoda; class Insecta; order Lepidoptera; family Yponomeutidae; genus Zelleria; species Zelleria hepariella. The sequence continues at coordinate 7,818,869 of OX439395.1, forward strand.
TTTATTAGGTTATTGTACTTACAAAACTGTTACAAAAATCTTCCCTGGATTGAAACTCAATTTAAAATATTCCATCCATTATCTAGGGCCTCACTCATGACGCGCGCGACTTCGTTTTTAGCAAAAAACGCATCCAAAAAGAAGATATGTTTTTTTTTTTCCATCGGCGGTGCTAGTTATGCTTATAGTATATTCACCTTAAGTATAGAATTTAATATTTTCCGCTTAAAACAGAAAACGATATCAATTTCTGAAACTGCAAATTCATGATCCTTGTCGTTTATACAAAAAATAAGCGCGCGAATCACGCCCGAAATCAACTCCATACAAAAGGGGAGACCTGTTTCCTCCCTGGATAATAGTTTTAGAAAAAATATGTTTATGCCATTCAATCTATATTTTTTAAATATTTTAATTATTTTAAAAAAAAATATTAAAATAATTAAAATATTAAAAAAAGGAAAACATAGGGACATGGCAGAGGTACATATAAATTGAATGGCATAAACATATTTTTTCTAAAACTATTATCCAGGGAGGAAACAGGTCTTCCTTTTTGTATTTTTTGTATGGAGCAGCCGGCTACCCGCGTTCCGTCTTAAATAGTTTTTTTTTTCGGTCAGTAAGCGCGCGGGGCCCCCAAATGTGCTGCCCCCCCTCCTGCTATATGGCTAATCTGGTACTGGTGCAATCAAATTCGATAGTGTTTCGCACGAGCGTACCGCTGTCAAATTTTTTCGCTCCAGCGACCATCGCACAAACGTCATTCGAAACTACTGTATATTATTATCAGACCCGGTGCAGTACAGCCCCTGTATTCTCTAAAATATCCACCGTAAAAATAACAGTTTTAAAATGTAAAAAACAAAGATTGTTTATTTCAATAAGGGCCGTTTTTGAGTGCTTTAACGCTCCAAGGTTAAGTGGATTTTTTAGAGAATAGAGGCGCTGGGTCTACCTTTTGCCTCCTCAAGTTGTTTGTAGTAGACAGCCATCGAATTTGATTGCACCCTGTGTTTAGAATAGTTTCTGCAACTTATCTGAAACCTCTTTCGCACTCTACTCAGTTACGTTACGGGCGACTTTACAACAAAAGTGTACACTCTGCTGACGTGCTGTCGTGTGACTAGCTAGCACCACGCGCTCTGCATAGTTTAATTCGCAAAAAAGAGCGACGCAAATGCCAAGTGCATCTACGGACCAACCACCCAACTCAATATGAAAATTAAATCAGCACCTAACCTCGATCCGACTGGTGTTGGCGAAATGGCCCTTAAACCCGGTGATGAAGGTGCAATTGAGGATCTCGAGCTGCCGCAGTTCGGGGAAGTGCTCTTGTAGTCTCGCCACATTGAAGCATGCGCCCGGCCACTCAAGCACCGTCAAGTGGGTAATGATGTGTGCCCTGCGAAGACAGAGTGTAAAAGCCTCATAAGTATCTGCAGTTCATTTCGTACAGGGCCCTTAGCCCGTAACACAATGGTGCCAAAATGGGCAGGTGACGACTTCAATTACCATTTGCTTACGCTGTCTGTCCTTTTAATGTTTTTGTAGTACAGCAAAGAATATTTTGATTCTAATTCTAGAGGATTAGTTCTCTGGTTGTAGGAGAAAAACGAGGAGAGCCCGGTTTTGTCCTTCTGCCGGGACACCATTGGCCCGCCATTGCGTTACAGGCTAAGGGCCCAGGTTGTCACGGAAAGGTCCTGTTATAATGAAGGGGGTCGAAAAATTTCATCAATTCAAACAATTTTTACGATAGAACCAACTGCACGGCAACTCACAAAAAAATCTGCTGCACCATAAAATTGGTCCAGTGCATCCACTTTTAATATGGAACAGAGAGCACTTATTTTTTTCAGATTTTGGAGGTGACCCCATAGTAGAAGTTGCTTGTATCGGTGAGTAGTATAATGATTAATGACCTTTTTGTAACACGCTTGATTGACTGACGGGGACTGCGCAATGATAAATGTAAAGATTCCTGTCTAAGTACTGCACATTTATTTATTTTTACAGACCTGAAAAATATAGGCAACTGCGCGGACAAAGTCAAGTGCCAAAGGAAGTACATAGGTACGTAAATAGTCCAGAAAATCGTGGTTTCGTCCGAGAAATAAGAAATAAGAAACAAAAGAAACAAGAAACTAAAGTGCCTTTCCTTTAGTTTCTTGTTAAATTCTTTGAACCCTTTAGTTCTTTGAGTTCCGTGAAAACTAATCGACGTTACGACAAACAGTTGAAGTATAGTTTAAGTTGTGCTCAGTTTCTTCTCGGAAATTAATTTCTAGGGAAAATAAAATACAAGTTGTTAGGGCGTCGGTCCAACGTTTGTCGGACAACTGTTTGTCGATCCAAAGTTCCAGAATCCAATATGGTAAGATTGATAAGTGTATACTCTTGTAATCATTTGAAACTTTGTTAATATCACTTCTTTGATTCCTTTAGCTATAGTTTTTAAAACTTATTCTGTATAATCCGCGCGGGATCAGAATGGGATAATACCTTTTGGAACTGAGACGCTCGCGTCCGCCTGTCAGCTGTAGCGTCAGCATTTCGGCAAACTCTAGTTGTCTATGGCAAACTCGCGTCAAAACTTGCTTGTGTTTTCTGTGCGCGTAGGTGTCTGCCCGAGTTTTATCACGTTTTATTCAATTAAAGACACATTTAATTCTTGTAGATTACAACCATATTTTTTTGTGTATTTTCAATTTCATAGAATAGAACATAGAACTTTTATTATATTATTGTGCTTTATAGTAGAACTTACAAGTTTTTTACTGACGCTACTCGAGAACTGTCATTTTCGGTTCACTTTGACAAGGTTCCATCCCATTCTCATCTCGCGCGCATTATACAAGTAACTAAAATATCCGTATCAATAAACCCAAATCACTATCAATGACCTGGTAGACCTTTTGATAACATTGAGTTATAGCTTTGTCGGTCTTCTATGATGACGATTATTTAGGGCGAAGGCGCCGAGATGGTCGACCCATTGCAACATTATATTTTTACTTTAGCTGACCCCGGATTCATTATTTTTATCTGTCCTCTAATTAATTTTGTCTAAACAATCATTCTTTCATCATCTCAAACAAGGATCCCTTATCTAGCCTTCGTGCTATAAAAACTGCTCCTTACTTTCCGAAGCTCACTCTTTAAGTTAGCTCTCAGTCTTATAAACTCAAAAAGTTTTCGTGCGTGTAGTGTTTTTTTTTTTTCTTTGAACGTGTCTGATCTTTTTACTGAAATAATCGTGTTCGTTCCTAGCGGAGATTTTTGGAATTATTTGTAAGTACCTACCTGGTAGGGGAGCACAACTTCAAGATAAAAAATATATCCCTCTATCGGGTAGCGAGTAGCGACAGCTCGCTTCACGCGGTGAAATAAAGCAAGATGGCGATAGCCGATAACTGGGATAAAACTTTTATCGTGACAATGTGCACTAGCTGGAAGATCATTTTATATTAAATCCCAGGGTGCAAGACGTCGTTTAGCGTCACACGGAGTGATTCGGCAAGCGAGACAAGACAAGACAATTTCGATATCGAGACTTTCTTGAACATTATCAAGACTTTTGCTTGGTCTCGATCTTGAAATCATTCTCGATCTTGAAATCAGATCTTGAGATCATTGAAAATAATGATAACCATTGTCTAATTCTAAATATAGCATGTTTTTAGATATAAGTTTCAATTTGCACACCACTGATAAAGCGGTTGATTACATTTAACGTTATAGCTATTAAGACCCTTGCTGCATGTAATCTGTTATGTTTTCGCAAATAAATATTTTGAACTTTGAACTTTGAAAGGCGAGCGAAAATCTTAGAGTCCCTTATGCTTATGATGCGAGAGGTGCAGGAGTGCCTCAAGTGTCAACAAACATAAATCAGGAAGTTAAAAGCATACGCTAGTTTTACAAACAAAAAAAGGTTTATCGGCTCTATTATTTATGATCGCCGCGCCGTTTCTTTTTCGGGCCACTTAAAATACTGATAGAAACAAACAAAATAACCAAAAATCCAAAAATAAACATGTGTTTCACAAATGTCTGCAGAAAGCAATAGGCAGCTAGTTGTGAGATTTATTTTATGACCTTCCAGGTATAGAAGGTTTTTTTTTTGTTTATTGAATACTGGCCGGTTACGACCGCCAATAAAACAAAAAATGGACTTGCCCTAACATCTGGCTTATTTTTAGCCTAGCTTGCTAGGGTTCTACTAACAAAGATGTATTGAGGAATGCTAATAAATCACTCGTTCGACCATTTAGTGACCAGGGGCCTTAGGCTGTAACGCAATGGCGTGTCAATGGCGTCCCAGCAGAAGGACAAAACCGGGGTTTCCTCGTTTTTCTCCTACAACCAGAGAACTAATCTTCTAGAATTAAAATCAGAATATTCTTTGCTGTACTACAAAAACATTAAAAGGAACGACAGCATTAATAAATCGTAATTGAAGCTGTCAACTAGGAGTCAATTTTGGCACCATTGTGTTACAGGCTAAGGCCCCAGCAGAACCGCTGGTGTACCTAATTTTGTATTTTGGGAACTGTCAAGGCAAGTTGCAAGGTAGAAGCGATTTAGAATATTAGGTACCTATGTAAGGAATTCAATAGTATGAATCTAAAAACTTTTTCGTGGCCGTTTGTTAGTAGGTATAATTTAATTTTGTTATCTAGAGTCTCGTTTTGGATCCCACGTAATAAGAGTCCTTAAATGATTCTTCATTCAGATAAACCAATTTATGAATGAGAGGAAATAGATGATTAAGAAAGTTAGAAAAGACATTTACACGCATTGTGATAAAAACCTCTGCCTACCTACTCACGCGACGTGATCACGTGACGACACCCACAAGCAAGACCAATGTTTGATCAAACGTCATTAGATATCAAGTAGGCAGGGAACCCCATTTAATTGTGTAAGCAAATATAATTTATTTCTGTGCTTGTATTTGCTTGTATGCTTGCTGTAACTTTTATTTATTTGAAGATAAAACAGAAAAATGCCGCGGGACTTAATCTAAACAAAAAAATAAGAATAAGAAAAATAAAAAGTAAACATGCTTCCACTACATATTATTATCTCACTAAGACATAAGCATACCTAAGTTTAAAGAAGGGCCGAGTAAGCGAAGAAAAATATCAAAAGAAACAGGGCGCTTAACCTGTAACACAATGGTGCCAAAATGGGCTTCCGGTTGACGGTTTTAATTACGATTTATTGGTGCTGTCGGTCCAGTGTCGGTCCTTTTAATGTTATTGTAGTACAGCAAAGAATATTATGAGTCTAATCCTAGAGGATTAGTTCGCTGGTTGTAGGAGAACAACGAAAAAATCCCGGTTTTGTCCTTCTGCCTAGGACGCCATTGATACGCCATTGTGTTACAGGCTAAGGCCCCTGCACTCACGCAGAAACGCGCGACGGCGGCGCGACTGAACTCTACCAAATTGTTACTCTACTTTCATTTGATATTTTATGGACGGACTAGCTTTTCGCCCGCGACTTCGTCCGCGAAGACTTATAATAAGTTGCCTGGGTACATCTTTCACCATTATCAAATTAGCATGAATAGAGTCATGGGTGTGTATTTTTGTAAGCTATCTCTATTCCAAATGTCATCCAAATCCGTCGTGCAGATTCAGCGTGGAAGTGTATGTGTGTGATCAAATTGGTAAAGATCAAATGAATCCAACAAAAAAAAAACATACTTTGAACCTTTTTGGCCGTTTTAGGTGTATCATTTTTATTGTTTTCTTCATGCTTAGTAGATTTGCTATAAAACGCAACGTTAAATGTTCATTGAATAGTTGTAGCTTTAATGGTTCCGGCATTGTTATTGATACTACATCAGGAAAACTCTTAAAATGTTTCCACCCTTTTTGATGCTGAAACATGTGTTTTATTATTATTTCTGATTTAATACACGACTACTTAGTTTCAAGGTAATCTGACCCAATAAAATGATAATTTCATACAAATTTTGAACCCCGTTTTGGCCGTTTTAGAGTTAACATTATTACTTTTTTCTTCATGGTTGGTAGTTTTGCTATAAAACGCAACTGTAGTTTTTCAAAGTTGTAACTTGAATGGGTTGGGCCCAGCATTGCTACTACATCAGGGAAAAATATTCAACGTTTCCACCCATTATAACCCTTCATTTGCTGAAATGAGAAAAATTCTGAAACACGTGTTTGATTATTTCTGATTTAGCATACGAATACTTAGTTTCAAGTATATCAGACAAAAAAAAAATTTATTTCATACAAACTTTTAACCCCGGTTTGGGCATTTCAAGGGTTAACATTATTACTTTTTTCGTCATGGTTGGTCGTTTTGCTATAAAACGCAACTGTAGTTCAAATTTCAAAGTTCTCACTTAAATGGTTTGGACCCAGCAATGCTACTATATCAGGGACAAATCTTCAACGTTTCCACCCATTTTAACCCTTCATTCGCTGAAATGAGAAAAATGCTGAAACACATGTTTAATTATTTCTGATTTAGTATACGAATACTTAGTTTCAAGTAAATCGGACCAAAAGAAAATTTTATTTCATACAAACTTTGAAACCCGGTTTGGGCATTTGAAGGGTTAAAATTATATTCTTTTTTTCATGGTAGGTAGTTTTGCCACAAAACGCTACTGCAGTTTCAATTTCATAGTTGTAGCTTTAATGGTTTAGGCCTGGCATTGATACTACATCAGGAAAAATCTTCAAACTTTTCTACCCCTTTTAACCTTTTAGTGGGCAGAATTTTGAAAAACGCTGAAACACGTGTTTAATTGTTTCTTATTAAATTTACAAATACTAAGTTTCAAGTAAATCGGACCAAAAAATTTTTTTATTTTATACATTTGAACCCCGGTTTGGGCATTTGAAGGGTTAAAATTATATTTTTTTCTTGATGGTGGGTAGTAATGCTGTAAAATGCAACTGCACATTCAATTTCAAAGTTGTAGCTTCAATGGTTTGGGCCCAGCATTGCTACTACATCAGGAAAAAAACTTCAACGTTTCCACCCATTTTAACCCTTCATTGGCTGAAATGAGAAAAACGCTGAAACACGTGTTTGATTTTTTCTGATTTAGTATACTAATACTTAATTTCAAGTAAATCAGACCGAAAAAAATTTTTATTTCATACAATCTTTGAACCCTGGTTTGGGCATTTGAAGGGTTAAAATTATATTTTTTTCTTCATGGTAGGTAGTTTTGCCACAAAACACTACTGCAGTTTCGATTTCATAGTTGTAGCTTTAATGGTTTAGGCCTGGCATTGATACTAAATCAGGAAAAATCTTCAAACTTTTCTACCCCTTTTAACCCTTTAGTGGGCAGAATTTTGAAAAACACTGAAACACGTGTTTAATTGTTTCTTATTAAATTTACAAATACTAAGTTTCAAGTAAATCGGAACAAAAAATTTTTTTATTTCATACAAAATTTGAACCCCGGTTTGGGCATTTGAAGGGTTAAAATTATATTTTTTTCTTGATGGTGGGTAGTAATGCTATAAAATGCAACTGCACATTCAATTTCAAAGTTGTTGCTTCAATGGTTTGGGCCCAGCATTGCTACTACATCAGGAAAAAAACTTCAACGTTTCCACCCATTTTAACCCTTCATTGGCTGAAATGAGAAAAACGCTGAAACACGTGTTTAATTTTTTCTGATTTAGTATACTAATACTTAATTTCAAGTAAATCGGACCAAAAAAAAATTTTATTTCATACAAACTTTGAACCCTGGTTTGGGCATTTGAAGGGTTAAAATTATATTTTTTTCTTCATGGTAGGTAGTTTTGCCACAAAACACTACTGCAGTTTCGATTTCATAGTTGTAGCTTTAATGGTTTAGGCCTGGCATTGATACTAAATCAGGAAAAATCTTCAAACTTTTCTACCCCTTTTAACCCTTTAGTGGGCAGAATTTTGAAAAACGCTGAAACACGTGTTTAATTGTTTCTTATTAAATTTACAAATACTAAGTTTCAAGTAAATCGGACCAAAAATTTTTTTTATTTCATACAAACTTTGAACCCCGGTTTGGGCATTTGACGGGTTAAAATTATATTTTTTTCTTCATGGTGGGTAGTTTTGCTACAAAACGCTACTGCAGTTTCAATTTCATAGTTGTAGCTTAAATGGTTTGGGCCCGACGTTGACACTACATCACGAAAAATATTCATACATTTCAACCTCGTTTAACCCTTAAACAACTAAAATTAGAAAAAAGCTAAAACAGGTGTTAAATTATTTTTGATTTAATATACGAATTCTTAGTTGCAAGTAAATCCGGACAAAAAAAATTTTTTTTTCATACAAACTTTGGACCCCATTTTTACCGCCTTAAGGGTTAAACTTGAAGTAAATCTGTCTTAACCCGTAGCGTGTCCACAAATTACAACTATTGACAAATTTTCACTGTTGTGGCATTAGCGGTTTTGTTCCAGCATTGATCGTAACTGGTGAAAAAAATCGAAAAACTTTGGCACCCATTTTAACCCTTAAGAAAATAGAAATGAGAAAAAATCTGAAATAGGTGTCAAGTCATTTTAAAAAAAAAGTACAAAAAATCAAGATTTAAGAACAAAAGACAAAAAAAAATATTTGTCCCATACACACTTTGAGCCCTATTTTGACCCACTTAAGGGTTAAATAAAAAAAAATCGCTTCTTAAATGAACCCTCCACCATATAACGCAACTTTTGTCCAAATTTCATACTTATAGGTTCAGCCGTTTGGGCTGTAGCGTGATGAGTCAGTCAACCTAAGCCTTTTATATATATAGATAGATAGGGATAATAATATCGAACTCATCATACATTTATCTAGGTAGAAATCGTATGACCGAGGGGGTGGTTCACCGTATAGGAGCAGGTATTGGTGTCCTCAGGAACAATTTTGACGTTATCTGCTTCTCCTTTATTTTTCGGGTTTCAGCGTCGAGCGGAGTGGAATTTATAAAAATGAACGAATGTCTTCGAAATGCAGGAAATGGATTTCGTTCTTCTTGAACTAAAAGACTTCATGAGACTTTACAGCATAATACAAGAGGTGTCTACCAGTCTATGGCGAGAGCGGGAATGATCCAAGATGAAGATCTCGCAGTATTTAAAAGTGGTATTGGCGGAAGACGTGACTTTTTAGGTGTTTTTGATCATGCACGCCTTGGCCTTGTTAGGATCGTAAAATGATCTTTACATGGTTAAAATTTTACTGTTAAAAATCTTTCAACTCTAGTTTTTGTGACAGAAAATTGGGAATCTGGAAAAAGCAGGAATTTAGATATGGCGATTACAATTTGTAGTTAAAATATGACAATCGTGTGAAAACCTTTAAATATTATGGTTTGTTGTGGTCACATAACTATGTAGGTACTTACTGGTACCCTTTGATCCACTCCGCTGTAATGCCCCGACTACACACCAGCTGGTTCAGCGTCTGCGCAGCGCGCGGTGTGTGTGAACTCTACCAGAGAGCATGGCTTCAGTACGTGCAGCATGGTAAGCCCGAGATAGGCCCTTCTCTATGCAAAACTGTCAACTTGTCGGTCGGGCTCGAGTTGGCTCTACGCCAACATGGCGATGGAGACAAAAATACAACATTTGTATTAAAATGGCAAATATCTACTTTCCGCTCGACTTGACCCTAATCTATTGCCATCTCGAGTCCCGCCTGCCATGCTCGCACAATAGACATGGCACGTCTGTCACTCGAGTTCGAGAGAGTGTCAAAACGACCATGCTAAGCATACTGTTCACTCTCGTTTGATATTATATGGACAGATCGATAGGTGGAGCTAAAAACTCTTTCTCCAATCAGCTACTTACTGGTATCCTTTGATCCACTCCGCTGTAATACCCCGACTACAAACCAGCTTGTTCAGCGTCTGGTCGCAACGCGCAGTGGGAGTGAACTCGACCAGAGTGCACGGCTTCAGTTCACTCTCATTGCGTCTCTTCTGTAGACCAGGACAGACGAAGCCGCAAGTGGACAGCAGGAGGATCGCCTGCCATAGGGCTGCTTCTGAGGAGCAGAAGTTAGAAGTTTGAGAGTGTGGAGTGAAGGTGCAGGAAAACGGCTCACTAAAAAGATTAAAAAATAAAAACCGGCCAAGTGCCAGTCGGACTCGCGCACCAAGGGTTCCGTACCATTATCTATATAAACGGCAAAAATCGCGTTTGTTGTATGGGAGCCCCCATGATATTTATTTTATTCAGATTTTTTTGTATTTGTTGTTATAGCGACAACAGAAATACATCATCACCAGACTATGTTTTACGTAAGAATTCCCTCGAGCTAAACGAAAGTAGTCTATCACATTGTGTGAAATGGACTCTAACACGGAAAAGATCGTCTTGCAGATCTTACGTTGCATTGATTGAATCGAACCTTATCGCTTTTCTCATGTAACCCGCGTTCTTAATCATATCGCATGAAGTCACCGAACTAAATCCCATAGAATCCGCATTACGTATAAAATCACAATAAAAACTTGTCCCCACAGAAACAAATTATATCAGCAACAGAACAATACGAAACATCATTTCGACCATACGTCTAATATTCGAATGTCAACCTTATTGCATTATTGTACAGTTTTACTTTAATTGCATAGACTACGAACAAATAAGCTCCCAACACGATTTTTTAACCTCCGACTCAAACAGAGGGGTGTTAAATAAGTTTGACCGCTATGTGAGGGTGTGTGAGTCTGTTTGTCTGTCCGTCGGTCCGGTCAGTCTGGGTGTGTGTAGCTCTTAAACGGGTGAACTGATTTGAATGCAGTTTTTTTTTATTTGAAAGCCGGTTTTGTAGCGAGTGTTCTTAGATATATTTTATCAAAATCGGTTCAGCCGTTTATGAGACATGTATGCTAGTTTAAAGCGTCAAGGTCTCGATTCCTTAAGAATCTATTCCTCGACTATCGCATTCATAATTAAGGTTGGACGATGGCAACGTGGCGGGAAATTCAACATTTTCAGTTTATTTTTATTTTGAAGCTAAATTTTGAAGCTAAATTTTGAAGCTAAATTTTGAAGCTATTTTTGTTCAGAGATTTTTCGTTCGAAGCAAAGGTACTCTTTTCATTTTAACAATAAACTAGTGTTTTTAATTTGTATTCTTTTCATTTTAACAATAAACTAGTGTTTTTAATTTCCCGCCACGTTGCTATCGTCCAATCAACCTTAAGGGTAGACGATAGCAACGTGGCGGGAAATTAAAAATGTTCACAGATTTTTACATTTTGTAGCTAAACTAAGCTATTTTTAAACATTTATAATAAGATGAAAAAAATTCACTCGAGACAGGACTTGAACCCGCAAACTCTCGCATACCGTGCAGGCGCTTTACCAATTGAGCTACCGAGTCTTTAAATGTTTAAATTATTCCCTAGCACGGGTTAGTGCTTTAGAAAAAACAAAAATTAAGCTATTTTTGTTCAGGATTTTTCGTTCGCGGCAATAAAACAGTATTCTTTTCATTATTGTAAACAAAAGAACAACAATAATTCAGCCATTATGTGTTCTGGTCTACGAAGCAGTTGCACTGCCCAAAAAACTTGTCGCAGAGGGGTCTACCGGCTAAAAAGAAGCCGATTACCATTGGCGAAAATCGATACTCGATTTTTGAAAAATGTACTGCCGCCCAGTTAATTTTACAGCCACCCAGTTAATTTTTCATAAATCGAACTTCGATTTTCGCCAATGGTAATCGGCTTCGTTTTAGCCGGTAGACCCCCAGAACACATAATCGGCTGAATTATTGTTGTTTACAATAATAAAAAGAATACTATGTTATTGCCGCGAACGAAAAATCGCTGAACAAAAATAGCTCAGTTTAGCTACAAAATGTAAAAAACTGTGTAAATTTTGAATTTCCCGCCACGCTGCTATTTTCAAGCCTTAAAATAAAATATTCTTTTTGTATTTGTTTTTAATTATTTTATCACCAAAACGTCGGCTAATCATCGCACAGTTCATGCGCAGAGTGGAATCCTTACTTTATTGCAACTACATAATATATAACTATATTTAAATACGAAATACCCATTAGTTAATTCCCTTTTTACATTCTAATGATTCTATGACGTCACACAAATAGCTTGACAACAACCACATTTTCGACACAAATATGATGAAAAGATAATGCCATCACGGAAGACATTAACAAAGTAATCAGTTATTCCCACGTACTAAGTGTCTCCAATATCGTGTCTTTGCTCTATCAATCGAGACAAAAAAATAAATATTTTCTGAAAAAGTCAGTTAGGTAGGGGAGCGGCGGGTGTTCCCGTACAGTGGACGATAGCGTACATTGGATATCTCAGAAACGAAGCAATGACAGAATATGGCTATCCTTGTCAAACGTGGCTAACTTGCTATCCGTGCGCATCTCACCACCTTGCGCCAGTCAGCCGTCCGGCTTGGTCAGGAGAGTATGCGTTTCGTTTTCGCGCCAATTTTTATGAGAATTTGTATGTTTAATTTACGCTATAAGTGCCATTTTTATCGTTGATTGCTAGACTTGTATCACTAACCTGCACAATGTCTATTTAAGCTTACGCCAGGTGCGATATTTAATCAAAATCTTATATAATTTTTGTGTCATGAAACAATGAATTCAAAATGGAGACTTCGGGTCGGTTCCGTACACTGGCTGGTATCGCTGCATAGTGTGTGGGCAATGGGACATGCATTATGCCGCGATCGAGACATTCCAGAAGTCTATATTTGTGGCTTTTGCCTCGTTAAATAGCTTATAATGTCACTCGGATGATTCCGTACTACTTGAACGGAATCATACGCAACCGTCGGATGATTCCGTACTTACATACTTTTATAAAATCTAATAAATCATTGTCTTGTAGTTGCGTGATTGGTTTCATTTGCTAAAATATATAACATTATCATAAGGCCATGCCTATTATTTTAGTCATAGTTATAATCAACCGATAATTATTTTAGTTTTTCCGTTATAAGAGATCAACCTTAGGTGTACGGGAACCCCCCGCCGCTCCCCTACTTTCGCATACTTACCTAAAATTAAACGTGACTGACAGACAACCCACAGGCGAAACCACAAAGATAGAAACGAGCATAGACGGACAGAAAGGATTTTCTCAAAAACATCATCCCAAGTCAGTAGCATTTGACCGCGACGTCGTCCGCGCGGACTTCTGAAAAAGGGCGACCGAAGTTACTTCGCAAAATGCCTGACCAACAGATCAGAATTGTAGAGCGTGGACAGCACTGCGCTAAATTTTGAATGAAATAATGAATGAAATAAAATTTATTGCACAACCAGCGTCACAGTGATTAAATCCCTGGTTCCTGAAGAAGGGTAACCTGTGTTTCAGGAACCAGTGCCTTCCTTAAATTACACAAGGTAGTACAATAATTAATTATTGACGTAAGAATACAAAAAGCATGCAATTTTTTAAAGAAAAGTAAAATTTATAACAACCACAATAAAATAAGTGTAGGTCGACCTAGCCATGCGACAGAGTCTTGGGATCAGGGGCCTTAGCCTGTAACACAATGGCGTGTCAATGGCGTCCCAGGTAGAAGGACAAAACGGGGATTTTTTTCGTTGTTCTCCTACAACCAGCGAACTAATCCTCTAGAATTAGACTCATAATAATCGTTGCTGTACTACAATCGTAATAATAACTGAAACTGTCAACCGGGAGCCCATTTTGCCACCATTGCGTTACAGGCAAAGGGCCCACTTGCCTGTATTTTTACCCGACTACGCGAAGCAAAAGGGAGGGTTATGATTTTAGCAGCGTATGTATGTATGCATGTATGTGTGTATGTATGTATGTGGGTATGTATGTTTGTGTGTTCATCTGTTCCCTCGCAGAGCCTAAACTACTCGGCCGATTTCAACAAATGAGGTGTCGTTGGATTCGTCTTAATCACCCAGGTGACATAGGATAGTTTTATTTTGAAAAAACCAAGATGGCGGCTGTACTGCGCCCTAAAGTGGTGGACCTTAAAATAAAAATTTTCGGATTCCATCGTCATGGGTATCAAATGAAAGGACTTTAAAAACCTTTTAAAAAATGTATACACATGTAGCGTCAACATAACAAATAGAACAAAAAATTCCAATATGTGTGTTTTTTTGCCCTTCTTGGTTCTATTCTATGTGATCAATGATCATCCAAAATGACTTAATATAAAGCTCAAAAAAAAAAAGAAGTTAAAAACTAAAACCCGACTACTAAAAGGCTTAAAACAAGACCTGCTTATCCTTAAAAAAGACTCATAGATAATTAATCGTAGTCGGAGGACACCACATTCGCATTTGATAAACCGATGGCCTCCGACTACGATTAATAATAAAATTATCTATGAGTCTATTTTAAGGATAAGCATGTCTTTTTTTAAGCCTTTTAGTAGTCGGGTTTTTATTGTACATACTACTAGGAGGGGATGTTAGAGGGTGTGTCAGTGGTGTAATAAGTAGTGTTGGTGAATGTATGAGTGATGAGTGTGTGTTTGTAATGTTGTGTGTAATGAATGTAAGTGTGATGTATGTTTACTAGGTATTGATAATAATGTGAAGATTGCCAACATTTAGACCATAGGAGTTAATAATGTTTCTGTAGTCATAGTCAAACTGGGCTAGCCAGTTGAGGATGATACTCTTAACCGCATGATTATTATAATTTTTTATGTTTACTGTCTTACTACTACTAAGCGAACAGTAAGATGTCTAATCCAGAGAGCAACGAGTGCCTTCGCAAAAAGACACTACTCGTAGTGTCTTTTTTATGTTTTTTATTATTTTTTATGTTTACTGTCTTACTACTACTAAGCGAACAGTAAGATGTCTAATCCAGAGAGCAACGAGTGCTCGTTGCTCCCTGGATTAGACATCTTACTGTTCGCTTATTCATATCCATGATTTGGGGAGCGGCAGCTTTATGAAACCGGCGGAGACACTGGTACATGAAAAGTTTGCGCACACTGAGTACCTGTGCTTTATTGTAGAGCTCTGTAGTTGAAAATCGATAGGGCAGGTGTAGAAGGACCTTCAGTACAGCAAGTTGAGCACGCTCAACTTCTATTAAAAATGTCTTGCAGGCACCACCCCACGAACAGATGCAGTACGATAGTATGCATTGGCAAAGGGAGCTATAAATCTGCATTAGAAGTTTGGAGATTGCAACTTGTCTGAGTGATCTAAAAACTTTTATTAGTTTCCTAATTCGTTTTGCAACAGATGTGATCTGCTGAGCCCACTGTAGTTTGTCATCAATTATTATTCCTAAATATTTAATGTTACTTGCTTTAGTTAAATTTTGACAGCCGCATGAATCACTAGTCAGAACATTGCTTCTATTACACGGGCTAGTGTGGATTTTTATGTGGTAGGAATCACTTGTGCTAGATGCGTTAGTCATACTAAAGCAGAGATTTTTCGTTTTAGATGTATTTAACGAGAGAAGACTATCCTCCAGCCATGTAGTAACAATCCTGACTCCGTTAGTTGTTTGAGCAAGTCCCAGGTTTTACCATAGAAAAGCAAAACTGTATCGTCTGCAAACATAGTTATTTCAGCATTAGCAACCTTCATGTGGCAAAGTTGGTCAATATAGTATAGCAGGAATAATGTCGGGCCAAGGGTGTTACCTTGCGGAACCCCGTAGGAACAGAATACGTAGTCACTCAAATGTCTCGGCTCTATTTTCGGCTCTAATTTCCTTGCATCAGGACATTCTTGTCTTTTCACTCCGGTTGGCCAGCTCTAGTCTGTTTCTATTTTCTATTTCGTCTATTTATTTATGTCTATTTTCGTTATTGCAGCCATTAGCGTCCACCTAGTTTAAGTAAAGGAAACATTAAGTTCGCCCATTCGTGTAAGCAGTTTGAGTTAGCATCACAAAGCTAAACGATTAGGTACACTGATACGACGAAGGTCAGACCAATGATGGAGGGCAAGTGGCTCTGTCACGATCTCTCTGTACTTATTGAAACCAATCCGAGCTGTATCGTTGTAATATATATTATGTGAATAAAATAATATTACATTTTAGGACTTTCACATCACAAAAGCTCGCAACTAATAATGGTGACGAGAAGATTATTATCTACCCGCGCTACAGGAAAAATATAGCTAATTAGCTATCGCAATGACTTACTTACCTAATTAGGTACTTAATGATAGCACTAAATTTACCTAATTACTTAATGATAATAGCAAAGGAAAGGCTTTTAAAGGCGTTCTAGTGTTTAAAAGTTTCAGTCTGGCTGTAGTTTGTCAGTGAATGTGATCTCTTTCCAAAAGCTCTAAAAAAATGAGAAACAGTGCTAAAGTTTGTGTCAGTGCATTCTTTGAGAAAAGAGGAGTAAGAAAGAACAACAAAAGTATGCCGATCTACAAATACACGACCTACACGAAAATGAGCAACAGAAAAAAAGAAGCTGTGAGAGCCTTCTTCGCTCCTAAATCTTCAAGTACCAACAATAAAGCGCGCAATGAAGCTTCAAATCTAAAGAAAAGTGATAGCAAAGATGTTGTCAGCTCTTTCTTCACACGTGATACAAATCGTACGGACAGTCGTGATACAAAATCAAAAAGTGCCTTGGAATTTTACATCGAAAGTAGAAAGAGACCAAGAATATCACCGGAGGCCTTTACGTCAGGTGGAGATGTAAATGAAGTCGATAATAAAACAGAGAAGACGAATCAGGATCGCGCTAAAAGGTATCTACACAATTTGTATGTAAGCATTTTAATAGGCTTTTTTCGGGTTTTTTTTTTTTGTTGTTTATGAAGACGTCTCTAGATGGCGCTATTCTTCTCACCATAGAAAATGGAGTTTAGCCAGAAAAAATGTCAAAGTCTGTCTAGTCCACAGACTGTCTATTGGTCTGTGCCGAGGTTTTTTCACAGATAACTACCCCGCCGCGCGCCGCTTGCTTGCTCTTGCTGGTAATTTTTGTTTCACAAATTCACAAGTGTATCCGTCCACGGATTTTCATTAAAATAATACCTACCTATAAATTATAAGTGCTTTTGTACATCTTGTACAAGTCATGTATGGGAAGTGTTGTGTTTTGGGTTGAATGGAGAAACCAGTTTAGCCTAGGCCAAACTAGTCTAGCCCTATTTGAGTAGGGGTAATACAGATTATACTTATTAATGCTAGCCTATTACTAACCCGCCGTAATTATCTGAACAGTAGGGGACGCATTTAAAGGCCGAATTTGAAAAAGTCTACATTCAAAAAGTCTACGGTATATCTGATTTTGTCCGGTTTGAAGGACCGCTCGAAAACAAAAAGAGGTAGGTAGGTATGTCAGTGTGTCGCCAACCGAACCTACTGACCTAACCTTTGTTTTAAATATTTTTCGACTGTCCGTCACACTTCCAGGAATACCCTGTATGTTTAACACCCTTTATGTCGGTTTTTAGAACACCTATAAAAGTAAAAGGCCTGGTTTCGGGGTTCTTAAGGGGTTCGAAAATTTCGTTATTTTTGCGCTAAACCTCTTAGTTTACGAGATATGGTAACATTCATACCTAATCGTTCGTCAATATCAGCTCGGGCTAGGCCATACTAGTTTATCCTGGAGCGTACAATATTCTTGCTAGGCCAGACTGGATTGGCCTAGGCTAAACTGGTTTCTCCATACGAGCTTTGGCTAGACTAGTTTGGCCTAGGAAATACCGGTTTATCCATACGAGCTTCGGCTAGACTAGTTTGGCCTAGGCTATACTGGTTCGTTCATACGAGCTTAGGTTAGACTGGTTTGGCCAAGGCGAAACTAGTTTATCATGAAATCGGGTTTGGCCGGTAACATAATATAACAGAAATGGCAAGAAAATAAGGATTATTAGGGGTCAGGTGAAGCGGTTGGTCGGGTGATTATTTTCCATCGCAACTTAAATACCACCCGACGCCGCGGTACGCCACCCGACGCGCGCAGACTTATCTGGCTTTCTTTTTGGTTATCTGTGATCTAGTTTGACATTTATTCTTACTAAAATACAGCGCCATCTAGAATTTTTATTATAACTAAAGGAAAAAACCCTATTTAATGTTTTTGGAGACACTTTCACTTCAGGATTCCGTAGGTACCCGAAGGGTGCCAAATCAAGGTTATACGCTCTATCTAACCTTTAGATGAGATAAATAACCACAGAATGTGTGTTATTTTGGTGTACTTAAGTAGATACATTTCTACGGTAAGTACTCTTAACAAAAATCATAAAGTCGGACTCGCGCACAGAGGATTTTTTTCGCTGACCGTAATTTTTTTCCAAAATCTGTAAATGCAGTTCATAATATCTCAAAAAGTTATGGAAGGTCTCCTAAGAACGTTTTGCTGTAACTATAACGGTTAGGGTACTTGCCCTTACTGCCCCGTCTCAAAAATCCACCCTGTATAGTGTGTTAAAAAACCGCCGACAGACCCGTAAGGCACGCATACTAGGGAGATACCAAAACAACGTACTTTATTACTTATTAAGTACGTCCATAAATTATTGTTGGGTAATTATTTTAAGGTCATAACTTTGGTTATGATGAGGACAATACGTAGTTTCCCGCTTTGTTGGCGGTCTTTTAACACCCTGTAGGTATACGCGCTATGATAATTATGAGTGCTGAAGCAAAGCATTGAGATGGAGTAGGTACACACGACAGCACGTCAGTGTGTACACTTTTGTTGTAAAGTTGCCCGTAACATAACCGAGTAGAGTGCTAGCGTGTAAGGGTCGACGTGCTGTCGTGTGTACGGTTGCTTAGCTCCTATGATTAGATCTTATACAGGTACGAAGTTGCCGTTTTTTTTTTCTTATTATTTAGCAATACCTTCGCTGTGCGTGAAGGATAGAGGTAATGACGGTACATTTGCCATGAAGTGGGAGTTTTGCAGTTTGTAGAACTGTGGCAACCCCATTTAGTTGTTACTTGTTCTGTGGATTCATTAGAGTTTGAGCAGAGTCTGAGCATCTAAACTTTCCTTGCACACACGGTCGGTCGTTTTATCATTAGACACTAGCAACATGCCATTACATGGCTTCTATGGGTGCAATTTAAAAATTAAAGAAGTTTTGCTTTGGTTTATACAAAACGCATCAAAATCCGTTGCGTTGTTTAACAAACAGACAGACACGGAAAGAGACTTTGTTTTATTTCATTTATTTTTATTTTGGTATATTTGATGTACAAAACAGAAGATAATCTAAGATAAGCTACAAAATTGGAAAAGATAAATATTTCTACAACGTAAAAATACAACGTGTTACAAAACATCCTAACTCTTTTTACGGGGTGCAACCTACTGGTCAACAGGGTGTAAATTCTGTAAAAAAAAGTTGAAAAAAACAATTATTATTTTATAGCCTCAAAATTGAAAATATTTCCAAACTTTTTTGTTTTTGGTATTAGCCCAAATTTAAAAATATGTGTGTGGGTGGAGGTGCATTTGCATAGCTTTGAGTTGTTAAAACATTGTGAAAGTCAATAAAAAAAATATTTAAAAAATACTTTTCCCCCGCCACAGCGTTCACATTTTATTAAGTAATTTAAAAATCAACGGAACGTCATATAGCAAAGCAAATATTTAGGTTATGATCCCTATCACCGGGTGCGATTACCCTGTAAAAAGAGTTAGCATCTTTTGTAACACCTTGTATAATTTGTGATAATGTAATAATTATAAAGATCAGGGAAAGGAAAAAATAAACAGAAAACAAATTGACCTCTATAGAAGTCGATTACACAGCATCGCAGACGAGTGCGACGAAAATGTAAAAGTCAACTTGACTGTACAGTTAGCACCACATTAGGATATCCCCTTTTATTCGGTTACGCTCTTTTATCTATGCCACGCGCGATAACTGCGCTACCATTGGGGTATCTTACCATGTCGCTGACTGTACGTACACAAGACAGCACGGCGACCCTTACACGCAGTACTCTACTCGGTTACGTTATGGGAGACTACAACAAAAGTGTACACTCTGATGTGATGTCGTGTGTACCTTTTCCTCAATTAGCATTCCTTGTTCGTAGTTGGCGCCCATACACAAATAATATAATATTTAAGCCAAAGTATAAAGAAGACCCAATTTGTATGCCTTTTGCCAATTTGTAGCGATCTTAATTTTCTTGTGCGAAACTCGGTTTTCCCTTTGACACGCCATTGCCAAAGATAAAGTTTTTCTTCGTATTTTATTGGTGAGCTTACCGTAATTTAATGCTTTGTCAAGTATTAAATTTGACTGTGAAAAGCGGAAAATAGCAGGGCCAGCCCCGGATCTAGGGGGGGGGGGAGCAAACCGGGGCACCCACCCCGGGCGGCAGTTTCAGGGGGCGCCCAAATCATAATAATATACCAAATTGAAAATAAAAAACTTGTTCTACAAAGTGCCTAGCATGTAGCGCATGTTGTTCTATCAATTATTAATTTGATTTTAAATTATTAATTTGACATTTATTCTGTTTAGGATCAAGAAAAACTGTTTAAGAATCCGCATGTCTGTGTATGAATGTGGCACGATCAAGCCCGTAAAACATTCACGAAAAATTACAACCATTATAATATACAGGGTGTCCCAAAAAATTGTGTCAAGCGGAAGTCCATAGAGCACAATTTTTTTCGATTTTTTTTTTCTTTTTTCTTGTAACGTTTTGTCAATTAATTCGGTAAAAAACGGTAACTTAAAATGAGAATAATAAAAAAAAAACGAGTTTGTTTTATTATTTTTCCGTGAATTTCCAATGCAGATCATAGTGACAGAAGACATAAAGCCTTTCTGCAGTGTTTTTTGTCATCATAATCAAAAAAATAAAAGGTAAACGATCTAAATTACATTTCTCATAATTCCGGTTTTTCAACTTTGACCGCTAATTACTCGAATAAAAGGCCTATAAAGTGACAGATTCAGGTTGTAGGAAAGTTTTTGAAATCAATCCTTCAGACCCCTACTTTTTTTTCTCCCCATACTAACTTATTCGATGATGTTTTCTCTAAAACGGCATTTTTTAACTTTGGATCAAAATTGCGGTATCTTTTACAAGTTTAAAGCTGATCATTATTTTTTTGGTGATAGACTAGTTATCTAAGACTCCAATAAAGAAAAAAAATATTTAAAAAGTTTAATACAAAAAAGTTAAAAAATAAAAACCAATGCTAGGTAATTCTTCCCAAAAAACCTTAAAAGCCTCATAACTTCTAAACGTCAAAAAATCGCTGAACATAAATGGGGGTGATTCGGGTACCCCTAGGGGTGCTCTATCACTGGACTTCCGCTTGACACTATTTTTTGGGACACCCTGTAGTTGTGAGTTTTTTTAAGTAATATATCTCAAACGCTGAACAGGGGGCGCCACTATCAAGTCTCTACCCCGGTTAGAAAAAATCGTAGATCCGGGGCTGAACAGGGGGCTCTCTTTTTGCCCAACTTCACAATCTCTACATAGCATGAAATAAAGTCTCCTCCCGCGTCTGGCAGTCTGTTTATCCGCTTACTCCATTTGATGCGGTTTTCACAGTCAGTTGGATGTTTTTTCTTTGAAGGTTTATTTATTTAACTTTTTTGCACTCTTGCAAAGCCGGGGCGGGTCGCTATTATTATTATTTTGCAAACATATCAGGCCAGTAGATATAGCCTTTTCATTTTTATGAAACTACTTCTTCAAGCTGTGATTCTAAAGGGGTAAATAAACACCAGCTTAGTTAGTTTTCGCTACTTAGTTTACACTTACCGGTCATTCTCGCTGTATTAATTTAACTGGAACCGCTTGTATCTGATCACATTCTGTTATCTTCAAATTATCTCCGACTTTATCACGCCGTTGAACGAAGTTCTTATTTAGCAATTACATAACCCTGAGTAAACTCAGAAATCGTGTTAATCAACAGCTCATAAGTCATTACATTTTCGTTGCTAAGTCGCCCGTAACGTTACTAAATAGAGTGCACGCGTGTAAAGGTCGACGTGTTGTCAATTGTACTTAGATATTTTTTAGTTTATCAAGTCCAGACTTGGCTAGGTGCCATGTTTTTATTTTATTTATAAAACTGTACTCAAGGTCGTCATTTTTATTCCGGTTAATGTACTTATTTACCAAGTGCTACGAGATTTGATCAAGTGCCAAAAGCTCGGGTAAAACCCAAACGAAACACAAACATGTTTAGTTATTTTTTATTAAAGAATAAGTAGAAACGTGACGATTTCAAAGTTTAAAAGGATAATCATTTCGTTGGTCGGTTTTTTTTTTTAATTCAAATAAAAGTGAATTTAGCGCGAATGTGTTTGTTTGTCAGCATAGTTCATTTTTTCAGAAAAACAAACTATGTACAAACAAACCTCGATTTAGTAAGTACATGCCTATGTCTGAAGATGCACTTTATAGCTACACGTGTGACCTGATTTTATATTAACTGCACCGTAAACAATTCTGCACACATTGCTACAAACTACTTACTTATGGGTTTTGAGTTAGAGTTCATTCGACCATCGTCAACTTCCCACCCAAAAAGTAGCCGATTTTTCCAAGTAAGTAAGAATAAAAACTCTTCTTGCCTTACGGTTTTTAATGGCACTCGATATACAACGTGTTACAAAACATCCTAACTATTTTTACAGGGTGTAACCTACTGGTCAACAGGATGTCAAATCTGTAAAAAAAAGTTGAAAAAAACAATTTTTATTTTAAACCTCAAAATTTTAAAAAAAATCATAACTTTTTTGGTTTTGGTATTAGCTCAAATTTGTTTATATGTGTTTGTATGTGTAGGTGCATTTACATAGCTTTGAGTTGTTGAAACATTGTAAAAGTCAATGAAAACAATATTTTAAAAATAGTTTTCTCTCGCCACAGCGTTCACATTTTATTAATTTAAAAATCTACGGAACGTCATAGAGCCAAAAAAAATGTAGGTTGTGATCCCTATCACCGGGTGCTATTACCCTGTAAAAAGAGTTAGGTACTTTTGTAACACCTTGTAGTTTGTTGACGGACTCTCCTGTCTAAACTAAAGCACGACTTTTTTGGCGACTCTCCAGCAATTTTTTTTTTCTGTATGGGGCGTTTAATATGTGACGTTCGGTTTTTCCAAAAACGTAAATAAAAGTTCATCATGACTTTAGTTTCCTTATTGACGCAAATTTCGCTAGTTTAACCCTTTAGCTGTCCTATGTCTACTTGTTTATAAGCCGAACTTCACTGAAAGTTGACAAACTTTTCCGGGTTCGTAAAGGACTTTTCCACCATCGTCGGAAAAGCGTGCGCCCGGGACAACGCTACCGTCAGCACTGCCTCCCAATACCCACACAGCCTGAAGCTGAAATTAGCCTGAAATTACTAACGTAAACATCGGAAAATCTGTTTTCCTTCGCAAAGAGTTCCGTAGAAGGCGGGCGTGTTGTGCCTTGTGTGGATTTAAGAGTTAGCAAGTGTCGGATCTATTTTGTTTGGTAACCATAAATAACATAACGGAGGTACTTAGTACGTTCCCTTAGCTTCTTAAGGGTGGACGATAGCAACGTGGCGGGAAATTCAAAAATTTCACAGTTTTTTACATTTTGTAGCTAAACTGAGCTATTTTTTCAGCGATTTTTGGTTCGCGGCAATCAAATAGTATTCTTTTCATTATTGTAAACAACAGAACAACAAGAATTCAGCCGATTATGTGTTCTGGTCTACGAAGCAGTGCCAAAAAACTTGTCGTAGACCAGAACACATAATCGGCTGAATTATTGTTGTTCTGTTGTTTAAAATAATGAAAAAAAAAACTATGTTATTGCCGCCAACGAAAAATCGCTGAACAAAAATAGCTCAGTTTAGCTACAAAATGTAAAAAAAAATGAAAACTTTGAATTTCCCGCCACACTGCTATCTTCCAGCCTTAACATAGTAACTATGACATAGAACTGAGACTAAAGATAACGCTCGAATCGGGACATGTTTTTTCTTTCACTCGATACATCCTTGTTTTTCTAGCACCGGTTAGAGCTTTCGAAAAATGAGCCGTTTTCACGGCTGTCAAATTTAGCTTTTTCTGAAGTTATTATTAATCTGTGTAAGCGAAATTTGACAGCCACATCCTGGTTCTTTTATGGCCAAGCCTATGAGCGCCATCTAGAGGTACCAAGGGCTTTAAATTCAGTTTATTTATAGAGTTATCTCTTCTCTTCTCTTCTTTACATAAACAAAGTCGCCTTCCGCGTCTGTCTGTCTGTTTATCCGTTAACTCCTCCTAAACTACGCCACGGATTTCGATCCGGTTTTCTCTGTCGATGTTGATGTCGATGTCGATATCTGTTAGATATTTTTCACGGAAGGTTTAAGGCTGGAAGATAGTAGTGTGGCGGGAAATTCAAAATTTTCACAGTTTTTTAAATTTTGTAGCTAAACTGAGCTATTTTTGTTCAGCGATTTTTCGTTCGCGAGAATAAAACCGTATTCTAGTATAACCGTATAACCGATTATTGTAAACGACAGAACAACAATAATTCAGCCGATTATGTGTTCTGGTCTACGACAAGTTTTTTGGGCAGTATCACTGCTTCGTAGACCAGAACACATAATCGGCAGAATTATTGTTGTTCTGTTGTTTACAATAATGATAAGAATACGGTTTTGTTCTCGCGAACGAAAAATCACTGAACAAAAATAGTTCAGTTTAGCTACAAAATGTAAAAGTCTGTGAAAATTTTGAATTTCCCGCCACCTTGCTATCGTCTACCCTTAAGTTGATTATACTTTATGCCCGTGCGAAACCGGGGCGGGTCGCTGGCGTAAACTCGCGCTTGATTGACTCTACCAATAATATCACGTATTTGTTTATAACTCTGTTATTCCTTTTTCGGTAACTTCGTTTTACTTTGTGGCAGGATTTGCTATATCCTTGCTTTTTTAGCACAAGTAACGGAAAATGATCAATGCGCGCGCGCGATACCCTGCCGGTATTTTTAGACACATTTTAGGTGCCATTGTAACCAATAATATTCCTTTTGCTAGTTTTATAAATTCCAATAATAGGAAAGTCCCTTCTCTTCTCTACATTACCTATTTAGGGGTATACAGGGCGTCCCACGGCCATGCCACATGGAGGGAAAGTACCTTGAATATTGTAGATGGAACATTTTACTGAAAGAAGACATTATTTGAATTAAAAAAACTATTTTATTTAAACTGCATTCATAGATATTTAAATAATTACATGTTTGAACCGGAAATCGAACCCGTTACATGAGAAAAATAATTACCCTGTAGCATTATCATACCGATCGATACGATAGGCTTCATCATAAGGATTATTTTTTGCTGAATAACATAGAGTCAGAAATAAAACTCGTCAGTACGTGAATCGAATGGCGCTCTCTGATTGGTGAAAATGGCTGGTCGCTGTCGAGTCCCAAATCGTATACAGGGTGCACTCTAATTCGATAGCGAAACTTTAAGTAGGCTATCTACTGATCAATACAAACAACTTGTACTAGGTGGTGAAAAAAATGGAGTGAAAAAAATATCAGCTGTTCCATACAAAAGGTCGACTCAGTACTGCGCCAAATGTATGAAACAGCAGATATTTTTTTCGCTCCATTTTTGTCGCCACCTAGTACAAGTTGTTTGTATTGATCAGTAGACAGCCTACTTAAAGTTCCGCTGTCAACTTAGAGTGCATCCTGTAGTGACCTTTTTCACAATAAAAGAATATGATGTATTAATTTACGTGCTAAGTTATAATATATGAGGTTGTCTATTGAAGCTTGAATTATATATTTTTGAGGAGCTTATTTTGAAGCTGTAAAACGTATAATGGTGATGAGTTGTAAAATCCGTGGCTGAGTTAGTACAATCAGGTTACAATAGATGAATCAGTGGACAAGTTAAAATAATTGTTGAACTTTACTTGACGCTTTCTTTGGAATATTTAGTTGGCGATGTAAAAAAGATGTATTAGTTTATTAGAAGCTATCTTATTTTCCCGTGGCTTACTTATAAAATGAGAAGTTTGATCACGTGGCCAAAAAAAACTTTGTGGCTTGACTTAGGTATAATTTCCCATTTTAATTCTAGAGAATTGTTGGCTGGTTGTAGCAGAAAAACGAGGAAAACCCGCTTTTGTCCTTCTAATGGGAACCTATCGACACGCCATTCGCAATTGCGTTACAGTTATCAAGTAGTAGATAGTTATACCTAAGTAAAGTATAATCAAATCACAGACTAGGTTCCTCAGTGCAATTCAGAACTCGTCAAAAAAAATTATTTTGACATAGATATGCTGTGTAAAAATATCTCAGCTTTTCGGTTCGCTGTAGTAGGTAAGTACAGTCGGCCACAGTCTCAGATACCCCTTTTTGTTCGATTGACGCCCTTATGCCGCGCGCGGTAAGAGCTGCCATGGGGTATCTGAGATTGTGGCCGACCGTACGTACATATTTTTTTTTAAGTAAATTATTGTAATGGCATGTCAATGGCGTGTCGATGGCGTCCCAGTAGAAGAACAAACCCGGGAATTCCTCGTTTTTTCTACTTCCTAGAGCGTGTCAGTAACTGAATTTTCAATACTGACTCAGTATTAAAAATTAGCTTCTAGAGAAAGAGTAGGTAGAGTCAAGTCAAGCTGACATTTTGAGGAAAGCTTTTACATGCCGCCCCTTTCGTCGCGTCGGTTTTCTATACAAAAAGCTGCGTAGAGGAGAAGCCACATTGCTGTTTACTCTACGTCTGTGCTGTGCAGGCGTGCGTGAGTCGGAGCCGAGCCATGTGTGTGTTCTGTGCACAGCGCAGAAACGCGACGGGCGCAATCTCTACCACGCTTCCGCACACTCTACACATAAGCAAACAAGTTTTAACTTACGCAACTTGACTTTGAAATCAACATTTAAGACGACGTACGTCTCACAATTAGCGCCGCCAATGAAAAAAAAATCATATCTTTTTTTGGATGCTTTTTTAGCAAAAAACGCTCCTGCGATTTCTCAACGCGAGGCTTAACTATTTTTAGGACCTAAGGTTTGGATTCCAGGATTGCATTCTTAAGTTCTAGGATCTGGAATCCAAACCTTAGGTCCTAAAAATAGTTAAGCCTCGCGTTGAGAAATCGCAGGAGCGTTTTTTGCTAAAAACGCATCCAAAAAAAAGATATGATTTTTTTCCATTGGCGGCGCTAGTTGTGAGACGTACGTCGTCTTAAAAGCACGACTGTAACTGTAACTCCGGGGAAGGGGGGTACTCGCGCTAGACATAGTTTTTTTTTTTTTGTAATGTGTGTAATGTAAATAACGCTAAGCCACTAGAGCACTAGAGCAAAGGCCTCCCCCCTGTCAGTACAGATTTTTCAGTCCTGAACTCTTTGACCCCGGAATTCCCGGAAACCCTGGATCAAATCAGCATCACTTATGTCAATTATTAGTGTCCGTAAGTACCTACCTACCGCTCTATTTTTAGAAAAAACGAGTGGGAGAGAGATATCATATCATACCTACATAATATGCAGTTCAGTCCGTTCTTTTACTTGGAATTGGAACTAAACTAACAAATTCGTAGGTACGATAAGTCGATACGATACGGTATGGTAAGTCGGTAAAATATGTTTGTGCGCAGTAAAAGCTCATCATAGCATAGCATAGCCCGCCAGACCATGTATCCATGTTATAAAGTCATAGTATAGAGGTCATTAGAGGTGGGATTTCATTAAAAACAATAAAGCGCACGCAAGCAGGAATGGCGGCGGCCATCAGTGGAAAGTGGAGCGGGGGGGGACCACGGCGCTAGCGGGGGTGAAGTGGTTGGGCGGGAAGGGGCGGTACGTCAGTTCAGTTTATTTAACATTCATTTAAATTTCATTGCCACGCGCCCGGCGCGCGGCGTTGGAGTATAGTACAGTTCCCGGCGCCCCTTGTGCCCCCGCCAAAGAGACCCAAAAATCATCTACTGCGCAGTAAGGGTAATTTTTCAAGTAACCGGGAAATAAAATTAGAGTGGGACTGGTGTGCGAGGGAGTAGACACTGTCTAGACAGTAGTTCGGGTACCTACGCGGGTCGCGCCGCACGCATGCGTACGTTGCTCGCGCAATAGAAAAGTTTCAAAAGCTGGTGCCTATAACGCGAGTTACCCTGATCCAGTGATTTTTGTAAACTTGTATAATATAAGTGCATAGTACTTATTTAAGGGTTCGTGAGTGTTGGTTGTGATTTGCTGTGTTGTGTAGAGTGTGCTGACAGAAGGATTAAAGGATTGAATAACTATATTACTTATTTTAAAGGTATGTGAATGTTTTTAAGACCTGACATGTGACATGCCTACCCTCACCTAGGTATATCCCAAAAAAGAAAAGCAGCAAAGGTGCCAATGCCAACTCATTGATTTAGCTAGGTCCTTTTGTGTCCATTTGTGATTTCTGTCAATAGGTACATGCTCAAGTCCTTCGATCAAGGATAAAATTCGGTGCTACAGAAGTGGCTTGATAACAAACAAAACATGGCCATAGACATAGTTCTATGAGCATGGCAGCATATAAATCATCTCATTACTGCAATGCAATATGCAATGCAATGTTAACTTGCTGACATATTTTTTTACATTCAAAAGTTTGGGTTGGTTGGTGGGTCAAGTTATAGATATTATATTAGAAATCATTTCGAAAATAATCAGCTCTTTTAGTTCCGACGGGCTTCCTTATGTAGGTTCTAATTATTTCTTAAAAAAACAAATGTTTATTCGATGCTTTCACGTTTACTTCCCATGCAGATGCATCGATTTTATCTTCAACTTAAGGGTAGACGATAGCAAGGTGGCGGGAAATTCAAAATTTTCACAGACTTTTACATTTTGTAGCTAAACTGAACTATTTTTGTTCAGCGATTTTTCGTTCGCGAGAATAAAACCGTATTCTTTTAATTATTGTAATCAACAGAACAACAATAATTCAGCCGATTATGTGTTCTGGTCTACGAAGCAGTGGTACTGCCCAAAAAACTTGTCGTAGACCAGAACACATAATCGGCTGATTATTGTTGTTCTGTTGTTTACAATAATGAAAAGAATACGGTTTTATACTCGCGAACGAAAAATCGCTGAACAAAAATAGCTCAGTTTAGCTACAAAATGTAAAAACTGTGAAAATTTTGAATTTCCCGCGCTACTATCTTCCAGCCTTAATGTGCCCAGATTCCAAGTGTGATGGACGAACTAAGGGGATTTTTTTACCCAAATAGTTTTAGGTTCTATTATGCACTCTAAATAAAAATATGCGGTCAAGTGCAAGTCGAACTCGCGCACTGAGGGTTTCGTACTGCCAATGTAAACCTCTTTTTAACGGGTTGTTCCGTATTCATGACTCGACTTTTCATGCTATAGGTATATTTTTCCGGATTCGTAGTACGAGGTATTATTATTCCTACTCATGATTATTTTCTATTTAATTTTCCGTTTTCATTTTACACGTGTTCCGTATTCATGCTACCAATAAAATACCATTTAATATTGGCACCTTGGTATGGTCAGCATGACAATTTCAATTCTAAGATTGGTAAATCGTACTAGGTGCCTACCTCAGTCACTCCGATAAGGAATCAAACCTGCACACGCACCCGCAGGCACTTTTGTTTATTGTAATAAAAAAAACCGCCCAAGTGCGAGTGGGACTCGCGCATAGAGGGTTCTGTACCACAATTCTAGGCATTTATTTGGAAGAAAAATAAAAACGATATAGGTTTTATACAGCGCCATCTAGAGTTGAAATTTGGAACTAATATAGAGGACGCTAGGCTGCATACAGCGCCACCTAGAGTTGAGGTTTGGAACTAATATAGAGGGCGCTAGTTTCTATGTAGTTTTACAGGCTCCCATTTCTTGTACAGAGGCCCATTTTTACTCGACTGACCCAGAAGGAGGGTTATGTATTTCGAGTGTATATATGTACAGTACTCCAAAATTAATGATGCGCATACAGCTATCTGTATGCGCATTATTAATTTGGGATTTGTACGTGAGTTACGCCCACTCTCGTACAGATCTTCGCTATCTGTATGTATAATTCTTTGGCACGCTCTGTAGCCTAAACGGCTTGATGGATTTGAGCTTGCGAGGTATCGTTAGATTTGTATTGATTGTGCAAGTGACACTGGGTATATGAAAATATTAAAGACAAAAATTTTTGGCGCCAAAACATATAAAATCTAAAATAATTTTCGTCAAAACCTACCGAGTGGGGTATCAGAATAATAATAAAGAGGTTTATTTATGGCTTACAAAAATATAAATGTACAACTTATTATGTTTAAATGTAATTTGGAATGAGAAACGGAAAAAACAACAAAATTTTCAACTATCTTCACCCACTTTTTGTTTTTTCTAAAGCACTAACCCGTGCTAGGGAATACGGTGTGCGAGAGGTTGCGGGTTCAAGTCCTGTCCCGAGTGAATTTTTTCAACTTATTTGAAATATTTTCACCTAACTTTGCTTTCGGAGGAATTTATTAAGGTGCAGATATTTAAATGATACAGTAATTTATTACGGGTTTTTGTTTATTAATATACCTCGTGTGAGTGTCCGTGAATGTCTTAACAAAATCCGTTCCAAAAGCTTCTTCGCCTATTACGTATTTCTTCCAAGATTTTTGATTTTTTGTTGACCGTACTTAAAGGCAAAGTATTTTTATTATAATGTATGGCAGCATGAATCCGGAAAAGCTCGTGAGATGAAATGTAAAAATAAATAAAATAATTTGAAAAAAAAAATTTGAAATTTGAATAAAATAATGAATACGGAAGTCATGTAAAATGAACCCGGAAAAAATATTCGTAACATGAAAACTCGTGTCATGAATACGGAACAACCCTTTTTAACACGCTTTTATAAGCTTGGCCTGTATGTATGTATGTATGTATGTATGTATGTATGTATGTATGTATGTATGTATGTATGTATGTATGTATGTAACGGAATCTTTGAGCATAATTTTTACCAACTTCCAGAAGTCTGATTAATTTGAAACTTTGCATACGTATCAAGGACCAATGACAATGCAATAATTTGATAACAGTTTCCCATTATACCCCTACAGTGCCATTATACAGGGTGGATTTTTGAGACGGGGAAGTGAGGGCAGGTACCTTAACCGTTTCAGGAAAACTTTCTTAGGAGACCTTCCATAACTTTTTGAGATATTATGAACTGCATTCACAGATTTTGAAAAAAAATTACGGTCAGCAAAAAAATGCTTAAATACCAAATTTTTTTTTCATGCCAATCGATTCTCTTTCATGTAGGGATCAAAAGACTCTAAGGAGCCAACTGAGGTTTGAGTACTAGAAATGTCAGAAATTCACAAAAAAATGATAAATTGAACTAAAAAATTAAAAATAAATAACAGTTTAAAAAAACTAAAAAAACACGCTTTTATAGCTAACCGAACTAAAAAGTAGAAAATAATTTTTAAATTACAAAGAGTTTAAAATTATAATAAATTTTAAGTTATTAACAGAATAATACAATTCAGAGTAAAAAAGCGTGGGGTGCTTGATATATTATGATATTATGTATATAACACATATTATAGGACAGACAGACGGACAGATACGGAGGAAGAGTATTCAAGACCTTCAGGTGCGGAACCCTAATTAGTAGAATGTTACTCGAGGGACTAACACAATTTTAAGGTGAGAGTGTGAGAGTGTTTCTTTGAATACCGACCGTAGTAGCGAGGGTTTCTAAATTAGTATCCTGCCTGAGCGCAGCAAGGGATTCAAAGTACTCGAGCTTAAGGGTAGACGATAGCAAGGTGGCGGGATATTCAAAATTTTCACAGTTTTTTACATTTTGTAGCTAAACTGAACAATTTTTGTTCAGCGATTTTTCGTTCGCGAGAATAAAACCGTATTCTTTTCATTATTGTAAACAACAGAACAACAATAGTTCGGCCGATTATGTGTTCAGGTCTACGAAGCAATGGTAGTGCCCAAAAAACTTGTCGTAGACCAGAACACATAATCGGCAGAATTATTGTTGTTCTGTTGTTTACAATAATGAAAAGAATACGGTTTTATTCTCGCGAACGAAAAATCGCCGAACAAAAATAGCTCAGTTTAGTTACAAAATGTAAAAAACTGTGAAAATTTTGAATTTCCCGCCACATTAATATCTTCCAGCCTTAAAAAAGTGTTGCTCCCGAGGTTTTTATCACCCTCTATGAGAAAATAAGTTACGAATTTAGTTATGACTATCTTTAGACGTTCCGGAAGGTAGGCAATCCTTAAAAGCACATTAAAAAAATAACTTCTGAACCACGAAAAATCGCTGAACATACATGGGCTATTTTTTTTTTTCGCTTTTATTTTGACTACCCTGTATACATATTTTAAAACAACACAGTTTACAAAATAAGAGATAAAATAATATAAAAGAAGTTAGAATTCAAAAAGTTCAATGGCAGTCCGAGGTCTGTATTGAAGAATAATATTGACGTCAAAAGTTGTTGCGCTTTTAAACTATTGTCAGCCAATAGTGTCACAATATGGTCAAGATAAAGTTATTCATCGCCAACAAAATCAAATTAAAAATCACGTATTCGCAATCATTTGCTTTGTAGGAACCTAACCTGTGTAGAGATATGTTTATAATATTGTGTGTAGTGCAAAAGTCACGTTTTCCCCATTATTTACTTTCAAGGAACCAAAACTATGTCCACGTGTTTTGGTTCGAAGTCTGCTTTCAACTCTCAGCAAATTAGCTAACATATAGTTTTTCTTAATTTTGCAGTA
The DNA here is from genome assembly GCA_949319315.1 of Zelleria hepariella. NCBI lineage: Eukaryota > Metazoa > Arthropoda > Insecta > Lepidoptera > Yponomeutidae > Zelleria > Zelleria hepariella. Next base: position 7,851,628 of record OX439395.1, read on the forward strand.
TGGCGAAAACAATGGCGAAGAATAACAGTGAACATCCACATGTAGCTGTAGTAACAGGTAAGAAGCGTAAATATTATTATATTTAGAAAATCGGTATCTATGTATCTACTTATAAACATATTATTTTATAACAACTCACAGAACAAAAATCTATTGAACCCTCTACCAAGAAGACTAATGAAGCAAAATATGTGGGAACGCATTGCATTTTTGCATAAATTTATTATTTCTACCTTTCAGATACTACATTAGAAGATATGCTATCATTCAAATTGGGACAAGAAGTGACGGTGAATAAAATAATATTTGAAGACAGTGATGAAGAGGTCTCATACGATTGTGTCGAAGAATTATCGCAACTATCAGATAAACCGCCCCAGGTTGCACAATCTTTCAGCAATGTCATAATTTTGGGAACGAAAAAGGTTAAAACTGAAAAAAACGTAGTCGAGAATAAAAGTATTCAAGAAAAAACTGATGATGTAGCTGAAACAGAGATGGTTAAGGTTAAAACTGAAAAAAATGCAGCCGAGGATAAACTTAAAGAAAAAACTGATGATGCAGCCGAAACAGAGACGGTTGAGATAAAAACTGAAACACTTGAAGAAATTAAGACTGCTAAATTAATAGTTATAAAAACTGAATCAAATGAGGATGTGCAAGATCAAATAATTTATCCAGAAAACAAAGAAGAGAAAAATAGGAAAAACTTAGATTCGAGAACTGAATTAAATGGAGGTTTGCAACAAGAAACCATTGGTTCAGAAAACAAACTAGATAAAAAAAGGAGAAAATTGGGTCCTAACGAAGTTGTATCTATTAATATGGAAAATATAAAAGAATTACATAACGCAAATGAACATCAGAAACGATATGAAAAAAATAACGAAAATAAATTGAGTTTGAACAAACCGGGGCCATCGACCGATATGGAGAACCTTAAAACACATACTTCACATCAAGAAAGTATTGATCCCATAATTAAAGACAATGAAAAGTCGCTCAAAGTTTTAGAGTCTACGACCGACGATAAGCCTAGTGAACCCAAGAAAAGTAAAATAGATTTTCCGCGGACTAAAGTTACATCAAGAAGAGAAATTAAGAAATATCCTGGTAAAATGGAAGCTATGCGAAGACATTCAGAAGATTTGTCGCAATCAAGAAACCCTGTGATGCCATGTGTCACAAATGTAAACACAACAGTTCCTACAAATGTTCCTACAAATAGAAGTTGTACTGATAACAATAATTCAAATGAAAACGTGCAGGACCCATCCATTTTACCAACCCTAACTTCAGTTGCGGAAAACTTATTAATAATTTTCCCTACTCTTCATTCCTATATAACAGCAACAAAAACAACACCTAAAACAGACGAATCCTACAAGAGGGTAAAAGCAGAATTTGAAGCATTAAAACATCATTGCTTTTGTTTATCCTACTCTACAACGCTCACCATAATCTTGCCAAAAAAAGATAATGAAGCATTCTTAAAAAACTTCTATGACTTGGCTGAAAAATTAGCCATAGAAAGAGGAACATTGCATTTTTCGCTGCTCAATCTACAAATACTGTTTGGTGAAATGATTCAGTGGACTGAATATAAACAAAAGAAAATGGCAATTTTTCACACCAATTCAATGGCGCGCGAGAAACATATATCAACGCCAGATCATCAGAATAAAAAGCAGAATCTGCAATTAATGAAAATATTGCAAGTTCCTTCTAAGCCTGCTGCTAAATCGCCAGTTCCTGTAGCGGCCACCTCTATGAGATCAGATAGTGAACGTTCAACGCCAGTCATGGTTAGTTACCAATTCAAGACGGGGCCTCCAGGAAGAGAGATAGAAATCGCTTATAACAAATCCCAACAACCGCAAAACCCCATGAATAACCAGAACCATCAAACAAGCTACACTGCTCCTGTCTTCACGCCGAATATCTTAAAAACAAATAATACGTCCAGTCAGCCAACATCAATCGCAAATAGCAACAACCAGTATCAAGTTAAACCTGCTGTAGCTGCACCATCAAATGTATTGAACGAAAATGTCGCCTTCAATCCTGCTATATCAAATACAGTCTCAGCGACCAACAAACAAACCTTTCAAGCCAGACAAACGACTTCAGCTGCAGTCGCATCAAGTTTCTCGAAACCAACGAACGAATCAAATCACATAAAAGCTAACAACAATGAGGCCAATTGTATACCAACTATAACGCCAAACGTCTTCAATCCTAACTACAATATGTTTAACTATCAAACCGGCTCTGTCAATCAAACTATAGCATCGAATGCATTGAATCACCACACAAATGCAGATCCTTCCGCAAAGCCACACCTCCAATTTGTAGATGCTTACATAGATTCTCTTGTGAGAAATAACACAACTGATGCTGTCAAGAAATCTAAAGCCAAAATTTGTCTCCAAAATACAAGAAAGCAAAATATGACAGCTAACAATAATATGGCTGGTGTGGGAATAAACGTGGCTAATTCAACAAGCAGCGTTTACAATCAGCAACCTCCCGCCGTTTATAATCAGCAACCTCCTGCCGTTTACAATCAGCTACGTCCTGCCGTTTACAATCAGCAACCGCCTGCCGTTTACAATCAGCCACCTCCTGCCGTTTACAATCAGCAACCGCCTGCCGTTTACAATCGGCAATCTCCTGCCGTTTACAATCAGCCACCGCCTTTCAACTTGCTGCCACCGCCGCCGTATCCGGTCTATCAGAATCAACAGTATAACAACCGTTATCAAATGCCTCAGATAAATCAGGAAAATCAGAAGGCAATGCCCATGCAACATTATAGCAGTACAATCAACCCACCAGTCCCAGTCAATGTACAAGCAAACTTTCAAGAAAGGTCATCGGTATCAAGAGACAGCGGATTCATGAGTCCTTTGGATGAAAACACTTTGTTCCTTGATCAACTGGTGAGAACAATTACTATTCAAGATAATTTCTACTATGTCTGAAAGGGGGGATCCTGATTCACCTACCCACCTCGGAATTGGGTGAACTGTGCTTACAAATGTATCTTCTAATTTGTCATACCAACACGTTCTATCCCACACTATTTTTAGAAATCGGAAGTTCATTATCCTCATTGCATATTCATTTAACGGATAGTACTGTTAGCAAGTGTGGCGAATATTGCGATAATTTACAAATGTTATATTTTTTCTGTTCCGCTCTATTTTGAACTGCATTTGCTCGACGTGGTCTTCGGGTCTCTTGCTTGGACCTATAGATAAAAAATCTCTTGTCCCGATGACTTCATCGTTGGTTATTTTCAGGCCCTCTTTTTTACGTTGAAAATCGAACCTAATCGTAACTAGATGTTGTATTGTTCCAGGACTCAATGGTGAACGCGGCCGCGGCGACGCACGTAGCCAGCCTAGATGAGTTCCAGCAGATGACCAGTCACCCAGTAATCACGCACGTCACCTCCCTCGACCCAACCGTCACGCATTGTCCCTACGGGAAATGTAACGTGTGCAATAACGTCACCAAATTCAGATGCATTGAATGCAACCTATCGTATTACTGCTCCTACGAATGTCAGGTAATTGAATGTCATCTTCGTTTTTATTATTTTCGTTTCCTTTGAGATTGTTTTAGAATTTTAGATTCCCACAAAGAAATTTAGAAATTTGCCTCCTTTTTCTGCATCTTTTTTCGTTTTGTATCCCTTTTTTACGTTCTTTTATCGACCAATATTCTTCTACTTCTTCTTTGATCCCTTTGTTTAAGTAGACTTTTGTTTTATTTCTTGCATTGATTCTGATTCTTAATATGTTGTTCTCTCTTTTCAGCAAAGAGACTGGCCTCTTCACAGAACAAAGTGCAGACTAAAATAAGCAACTATATCCATCGTTGTTTCGTTTTATTGTGAATAGTTTTCTTATTTTTATTAAAGTTTAAATTGTTGTAAGAACTAAATTGTTTCACTTACCAACTTCTTGGGCATCCGCTCATCCCAGTCGTCGGTCTTGGCTTGGACTAGGTACCTATAGGTACGAGGGGAGTTCAATAAGTAGTGAAGATGAATAAGATGCAATTAATGAAGTTTTAAAAGAAGTTATAATTTTTTTCTCTTTTTAGGTCTACGTACACATTTGGTATAGGTACATTTTTCCAAACTTCCTTTTAATTCCTATGCGGTCCGATCGGACCACCTGAGCCCTGACGTTGACAGACTTTTAAAACTTCTAACTGCTTTTTCATAATTTTGCAGTAGTTTTAAGTAAATCTTATCGGAAATTCTGACATAAACAAAGAATATAATATTCCGTCACGATATTATCGTAGGCGGCCATTTTGACGCGACTTAGACATAATTAAAAACTCTTTTTAACAAACAAAATGATTTCTGTTTTTAAATAATATATTTTTTTACATTTTCTATATCCCTCCCGCTACTCGCCATTGTCCTCGACCATTGTAATTTGTTAGACCAACCTTATTTCACACGGGACCAGATAAGGAACTGGATACCTTATGGTTGCAGGTACCTACCTACCTACTTACCTGTAGGTACCTGCTAATTTCAAAAGAAGTTCCGACTGCCGTAAAACCATTAGGTACCGCAGGTTCAGATGAAGCCGCCTTGAGAATAATATGGTCAAGGTCGACAACTTGAACAGTTAGGTCCCTACCTGCCTTTGACTCCTCTTTGAAGAAACATAATGCATTAATAAAAATACGGCAAGCAACATGCTAGGATACCCCATGGTAGCTCTTATCTGGGTTACTCTAATCTCGGACACAAGAAAAATCGGTCTGCATCGTACCTAATTAAGTACTTAGATAAACAAAAACATTGAGACAATAAGGCCCGGTTTCTGAATTGAGAAATTCGCTAAGCAAATGGGTAAGTATCGTCCTGTCTCTGCAGATTTCTCACGAAAGAGCGTGCGTGACAGAACGATAGTTAGGTATTTGCTTAGCAAAATTCTCAATTCAGAAACCGGGCCTAATAAGATGCGATGAGCACTAAGCAGGGACCATGGTGCCAAAATGAGTTTGACACTTTCCCTTTGATTTTCCCAAGTAAGTAGGTGTTATTGCTGCAATGTCGCCATTGTCGTTTAGGAAGCCATAAGCAATAAAAGCTATTTAAAGACCTTAATTAGAAAACAGAAGCACGCTTTGTCAAAAACAATTTAGATATATTATTGTGCATTGTATGTTAATAATATTTGTCATACGTTTCGAGTGGAATATCCCCCCACAAACCCCCACCACACCACACTGCCTTGTAAGCATCCCACATATAAGGGTCCGCCCACCATTGTATCAGCAGTCCCGCATATCCAGCCACGTCCGGAACAGTTCGGGTTCCGGCCAAAGCACTCGACGACGCTTCACCTCGCCAGGGTACTGCATGGCATGATGATGTGTCTGAACAAGAAGGAGACCACCGTCGCAGTAGATACTCCTGGATATGCAGAAGGCGTTCGACAGAGTATGGCAAGAGGGGTTTCTGTACAAACTGTCGACGTCACCTGCCCCGCGTCGTCGCCTCATCACCGTCGTGGCCTCATTCCTGAGGGATCGCCGCTTCAGAGTGGCGGTGGAGGACGCCGTGTCAGAGAAGCGCCCGATCCTCGCCTCCCGTCTCCCTCTGCGATCATAGCTCGGGGTCTATAATACCTACCAACAAAACCATGTCTTAGTGTTCTTATTAGTTTAGGCTCTCAATAAAGTATTTTTTAAACCCAAGTGTGCGTTTCGATTAGTAGGTAACCCCAGATAATATACATGAGCACAATAGTCTCTAGCCCGCGAGCTTTCTGGAAACATACCGCCACTGACCGACAGTCTAAAATCAAAGAGTAGGTAGTTTTTAGGTTACGGTTACCTATGAGGGCAAGGAATATGAAAGGAAAATGACGAAGAATGAGCCGTTATCAGCACAAATTCACAAAGCATTTCATAAGTAGTTGGCGCCTACAGGCGTGGCCATAGAAGCACTAGCGGATTTAGGGGGGGGAGGGGCTAAGGGGCTCAAGCTCCCCCCCCAAAAGCATCTGAGACCGTCTGTAAAACAAAATATTGTATGCTTTTTTATCTTGAAAACCTACGCTCATTCAAGCCACACGAAAATCCTGGATCCGCCACTGCATAGAAGGACCGGAATACGGCTGTCAAAATAAAATCTGTGCTAATTAAGTGAAAGACAGCCGTATTCCGGTTCTTCTTATGGCCACGCCTGTAAACGCCATCTATGAACTGCTTTGATTTTGTTCTTTGAAAACAGCTCATAATAGGGTTGACAGGATGTGCACTCTCGCGTGTATGACATCGCGGTTATTTTGTACTACGTTGCGCACCGGAGGGGTGCTAGCTGCGACTGTACAAAAACAAAAAAGGTTACTACACTATTACGAGGGGGGATCAAAAAGTAGTGAGAACGACATACTCCTTGGGAAGAAAAAAAATAAATACTGGTAGGCATACATAGCTCAGATACATTATTTATAATATTAAAAAAAAAAAAGTTTCTCTTTTGTTTTTTTCTGAATGTTTAGTCATTTGTTTGCTTTGTGTCGGAACGTTTTCTCGAAAATGGAGAAAAACGAAGCGTTTCCAGAATGCACAACGTCAAGCTGGAATAGATATTATACAACTAACGACATCTAACGCACGATACACAAACAAAAATATACTCCACTTCACAATCACAGATGGCTCTGATATTCTTTGCAAGTTCGCGCCCTTTCACAGGGCTTTACGCACGGAGCGGGGGCGCACAGTGGTGGGCTGAATAATAGTGACTGCAAGTCATTGTGGGACTCAAATCTGTTAGAAGCTTGAAAGTTGAAATGGGCAACGTGTTAAGGCTTCAGCACTCGAGAAAGAGTATGGATTGGCGTGAGTGTATGGAGTCCTTAAAAACTATATCTGTGGTCAAACCACAGAATAACACAAACAACACAACTTACCCGTGAAGTGGCAGAATCCGGAACTACGATTAACTACCAATGAAAAGCGAGAATTCAGGCGCCCGCCAATCAAAGCAACAATAAAACGCTGACAGCGACACCACTCAGTCCACAGATCTGTATAACTGTCATGCAGTGTTACCAGATTGGGTATTTTTCTCGCAATTCTGGGTAAAAATTTGGCTCCTGGAGAAATTTTGGAGAAAATAAATATTTGGAGAAATGTTTGGAGAAAAAGAAAACACAGTGGACAGTTTTGGATATTTTTTTTTTTTTGTTTTGGAACGCAACCGTACATTGCTCATGCATTTTTACGAACGCGTCCATTAGTTTTCGAACGCTCAGCTGTATGCTTAGCATGGTCGTTTTGACACTCTCTCGAACTCGAGTGACAGACGTGCCATGTCTATTGTGCGAGCATGGCAGGCGGGATTCGAGATGGCAATAGATTAGGGTCATGTCGAGCAGAAAGTAGATATTGCAATTTTTAATAAAAATGTTGTATTTTTGTCTCCATCGCCATGTTGGCGTAGAGCCAACTCGAGCCCGATCGACAAGTTGACAGTTTTGCATAGAGAAGGGCCTATCTCGGGCTTACCATGCTGCACGTACTGGGCTGCTGCGTTCAGAACTTTGGGAGTTTTAGTTATTTGAATAAACTTTCAGTTTGTTTTATGTCAATACCATAGACAAAAAGTTTAGTTAAACTACAGTGAATGCCATTTGTTTGTAGTTTTACTGGTGGAGCCACTAACAAAAACATTGTCTTTGATACTACCAGGCGAAATATGCCGTAGAATAAGGGAAAAAACGAGTCTGGGCCTTTGGGTAAAACCATGGAAAATAGTATCGTTTTGGAGAAAAAATAATTTTAATTTGGGGAGAAACGGAAAAACGCATCTGGCAACCCTGCTGTCATGTCTGTCTGTCAGTCAGTCAGTCGGTGACATTTTTGTTGTGATGTGAACGAAAACAGACAGAACTTTTATTATATTTCTGAGGAAAACTGGAAACAAGTGAAAATAAAAGTGGTTCCCGATCGATCACACACCTATTTTATAAATCTGCAATACACAAATCATTGAACTGAATAAAACGTCTGTTTATTCGTACGCTACGATGTGGTATGCCGCTGTGATTCGTTTCATCCGGAGACGATTAGTTCTAGGAATTATCTTCGTATCGTCACTTACTTACTGTATTGTAAGCTTTTGGAAAGAGGTTAGTGTATGGCTGATGAAGTCTCAATTATAGATACCAAATAATATTAGGAAAAATGTGATGTGTTATATTAGGCCTAACCTATTTCAATAAAAAATGGTTAGTGATCATTTTTACACTAAATTGAGGATAAGAAACTAGTCTCACGCCTAGCAAGACTAATATAGGCCCAAAATCGAATGCTCCAAACAAAACTACCACTTGACAGATAACAGTACAGTCAACCGCATTTAATCCTTTACATTTTCGTAGAAAAGTCGGCCGTAACGTGTGTAAGGGTCGACGTTCTGTGGAATGGACAAACAGAAAGCTGAATAAAGGCTCCCCACACAGGCGCGTTTTTATCGGTTGATGCATTATTGCAATATCTGTTTTCAGCAGGGTTCAAAATGATAATTATCATTGATAATTATCCAGATAATTATCAAGATAAATATAGGTTGATAATTATCTTGATAAGTATAATTGAAAATATTTGAATCACTTTTAATTTGTTGCATTCAACGACTGCGTATATCGGAACGCGCCAATATTCACGATTCCCTGCATTGTCAGGTTTTCGTTTTGTGTTGTCTGTGTGTGGCCGAAACAAAGTAAACAAAGTATTTTTTTTATGTAGCCTCTATGGTGTCCCACTGCTGGGCAAAGGCCTTACCGCTTCGAGCCCACACATCCCTATCCAATATCAGTTAAAAAAGGATTGCTAGGTTTAATTCTGTTTGATAATTATCAAAGGGCATATTTTTCTTGATAATTTCAAACCCTGGTTTTCAGTACATTTTGAATTGAGGGGTGTAGTTGCAAAATCCGCTATACTAGCGCTATTTGTCATAGTAAATTGTAGTTTATGAAAACTTTATTAACTACCATTTTATTATGACAAATAGATCTGTTATAGCGGGTTTTGAAACTAGATCCTTCAATTATGGCCATGGAGTTACACACTGCTGCGGTAATAACGCCGCAACGTTTTTTCTAAAGCACTAACCCGTGCTAGGGAATAATTTAAACATTTCTAATAAGTTGTGACATTTATAATGTAGTGGCAACATCAAAATTCCAATGAGCATTTCGTCTGCAAAGATGAACGTATTGGGTGGTGTAGATTAGTGCAAACTCATCACACCAGATGGCGCCCCCCATCCAGTAGACGGAGACTAGTTGAAGAAATTCGCATCGACAGTTACTTGACTCGGTAGCTCAATTGGTAAAGCGCCTGCACGGTATGCGAGAGGTTGTGGGTTCAAGTCCTGTCCCGAGTGAATTTTTTCAACTTATATAAATGTTTAAACGCCTTAAAAAGTTCAATAATTTTGTTGGCGTTATTTTATTACCTTGTTGATGTAAAAGTGCCGAACTAAATTGTTATTTCTATGTTCATATTTCCCAGGGCAGTTCCAGGGGCTCCAGCTACCAAGATGTGTCGATAGACCACAAGCCGTTTGTCTGGCGGACGTTGCAGGAGACCAATGACACCATTGATAGGATTGTCTGCAGGAACTCCCTTCAGGGGAAAGACTTTATTGTTGATGACAGAGGTAAGCACCAAACTTCTTCTTTGCATGCAGGGGCTCTACCACGAGTTAGGTCCTACTGCACCGGCAGAGCAAGTTTCACTATGGCAAAATGTGTTTTTCCGGTGCTGTAAGTCTGCCATGGTAGAGCCTAGCTCTGTGTCCTAGCGGAGGTGGGCTATCAGTTTGGATGTCTCGTCCTTCGAACACCAAACAGAAAGAAAGAAACTAAATGCTTCTGATAAAATTAAGTCAATCCAAGCCTGTAATATTACCCTAAAAGGTGTATCTCAGGAAACAAATTGATTTTGAAGGCTTCAACATTACTTCCTATTTTCTAAGAACCATCTCCAAAAACTTAACTGGATTGGAACACCATTACCAAAAACCTAACTGAAACATTGAAACTAAATGCATATAAAGCCACTTACATTTTATTTTCAAGTGTACATTTAAATACTTTATTGCGACTTGAAAATAAAATGTTCTGGATTAGCTCTTTTGTAATCATAAAATTAAACATCAACAGGGCCAATAAGTAATTTAACGAGTGAGCGAAGTTCTCCAAGTCTACTTGAACAATCCAGCGTTTGTATGTATGTATGTATGAATGTTTGTCCGACGATAACTTGAGTTTTAGTAGGACCGTCATGAAATTTAAAAGAGGCAAAGAGAATTATTAAGTTCAAACATGAGCCAAATCGGTCGAGGGGTTGCTGAGATATGGGGTCGCGAGTTCATAGTTCGGGGCGAACCACTAGTGTATTACAACCATGAAATAATATTACCCTTTCCCCATTTTCAGGCTACATATGCCCAAGGCCAGAAATCATGAGGAATGGCTGCTGCGACCCTGATACGGAGTCATCAAAAAGATACCAATGTGAAACATGCAAGTCAAACAACTGCTGCGTGGTGTATGAATACTGTGTCTCTTGCTGCTTGGATCCTGGCAAGGTTCGTTCGTTTGTTGTCGAGGTTTATATGGCGCCGCCTTGGCACTACGACACTATTTTGAATTTTGAATCTTGAATCTATAAGCAAATGGACTTCAGACGACACTGAAACAAGTAAAAAAATGTAACAGCAAAAAAAGTTGGGACATATTTAGTAATAATAATAATGGTTTATTTCAGGCAATTAAGTTGTTACAAATATAAAATAACAAGCCCATATAGTGTTAGTATAATCTTAACAGCTACAAAGGGTAGCAGAAAAAGCTAAATGCATACCAAAAAACTTGGTTGCATACTTGCATATCAATAGGTTAGGTTAGAACCTAGTTCTTTTTTTTTTGGCATTTAATTAAATACAACTATTAGAAATTTCTATTAGCAATAAGGTCGCAAATTATTCCCTAAATATTAAAACTGTCCGTCCTTATTATGTTTTTTGTACATTCTAATCTAATCTACGTCCTAAAAAGTTTTAACAATTTATTTTGTTTTTTCAGAGGGACATGCTAGAGTTGGTCCTATCCAAGCTATCTGCTGAGGAGAATGTGCTTTTCCGTACATTAACGGATGACTATGAGCTATGCCTGGCAAAGTGCCGCACGAGCTCACACAGTGTCCTGCACGAGAACTCGTACCGAGACCCCGATCACAAGCACTGCTTTGGGGAAGAGCCACCGGGGACAAGGACACCCGATTAGTAAGATTATTTAAACTAGTAAGGTTTTAGACAATTTTAGAATATGTATATAATGTGTAAAAAAGTGCATTAATAAGTTTACTGGAACAATGTTTTGCGGTAGCCAAAAAAGAGAAGTGGCTGTGGACTTTTGGCAAATGTCTAGCATAATGGTCATACGGTGATTTTCAGGTAGTTTTTGATAAAGGAAAATAATGAATTGTTTTCGCAAATTTTTGCTATTAAAAATTAAGTTTTTTTATAATACAAACTTGTGTAAAATATCGTAATTTGGCTGCTCGTTTTTCGTCCTGGATTATTTATGTGAACAACGGAAACTAAGTTATGAACTTCAGTGCACACAATGATACCAAATATTTTATACTTTTGTATCGCGTTATTTTAAGGATAATGGGGATTTTTCCAATTCCAAAATTAAAATTAAATATATTATAGTTAGAATAACTGTCAAACTCAGTCTTTGTTTTATAAGGAAACTAGACTGAATTTGACTGTTATTCTAACTATATTTGACACCTGGAAAAAGCCCCTCCGGTCCGTACCGACCGAATTTACGACTGTTTTTTAATTAAGATTTTATTTACTTGCATAAGTTGACAAGGACGTATAAAAAAATGAGGAGAATGAAATAGAGAAAATAAAACAATGTGTAGCCAACGGCACATCAACTGCAATAAAAGTGTAGATGTGAACCTGTGTCAAAAATTGAAATTTGACAACCGTATTCCGGTTCTTTTATAACCACGCCTGTAGGCGCCATCTATGAAATGGTTTGTGAATTTGTGCTGAATACGGTTCATTGACAGAAGGCTGTGACTGACCACAATAATTTGAAACCCAAAAGTTATGGATTAAAAGTTAAGAACGTAACGAGGGTACTGTTCACGACAAAACAAGAAATCTGTGTCTCAAAACGTTTTTTTCTCACGATTCAAGTAATCATACAATGTTCTCAAACTCTTGGAGCCTATTGTTGCGAATTTTCCCTCCGGTGGAGTGCCTCTACTTGAAAATATTGCTCGAGTCAGATAGTTCGCGCGACGCATTCTAATCACTACAACAAATAACTAGTGGTTCGCCCCGAACTGTGAACTCGCGGCCCCATATAAACTTAACAACCCCATATCTCGGCAACCTCTCGACCGATTTGGCTCATGTTCGAACTTAAAAATTCTTTTAATTTAATTTACCCGCCATCCAAATTTCATAACTATCCGACCAAATTTACTCAAGTTATCGTCGAACGAACATTCATACATACATACATACATACATAAATACATACATACAAACGCCGGATTGTTCAAGTAGACTCGGAGAACTTCGCTCGCTCGTTCAATTAATTGTATACCGGGCTATCCCATACAAACGAAGAAAACTTTTTGCTACCCCGAAATATTATCCGATTAAAATTATTTTGGTGTCAATATGAAAAAAATATGTTGTTCTGTTCATTGGGTGGATTACATCAGTACATTCGCAAAAAATATTGACAATAATAATTCGATTAATTATGTATTAGCTAGTTACCATACATTGAATTTTATGATCTTATCAAGTGAAGAGACAGAAACTTAACGTAAAGTTGATATATATTTTATGTTCTCATTTAAATACTTCTGTCTTAGATATTACAATAAGTAAGTAGTTAATTTTAAGTGAGTAAATAAATTATTTTTTTATCGGAACTCTTGTAATTTATTTTTCACTTTAACAATTTCTTGGTACCTAGCTTTCTTTTATTACTTAATTATGACCAAAAAATATCCATTTGTAAATAGGCATGTCAATATGAAAATCGCAATGTTACTTTAATAGGCGAAGCAAATTAAACTCAAAAAAGCGTTTTGAAGAATTAATTTCCAGAAAGCTGGATATCATTGTAATACCTTCATTTGGTCCTAAATGCGTGTAATCCGAGTTTGCACCGTCCCAGGAGGTGAGCTCAACTTTTGGGGGCCAAAAAACGGCGAAAGGGTATAGCAGGCTAAGGGAACAAGATTGGCCCACGAAAGCGATCTGGCTGATTTTTATGGTGGTGCACCGGTTTAAGCTAAGGTTACTGTGTGCCAAAAATTAGCCCTGGATCTTCTTTTGTTTTAGAGATATTTGACATAATACCAAGTCATCAAGGTATTTTTTAAATTAATATTTTAGGTAATCCACGCAAGCTAGAATAACCAAATAAAATCACGATGAATGAGGATTTGCACAGTTGAAGCCTGTCTGGAGTTCCCCGGTCATTACTCGCCGCACTAAGTTGAGGATCTTCGAGTCAAACGTGAAGTCGGTCTTGATGTATGGGTGCGAGACGTGGTTCGTTAGAAAAGACCTGTCCCAGAGGCTACAGGTATTTGTCAACAAATGCTTGCGGAGGATCCTGGGGATTTTCTGGCCGCGGACCATATCAAACGCCCAACTCTGGAGGCTGACCAAGCAGAAGGCGGTTAACGAAGAAATCCTCCTTAGAAAGTGGGGTTGGCTCGGACACACACTGAGGAGACACGACACCTACCCAACCAAGCAGGTGCTAACCTGGCTGCCTGAGGGCAAACGGCGAGTGGGTCGCCCCAAATCCACGTGGCGCCGATCGGTCACCAGCGAGGCGCGGAAGGTCGGTCTGGACTGGAACGACCTTGAACCAACTGCGCAAGATCGTCCAAAGTAGAGAAAACTTCTTCGAGCCCTATGTCCCTCCTGAGGGATAGCAGGATTTAAGTCAAGTAAGTAAGTCAAGAGATATACCTCCGCGGCAAGTGTAAAAAAAATGTACTAACACAAAATAACTATGTTTTTTTGACTGAAGTTTAATAGTAGGGCCCTCAGTAAAAATATGCATTTAATAGTTTATTTTATCGTCATTCATCGTGATTTTATTTGGTTATACTAGCTTGTGTGGATTACCTAAAATATTAATTTAAAAAATACCTTGATGATTTGGTATTATGTCAAATATCTCTAAAACTAAAGAAGATCAAGGGCTGATTTTTGGCAAACAGTAACCTTGGCTTAAACCGGTGCACCACCATAAATATCAGCCAGATCGCTTTCGTGGGCCAATTTTGTTCCCTTAGCCTGATAGCCTTTCGCGGTTTTTTGGCCCCCAAAAGTTGAGCTCACCTCCTGGGAACGTGCAAACTCGGATTACACGCATTTAGGACCAAATGAAGGTATTAAAATGATATCCAGCTTTCTGGAAATTAATTCCTGGATTTTTTTTTATTTGACTGGCCTATAATTTCATGCCCGTATTTTATATTCTTAAAATTTTCTTTTAATAGGGTAATTACTTAATAACTTTTTTTACTTCCTATTTTAAGCGATGCAATTTATACGTAGGGTGATTATGAATAAGGGTGATTACAACTAATGACTACCTACCTACTTACTTGCGCAAGTAGGTAGGTAGGTCGCGTTTACTGCTTTCAGTGTAGTCCGAAAAATACTAGTCCGAGAGACGATGGGAATTGTCAACGCTCAGTGTTTCTCTGTGTTTCTCTCTATGGATATTTTGTTGCGCAAGAGCATCCGAACGTGCGACGACGGCAATGGAGCTACCTTTGGCAGCAGCCGCAGTCAGCGTGTGACAGCGCGCGAAAACACACGTCTGCAAAAATGATCGGGTAAGTCCACGTCTGTTCTATCGCAGTTCGAAATATCTTAATCTTATCACTGTCTTGTAATTCCCTAATCGATTACGTGCTTCGCATTTTAGTATGAGATTGAAATTCACGATCATAGAGCCTCTCTGTATATGGACCGAAGCCTTGGAACTATAAACCAAAGCCCTTATGTTATTTTTTCTACCTTGCCTATGTAAATGGTTTGTTATTAAACATGTCCAGGCTAGGCTAGGACAAGCCGTGATTGTTAGGTTGTTACAGAAAATAGCATTCACCGCCTCTACTGAAATTAGGATTAAAAAGGACAAACGCATGTTTTTCTGCTTTATTTTTATTTCTTAGGTACCTATTAATGTTTTAAATTTTGGATAACAGTTTTTTGTCATTTATGTGTAGCTAATTGGCCATTAATTCTTTTGTAAGTGACGACCATAAAAATAGAGAAGTTAATGCAATCACTTACTAAAATAAAAACCGGACACGTGTGAGTTACAGTCGCTTGGAGAGGGTTCCACACAACCGATTTTCATTTACGCACGAATGTTGAGAAGCCAGACCATACCGAGACAGACGAACAGACATACTGACGCACGAGTAATCCTATAATGGTTCCGTTTTGCCTTTTGAGGTTCGGAAAAAAGTTAACTGCCCCTTGAAGTGATCTAATCATTATTTGTCCTCTCTAGATTCAGGTTGACACATTATTCTAGCTTCAGTCAGGTTCTACGACACCTGTAGATACGTTTTATTTTATGTTACTACATTCTGAGGAAGGATCATACGTATCTAAATTACTCGACTACTTATCTTAATTAACGTTACATGCCAAAAGTAAATAACTAATAAGACAAAGGCCCTGAATAAAAGTGTAGGTCTAGTCTGCAATAAATACCTACTTATTTAAATACCCACTACATTTTAGCATCAAATTATATCTCTTAAACGGCTGAGCCGATTTTGATAAAACATATTTAGGAACACTCGGTAGAAAACCTGCTGGCGGAACGCGAAGCTGGGGGAAAGCGACGGCGCCGCCAAAATTCCTTTAAATTAAATTAAAAAAAAAACATAGAAATAAATAGGCCGCATCCGAATCGGTTCACCCGTATAAGACACACATAGCGGTCAAACTTGTCCCACCCCGATTTTTGGGTCTCGGGGGTTAATAAAAAAAATCTTCAGACTGCAGCGTGGCGGGTTGACTCTACAATACTACGCATGGCATAGCCGAATTTTTTTTTTCCTTTTTCCTCTGTTTTACCTAGTTTAGGTTCTTAGGTTACTTAGGTTAATCTATTGTGAATTTGTGATTGACCACCATAGCCTATGAAATGCAGGGATAACGAAAGCACTTGACGGTTGACCATGGGTCCCATATTATAACATTAATACAACGTGTTACAAAACATCCTAACCCTTTTTACAGGGTGTAACCTACTGATCAACAGAATGTAAATTCTGTAAAAAAAAGTTGAAAAAAAACAAATTTTATTTTATAACCTCAAAATTGAAACATTTTCATAACTTTTTTGTTTTTGATATTAGCTCAAATTTAAAAATATGTTTGTGGATGTAGGTGCATTTGCATAGCTTTGAGTTGTTAAAACATTGTGAAAGTCAATGAAAACAATATTTAAAAAATACTTTTCTCCCGCCACAGCGTTCACATTTTATTAATTTAAAAATCAACGGAACGTCTAGAGCGAAAAAAATATTTAGGTTGTGATCCCTATCACCGGGTGCTATTACCCTGTAAAAACAGTTAGGTACTTTTGTAACACCTTGTATGTCAATATTAAATTGAGACAGGCAGGTGGTATGTCTACACTATCTACACTTATCATAAAGAGGAAAAGTTTGTAAGTATGTAATTAGCTATGTATGTATGTGGGGGGTAATCTCCAAAACTACTCATCCGATTTTAAAAATTATCACTAATGGGAAGCTGCGTTATCGCTGAGTGCTATAGGCTATTTTTTATTGTGATAACGGGAAAGTCTGCGTGGACGAAGTCGCGGGCAAAAGCTAGTGGCAAATACAGTGAGTTTACGTATTTGCTGCTAGATACTTGAACTATCGGTTGTTTTTACTCATCGAAAATCTATTGACTATTCATTCATATTAGTATTCACTTTGATCTAGCTAGAGAAACCACGACAATAAAGACAACAATGCATTGAATAGGTAGATCTAATCCCATAACTAATCCCTCCGTCGATGTCATTGTGCCTGAATTTCAATTTGCCTTTGTCCCACTGTGCCTGAAAGACGTTTTTTTGCGTCTATTTCTACAGGGTGCACTCTAAGTCGATAGCGGAACTTTAAGTAGGCTGTCTACTGATCACTACCAAACAACTTGTACTATGTGGCGAAAAAAATGTAGTGAAAAAAATATCAGCTGTTCCATACAAAAGGTCGAATCAGTACTGCGCCAAATGTATGATACTTACAGTAGATTTTTTTTTCGCTCCATTTTTTTCGCCACCTAGTACAAGTTGTTTGTAGTGATCAGTAGACAGCCTACTTAAAGTTCCGCTATCAACTTAGAGTGCACCCTGTAGTTATTATTAACTAGCTTTTGCCATGACTTCGTCCGCGTAGACTTGATAAAAGTTGCCTATATTTTTCCCGTTATGGATGTCAGCATGGTCGTATCACGGGAAACATTTCATGTTATTATGGGGCTTCTAAACGAGAAATCCCCGACCAAAATTTAACCCCGACCAAAAAAGAGGGGTTTGACGTCATTTTCTTTTTAAGTTTGACTGCTATGTGAGGGTGTGTCTGTCTGTCTGTGTGTCTGTCTGTCTGTGGCACCGGCTACGGTGCCGTCTTAAACGGGTGACTGATTTGGATGCGGCTTTTTTATTTGAAAGCAGGTTTTCTAACGAGTGTTTAAGTGATATTATGTTTTATCAAAATTAGTTCAGCCGTTTATGAGATATGCGTATTTGAAGCTAAAATGTCGGGGGTTTAATTTTATAATTTAAATATGATTTTGGCAATATTTGGCTGCAATATTGGCAATTATAGCCGCGGCTAAAGTAAAAACATTTTCAGTGTTCGGCAATGTATATCTCGGCAGTATTGTCTGTAACATTGGCACTTGAGTGCCATTGTATCAACCTGTCAAAACAGCACAGCAAAAAAAGGCACAGAGTAGGTAGACACGACAGCACGTCGACGCTTACACGCTAGTACTCTACTCGGTTACGTCAGGAGCGACTTTACAACAAAAGTGTACAGTTTGACGTGCTGTCGTATGTACCTACCTATAGCAACTTCACGGCGAACTTCATGTCACTTAGAACAGGATGCACTATGCCACAACAGTAGAGTAGCTGAAACAACAATATAACATGCCGGCAACCTTCGAAAATGCATCGGCCTTACCAAATGAAGGATAAGGGGAAAGAAATATTTAATATGTGTGGCCATAATAGCAATCTGCAATATTGCATTTAAAATGTTACCGGTCATTGTATTGCAGTTGTCTGTATGTGGCTGTAATCAGTGAATGCACTGATTACAGCCACATATTGCCGAAAAATATTGCCCGTTTAGACGCCCCTTTAGGTACCTATGTATGTACCTATGTGAAATGTGGAAATGTGGTCAATCGCCATAGGGACACATACATTTTGAGCAGAACGCTTTACGTTGTATCGATTGTTCGGTGTGTATTAAAAGCCACTCTGATACTTTTCTGATAATTGGGTACGCAAAGTTTTTTGTTCGAAAGTCCGTTATTGGCTTAAACTTATCTTTAGACAATATTGAGAAACTAATTTAAATATTTTTTATTTTGGTCCAGTAGTTTTGTTTTTATGCGCTAAAATGTTTTGTTCCTATGACCGCCAACAGTATGCAGACCGTCGCGTGAAGGTCATAAAACCGTCTCTTTGAAACGTTGTAAAATCCAAACTACTGAACCAAAATAAAAAATCTTGAAATTAGTTTCTCAATATTGTCTAAAGATAAGATTAAGCCAATAACGGACTTTCGAACAAAAAACTTTGCGTACCGAATTGTTGGCGTTGAAGAGCAGAAAAAGATCGCCAGATGCTGAAAAAAAAAGTAAGTTAAGTAGGTATCTATACCTACCTATACCCACCTAATGGCTAGAGAATAGCTTTATCGGCATGATGTTAATTCTTCCGTTTATCATCGATACTCTGATAACATTGACTTTTGTTGATATTTCTGATAAGTAAATACATTTTTTATTTATCTGACTCTGACTACTGTAAGATGCGACGACGCGCGACGTCGATAGGAAAATTCACGTTTACACCCAGTCCTTACTAACGTAGGTAGATATAGCGATTCTTCGGTTCGCTGGGTAGATATTAGGTATTACAGACGCCCAATGTGGCCTTTTCTTGGCCGAATATCCCAATAGCTATCTTGGGGTAGCCACTACCGTAGAAGAATCCCCTTTATTAAAAAAAAACTTATTACAAAAAAAAATAGAGACATCCTCGCAAACCACGCAAACGAAACCCCGAGCAAGATAGCCCAAAAAAATACAGGTACAGTCAGCGACACAACGAGCTTGCCACGGCAGCTCCTAACGCGCGCGGTTGTTGTGCGAGTATCGAAGAAAAAGGGGTAGCGATTCGTGTTGTCGTGTGTACGTACCTACCTGTCCTCAGTCCGGTTTTGCAAAATCGTCGACCTCTCTTACCGGCATAATACATGTTACCGGTGAACTGCCCCTGACCTTCAACCTGATAAATGGGACAATGGCAAAATGAAAAAAAAGAAAAAGAACATTTAAAGATTAGCTTTTGCCACAGACGCAGACTCAGATAAAAAATCGCTATATCTTCCCCCTTAACGATGTCAGCGCGGATGAAGTCGGCGGACTCTATTCCTGAATAACTTTATTCCCTGCACACACACACAAACTTACATACCTACTTTTGCATTTTTATTAAGGTGAAAAAAAGCTCGTTAGGGCTTTAGAAAAAGCAAAAGATAGACACTTTGGGCACCTTTGGGGTTCCGTGTCTAAAGATGAAATATTACTATTTCATTCCGACAGGAAATGTATTCATCCGTAGCGTGGCTTCGTCGAATCTGGAGTTTCTTGGCATGATTATAGTTATCTTATTTTCTACTATCTAGAGCTGCTGGCGCTTCGCGTGCTATTATACAAGGTGTTACAAAAGTACCTAATTCTTTTTACAGGGTGTAACCTACTGGTCAACAGGATGTCAAATCTGTAAAAAAAAGGTGAAAAAAACAATTTTTATTTTATAACCTCAAAATTGAAAAATTTTCATAACTTTTTTGTTTTTGTTATTAGCTCAAATCTAAAAACATGTTTGTGCGTGTAGGTGCATTTACATAGCTTTGAGTTGTTGAAACATTGTGAAAGTCAATGAAAACAATATTTAAAAAAACTTTTCTCCCGCCATATCATTCACATTTTATTAATTTAAAAATTAACGGAACGCCATAGAGCAAAAAAAATATTTAGGTTGTGATCCCTATCACCGGGTGCTATTACCCTGTAAAAAGAGTTAGGTACTTTTGTAACACCTTTAAAACAATATTAACACCTTGTATTTACCTAGCTTATACTTGCCAGACAGACTTGCTACCTACTAATCCTTGCTTTGAGTGATATTTTAAAAGTTATGTAGAGTTGCTTCGCGCGATAAGTATTTTGATAATGATGATGATGATATCCTTTTATCCCTTATCAGAGTTATCAGGGACATAGCGCTTTAAGTATTTAAACGTACATTAATAAAATAGACTCGGAACTGCTTTTTTTATCCTTCCGCTAAGAATTGAATTCGAGTCCACCCTGTAGTCTTAGGCGCCAGCCACACAGAAGACGTAACGTGGGACGAAGACGCGGCGCGGTCGTGACTCGTGACGTTCTGTACCTATTGACCTGACGTTCGTTCCCGTCTCTTCTGTCTGTCTTCTTGCGTCGCTTCTATTCTATTGTATCACAGTGACATTCTTCGTCCCATGTGTTGTGTTGTGTGGCTTCTGTGTGGCTGGCGCCTTAAGCCGGGTCCAGACGAGTGTAACGTGTAATGTAATCCACCGTGCAATGTAACACGAATTCTACGTGTGGACGGCACTACGAGCATTACATGTAACGCTCGCCCCTGATCCATCGGCTGTCGGTTTTTGCGCGAACACAAAGGCACCAGTAGAGTAGTGCTCGTTTACGTCAAGCTCGTGTGCCGTCCACACGACGATGACGCTAAATTACGCGTAACCTTACATTACACGATACAAGCGTCTGGACCCGGCTTTAGCCACTCAAAGCCTGGGGCCTTAGCCTGTAACACGTATCAATGGCGTCCCAGGTAGAAGGACAAAACCGGGATTTATTCGTTGTTCTCCTACAACAAGCGAACTAATCCTCTAGAATTAGACTGATAATATTCTTTGCTGTACTATTAAAACATTAAAAGGACCGACACTGGACCGATAGACGTCAACCGGGAGCCCATTTTGGCACCATTGCGTTACAGGCTAAGGCCCCTGTACGTGCGGGCGGGCCTTCTACCTACCTCGCTCGAGGCAACGCTATATGGATATGGATGAATGCACACCAAGAATCAAGATTATACTGACGTAGGTAGTTACGAGGCGCATCACGATCCACGGCCTTGGGCCGAATTCGAAGCATAAGTAGTGAAGTGACGACTTGTTAGTATAAATTGCTGATTTGCTTAAAATTTCCCCGATGAAGAAGAAAATCTCTGCCAAAGAAAACAATCAACAACTGTTTTAGTGCTTTACATTGATTGGCCAAGGATTTATGTCGACCAAAGTGTGCGAGTGGTGCGACCAAAGATGAACTTCACTTGGTTCGTCCAAATAAGGCTAACCTACTTTGATCATCCATGTTGTAGCCTTCTTCTTTGGTCATTGGATAGTGGGAAAAAACCGAGGCATAGAGCAACATAGAGTCTTTGTCACTTTAATGACTCAAACTTTTTGTTTGGCTCCTTTATAGACTTTTTGCCTTTTTGCAAACAAACAGAAAAAACTCCGGCAACGTTAGTGACGACAACTGCCATTTTATTGACAAACAAGGCATTTTCGATACAAAACTGAAGAAAAAAACAAAACCGTGATTTAATAAAAAAAACTGAAGAAGGCAAATTCTCGTTGTTTATAGCAAACTAAACTTTTAGCAATTTAACGATTAGAAAATTATCTAATTCAACGCGTCAATGTGTGTCTAAACAACAAAAGAAATCTTGTGATCAAACGTCTTTGTTAGAGGTAAAGTCCCTCCTCTCCTACACTTGAAGATGCCAGTGAGTTCTTTACACTGCTTTATCGCCTTTAGCTTTATTTTCACCCTGAGCTTCTTCTTTGGGTGATGCCTCTACGCTTAGAGAAGGTTGGCAGACACCTCCGCCTGTTCGCATTGCACAAAACTAGCCGCACCGACGACGCTACCCGCAGGCCTCTATGAGCCTTAGGCCCGTAATATCAATCACACAGTTTAAACCAAAAAGGCTGGATTAAACCCTATCTGTCGATTAATTTTCATACAAAATAATTAATCCATGGTCTGAGTTAAACTGTGTGTGATTGATCTTACGGGCCAAAGGCCCGGTTTCTGAGTTGCGAATTTTGCTAAGCAAATACTTTACTATCGTCCTGTCACGCTCTTTTGTGAGAAATCTGCAGAGACAGAACGATACTTGCGAATTTCTTAGTTCAGAAACCGGCAGTTAGTGTCGCTGTTATCGTGTACCTCAGCCTCTGTGGTCGGCGGTGGTTCTAGAAATCTAGACGGTCATCGTGCGGGTTGGCTGTGACCTCAAGGTGGATTAGTTTTGCGGCACACTCAATTCCCATCCAATCTCGTTGGTTTCTCAACCTGAGTAACCGGGGCGCTGGTGGCTTGCACACAAACCTAGTCTCAGCCTTGTGCCGCTAATGTTAAAGCCTGTTATCTTGTGTCGCAGCGTCTGTGGTCGCGTGTCGCGGCGGTGGTTCTGGCCATTCGACGGTAGTCGCGGGAGCGGCGCTAGAGGCTTTGCAGACAAACCTAGTCTGAGCCTTGTGCCGCTCTAGTGTTAATACCAGGGGCCTTAGCCTGTAACACAATGGCGTATCAATGGCGTCCTAGGTAGAAGGACAAAACCGGGATTTTTTCGTTGTTCTCCTACAACCAGCGAACTAATCCTCTAGGATTAGACTCATAACATTCTTTGCTGTACTACAATAACATTAAAAGAACCGACACTGGACCGACAGCATCAATAAATCGTAATTAAAACCGTCAACCGGAAGCCTATTTTGGCATCATTGTGATACAGGCTAAGGGCCCTGTTATGGTGTGTCGCATCGCAACTGTCGCACGCAGGGTCTGTGGTCGCGTGTCACGGCGGTGGTTCTGGGCCCTTAGCCTGTAACGCAATGGCGGATCAATGGCATCCCGACAGAAGGACAAAACCGGGCTCTCCTCGTTTTTCTCCTACAACCAGAGAACTAATCCTCTAGAATTAGAATCAAAATATTCTTTGCTGTACTACAAAAACATTAAAAGGACAGATAGCGTTAGCAAATCGTAATTGAAGTCGTCACCTGACAGCCCATTTTGGCACCATTGTGTTACAGGCTAAGGGCCCAGGCCATTCGACGGTAGTCGCGGGAACGGCGGTAGAGGCTTTGCAGACAAACCTAGTCTGAGCCTTGTGCCGCTCTACAGGGTGCACTCTAAGTCGATAGCGGAACTTTAAGGGTGGTATTCTAGAACGCTACTTAAACTCAGTTCAAACTAGAACGCTACTTAAACTCTTTTTAAACTCAGTTCAAACTAGAAAGCTCCTTGAACTCTGTTCAAACTCAGTTTAAGTAGAGTTTATTAGTGTCGACTGTCGATAAAACAGTGCATGTTTTGATTTGAATATCCCTCCCTCCATATCAAAATATGCACTGCTTTATCGACAGTCTGAACTCTGTTTAAACTGAGTTTAAGTAGCGTTCTAGAATACCACCCTAAGTAGGCTGTCTACTGATCAATACAAACAACTTGTACTAGGTGGCGACAAAAATATCAGCTGTTTCATACATTTGGCGCAGTACTGAGTCGACCTTTTGTATGGAACGGCTGATATTTTTTTCACTCCATTTTTTTAGCCACCTAGTAAAACTTGTTTGTATTGATCAGTAGACAGCCTACTTAAAGTTCCGCTATCGACTTAGAGTGCAGCCTGTAGTGTCAATACCTGTTATGGTGTGTCGCAGCGTCTGTGGTCGCGTGTCGCGGCGGTGGTTCTGGGCGGTCGCGGTGCTGTCGGCGGTGGTCGCCGGGGCGCTGGTGGCGGTGCTGGTGCTGCAGCCCTGGGTCGAGCAGCAGCCGCCGCACCGACGGTACCCGCGGGCTGTCGTCGCCGCCAACGGTCCGGAATGCGCCTCCATTGGACGGTAAGTTCGACTGTCCTGTTGAAAATATTAATAAAAACTTTTGTTGTACAGTCGGCCACAGTCTCAGATACCCCTTTTTGTTCGATTGGCGCCCTTATACCGCGCGTGGTAAGAGCTGCCATGGGGTATCTGAGATTGTGGCCGACCGTACCTACAGCTTTGATTGTGACTTTGGTGATTTTTTTTTACTTGTATAAAATTAAATCGGTGTACCTACCTATGTCGGAACTGTCGGCGCGCGCGCGGCGTCTATTGACAAGCAGTCTGAGACTGGGAACGGCGTCGCGAGGGCCGTCTCAGCTCCGTGATTAAGGTCTCCAAATGAGAACCGAAACTAGTCGGCTACACCGACATAATAAAAGTAACTTTAACCGTTTACGAAATACAAAATGTGCAGTGCTTACGAAAGTTTAAGTGTAAAAAAAGATTTCCAACAACTTTTGTTCTATGACTTTTCGAAAAGCTCGATACTTTTTATATTTCTTATTCTTTAAAAGTGTGTATTTCTACCAATCCAGCGCTGCCTAGGCAGCGCACTTTCAAGTCCCTACACTCTCTACCACCACCTTTCCAGCAGCCTCTCCTGCTCCTAATTTTTACCCTGTGCCAAAAACAATATCGTTTTCACCAAAGTCGTAGAACAAAAGTGGTTGTAAATCACATTTAGAAGTTGGGGTGTTTGAGGAAAAAAGCTATTTAAAAATTGCCCTGTATCTGTGCAACATAACCAACGGCCTCCCATTATCTACCAGATCTATACTGGAGAAGAATGGTTCCGCGGCCGACGCGGCGGTGGCCACGCTCTTCTGTGAGGGCATCGCGTGCGCACAATGCATGGGCATCGGCGGCGGGTTCCTGGCGACGATCTACGACGCGGGCACGAGGACAGTGCGCGTGCTCAACTCGCGGGAGCGCGCGCCCGAGCGCACCACCGCCAACATGTTTGATAGCGCGTCTTCGACCGTGGGCGGACTTGCGATCGCCGTCCCAGGTAGGTTTTCGAAATGACACAGAAACTATCGAGGTAGAGTATTTTCAGTCAAAATATTCGATGAAACAAAACGGTTGAAAAAGGAAAGCATCGCAGCGCAGCAGAATCCTAAGCTAATTATTCTCCATGTTTTCTGACTCGATTTTTTCCTGAAACCATTTTACGCTGTCATAAGGATATGCATTTAAAATTTATTTAATATCCTTATGACAGCGTAAAATGGTTTCAGGAAAAAATCGAGTCAGAAAACATGGAGAATAATTAGCTTAGGATTCTGCTGCGCTGCGATGCTTTCCTTTTTCAACCGTTTTGTTTCATCGATTATTGTAACTGAAAATACTCTACCTCGATAGTTTTTGTGCATTAGTAAATAGGTATATTTAGTATATTAGTTAAGGTATATTAGGTACAATTAGTAAATAGGTTTTTAAATGTCCATTAGGTACACAGACATAAAAGTCTGTGGTCAATTACCTCCTAACTAACTATCCTCTCCTGAGGAGGCATCATAGCTTGCCATTCCTCAAATCCTAGATGAGAAAAGCGCTTTGTAGCCAACACCAGAAATGTTAGGTAAGCACCAGTGAGGCTGCAAATTAATCGCAGGAGAGTTCCGCGAAGTTTCGCGGCTCAGCCAAAGTTTTCTGCTCCAGTTTTCTCCAGTTATCTATTTGGTCTAAACTAGTTTTAAAGCCGCAGAGGACCTCCGCGGCTACGGCGACCTCCACCGCGAGTACGGCCGCCTCCCCTGTGGCTCTACCACTACCCTTGAAACACAAAGATTCTCTTACAACCTGGGCCCTTAGCCTGTAACACAATGGTGCCAAAATGGGCTGTCAGGTGACGACTTCAATTACGATTTGCTAACGCTGTCTGTCCTTTTAATCTTTTTGTAGTACAGCAAAGAATATTTTGATTCTAATTCTAGAGGATTAGTTCTCTGGTTGTGGGAGAAAAACGAGGAGAGCCCGGTTTTGTCCTTCTGCCATGATGCCATTGACCCGCCATTGCTTTACAGGCTAAGGGCCCTGGGGCCTTAGCCTGTAACGCAATGGCGTGTCGATGGCGTCCCAGCAGAAGGACAAAACCTGGGTTTCCTCGTTTTTCTCCTAAAACAAGACAACTAACCCTCTAGAATTAGAATCAGAATATTCTTTGCTGTACTACAAAAACATTAAAAGGACCGACAGCATCAATAAATCGTAATTGAAGCTGTCAACTGGGAGCCCATTTTGGCACCATTGCGTTAGAGGCTAAGGCCCCTGTTCCATAACAATAAGGCCCAGTTGGTGCGTCCAGTGGCGGAGCTGGCATTAGAACTTTCCCGGCAAACCGTGGAGCTTAATTACTGAATAGGCTCTGATTACCTCATCTGTATTGTCGAACTGATGCTGGCTACTGGCCCAGTAGGCAGGCATCCTGGCAGCGGTAATATCTGAAAGCCAGATGCTCACTTAGGCGCTAGGTGGATTATATTCAAGCGCCCTAAACTTAAGACAAACGAGAATGGCAAATAGTTCAAATGGTTTTTGAGACGCTATGTCCAGAAACGGACACACAGGCTGATGATGATGATGATGATGAAACTGAGTTGTTCACAGGGGAGCTACGAGGTTACGGTGACCTCCACCGCGAGTACGGCCGCCTCCCCTGGGCTGAGTTGGTGCGTCCAGTGGCTCAGCTGGCCCGAAACGGGTTCCGCGTCAGCGAGTATATGGGCCGCGTACTGGGAACTTACAGCCAGCGTATCAAAGATGAGCCGTCTTTGAGGTGAGGATCTTTAACTTGCAGTCTTACGCCATTAGGATAAAGGTCAGTTCTCTCCCCTGGGCTGAGCTGGTCCGGACTGTGGCTGAGCTTGAGATGAAGACATTTAAATTGCAGTCTTACGTCGTGGTTTTATATGGGGTAAATTGAAGTGTGTTGGTACCTCTGTATCTATTCACTTTTATGATTCGCGATATTTAAATATTATTGTATTCGAAACGAGTCGAATCGCGTTTGGTTTTAGGCAAATTTAATTACCTTAGAGTCTACCCGCGACCACGGCAGCTGTAACGCGGCCGAAACGTCGGGATAAATAAGGTAATTAAATTTGCCTAAAACCAATCGCGATTCGACCCGTTTCGAATACAATAACCTCTGTATCTGTCTGTGGCATCGTATTTCCCAAAAGGGTAAACCGATTTTGATTTAGTTTTTTTCTGTTTGAAAGGTGATTTGATTAGCTAGATTTCGTCAAAAACGTTTGAGCCGTTGGTATTTTTTGTCGGGAGTGTTTGACGAGCTTTGCTCACTTCCAGGGGCATGTACGTGAATCCAGCGACGGGCGAGACCTGGAATGAGGGTGACCTGGTGACCGACCCGACCTTCGCCGCGACCCTGGACATCATCGCGTCTGAAGGTCCTGAGGCCATACACAACGGCAGCCTGACCGCTCAGCTGGTCGCGGACATTGCTGGCTTCGGTGGAATCATCACGGAGAACGATCTGCGGAATTTCCGGTGAGTCTTTTTGTTGTGTCTATTGTCTTTTTAGCCCTCCATATAAATACCTACCGCCTAAAGATACATTTACGTCATCGATAGCTTGGGCATAGACGCGGTTCGCTTCCTTCGGCCACTCCGTTGAAACAGTGGTACACACGACACGCACGTCAGAGCGTACACTTTTGTTGTAAAGTCGCCCGTAACGTATGAGTGCTAGCGTTCAAGCGTCGACGTGCTTTCTTGTGTACTAACTGTGCTTTCGTAACTGGTTATGAAGGAGGAAAAAATGCTCTTGGTACGGTCGCGTCGCTGACCAACGGAATTTATAATGTTTCATAGCCGCTTATAGGTAGTGTCAAAATGTCCCGCTTTGAGGCGAAAAAAGAAATTCTCGATACATATTTCCGATTTTGGTAGCTAGGTTTAGGTACCTCCTGCAACCGAGGTAATATACACAATGGAATTTTAGTGGTTTTAAAGCCGAAGGTATTTAGTTGCACTCGTGATTCTGAGCCAAATTCCAAAATTTTACTTCAAAACGAGCGAAAAAAAAAACACTTCCCAATACAAACGGCTATCGCCAATCGACACCATTTGTATGGAGAAGTGAATTCTTTTTTCGCGCGTTTCGAAATGAAATTTTGTAATTTGGCTCAGAATCACCAGTGCAACCTTCGGCTTTAAAACCACTAAAATTGCACGGAGTAGTATAGAACTTATCTTTTATTTTGTTCAACTCCTTGCGTTACAATACCTATTGTACTGTACATTCCAAACGTTTTTCCACAAACAATCTTCCTTTCTAGCACGGAGTGGCAAGAGCCCATCAGCGCGAAGCTGTCGGACGAGCACACTCTTTACTCCGTGCCCCTCCCTGGGTCCGGCTCTGTGCTCGCCTTCATCGTCAACATGCTTCGGGATTGGGTCGGGACGGGTTCCGAAGCGCCTGTGGGCGGTGGACTTTACTGGCAGCGCGTGGTCGAAACATTCAAATATGCGTACGCCAAGCGCACCGGCCTGGGCGACCTCAACCGCGACCATACCGGTATCGACTTCAGTATTGCTGAGGTCTGTTTTCTTTGTAGCTTATTCCAAAGCATTAGCCAGAGCGTCAGGATCACAAGAAAGAGAAAGAGAACCTCGTTCATTACTTGGGACACTATTGCCCCTATCCCTTTAGGGCTAGCGTCTCCCGTGAATATTCCTCGTTCCTTGTTTGGGGTAGGCTCCACTGGCAGCGCTTGGTCGAGACCTTTAAGTTTGCTTACGCCAAGCGCACCGACTTTTGTGACCCCAACCGCAACCACGATTGGATCGACTTCAGTATTATTAAGGTGGGCAGCTGCCTTTAGAAATTTTTTCATTCCTTGTACCAAGTCCCAACAAGGCAGTAGCCAGAGCCTCAGGACCACATATTAAAGGTGAGGGCAGTCAAAGCCAAGTTGCTGGCTTTTCGTCTCGCAAAACTGTAGCACAGATTCCCTCATATCTCACATTCGTGTTGACTCTCGCCTACAGCGACTTTCTCTGTGTTTGGGAAGCTTTAGGGCAATTGTTATCTACTTTCTGTTGCGATTTCACACTGTTTCTTACCTGCCAGGATCAAATATGATAATTTCTCTTTTTCCCTCGCAGCTGGAGCATAACCTGAGCGACCCGAATTGGGCGCGGAGTTTTCGGGAGCTAGTCGCGGATGACCATACGTACAACGACTGGCGGCACTATGGCGCGCTGTTCGCCGGCGCGGATGATCACGGCACGGCGCACGTCGTCGTGGTAGCGCCCGACGGCAGTGTCGTCTCTGCCACCAGCACCGTCAACTACATGTGAGTGCACGGTTCCTTTTTATTTAAAGTTTATTGAAATTTAAACATTTTAATAAGTTGAAAAAATTCACTCGGGACAGGACTTGAACCCGCAACCTCTCGCATACCGTGCAGGCGCTCTACCAATTGAGCTACCGAGTCAAGTAACTGTCGATGCGAATTTCTTCAACTAGTCTCCGTCTACTGGACGGGGGGCGCCATCTGGTGTGATGAGTTTGCACTTATCTACACCACCCAATGCGTTCATCTTTGCAGACGAAATGCTCATTGAAATTTTTAAAAACTATTGAAATTATTAATAATAATATTGTTTAGCATTGTGTGTGCTGTGTACCTACCTGTTGCATGTCTTAAATAGGTTGAATGTGCTGAGCTTCTAAATATGAACTAATTTTACATCTGAAATGTAATCCATTAGTGAAGTGTCATTAAATAAAACATTAGATTTCGGGAAAGCTGAATAGTGCCGATTCTCATTAGATGGACTCGCGCCACCGCTGTCTGCCTCTCACTGCGTGCGAGAGTGGTTCAGTTCAGGCAACTGACGGTCAAGAAGGAATTCATCATGTTTGCAGAGTTGGACTTGCTGATAGCTCAGCCGGTAGAGCATTGACACTGTATATTCATAGACTACGAATATTAGAATCAAATTATCTACCGTTGTCAGTGTTGCTGGGCCTATTATAGTTGTTAATAGAATGATAATGCCTTCTACTTAATCCAATTACGGACCAGACTAGCCGACCTATTTCTCTGCGACCTTCAGCCTAGAGTTAAATGGTCCATACACATAAAAGTCAAGGTCATGCAGTTCAAGCAACCAAACACATACCATGAAGGTATACACCGTCTCTGTATACTTATTATTATAAAACTTCATAGGTATAGGTATAAATTGGCACACAGTATCTACCTACATACCTACTCAACTACATGTACCTACCTATTTCACTTAAAGGATTTTCTAATAAAGTAATGGTCGCTCTGCTCATAATTTTCTATTATTACCTATTTATTTAACCACAAAAAGCACTTTCAATCACACTGCAATCTCGATGTTTATAGGAAAGGAATAACCCAGCGTGACGAGCGCAGTAGTTAGGTATTTCAGTAATAGCTAGGTTACCATTGTAGTCTCCAAACTACATCATCATCCATTCATTACTTATCTTATCTACTAATAATTTTAAATCATCGCGCTACGCTATAATTGTATGAAAACCATGCAGTTTAAAAACTAGCCAGGCTGAACAACCTGTAGTTTATTTGCATCAGAAATGCCTTGGATTTGGCGCGGTACACAATAGCCTGGGTTCCTAGAGCGATCAATATTGCCTGCCATCCATTATCCACCTTTAACCATTTAACCGCAATCTAAACTATTTTTTTTAAGTACACTTCTTCAGTAAGGTACAGCTGAGGCTCCCAGCGTTCAGCAAGAAACGCCGGGGCCTTAGCAGCGTTCTTAAAGTTCGCGCAAGTCTTTTGAAACTACATCAATCCACCTGCTGCGAAGATGGATGACTTGGTCATTTCCAAATATCTCTTCCAAACAAACTACCAGTAATTTTGTATCAAGTCCTCACACCACTCTAAACTGCACCTTTTCCATCACAGCTGGAGCTCCCAAAGGCGTTCATCCAAAAATCTATCTATGACTTCTCCATCGTCATACGTCTCCTCCAAATAACCTGCCATTAATTCTCAAACTTTTTCTCCATTTTTCCTTCTTAATTGAGTCACCAGTAAAGTCTAAACGACGCTCCTTTCGACCACAGCTGGGGCTCTCAGAGACGCTCATCCCTGGGCTTCATCCTGAACAACGAGATGGATGACTTCGCCATCCCGAACACCACGTCGGCCTACGGCATGCCTCCATCTCCGGCCAACATGCTGGCCCCGGGGCTGCAGCCGCTGAGCTCCATGGTGCCCACTGTGGTGCTCTCGGGCAGCGGGCAAGTGGACATGGTCATCGGGGCCGCCGGCGGCACCAAGATCACTACGCAAGTTGCTTTGGTGAGTGATATTATTTGTAAAGCCTGACAAGAAAAAAATTGAAAAACCTCGCTGCATCCACCATGTGGCAATATATTTTTATTTCAGCAGGCTTGGCACAAGAATATTTATAACTTATAATAATATACCGTATTTACTGTTTAGAACTATATCTATCTCACTCTTTCGATGTACGTAAAGTGGGAAAGATAGGTTATAAACCCATAGATACGGTCTGACCCATTATTGTGCTAAGCCAGAAATCACACCAACCAAATTGATTATTGATATATTATTATTGATCGCTTGTATTATTGATCTTAGCTGGAGTCAGGACTAGTAGTCGCAATCCCAACACCGTGCCAGCGCTTTTCCAGTTGGGTAGGAATCAAATCTGTAATGGGTTGTAGGTAGGTATTCGATGGAATGATATTGGCACCAATTTCATACCGCTTGCACTGCGCAGCAATTCACTTCCTCTCGATGTCATCGACATTCAGTCATTACATTCTCGTTGCCCTCAACGAATACAACGAGTCGCTATTCGAGTGCGTGCAAAGAAAGCATAATTTTCTTTGCAAATTATTTATCGCAAAGACCTTGAGCTATGATTTTCTCAACGCTAAATCTCATCTTATTAGTTAGGTAGATGCATATTGCGAAGGTCTAAGTTTTAGTTTGTGCTGCCTCACGGCTCACGGCTATATGTGTTTAGGTCGGCAACCGATAATGTACAGCCGGCCTCACCCAAAGTTACCCCTTTTTGTTCGATTGGCGCCCTTATGCCGCGCGCGTTAAGAGCTGCCATGGGGTATCTGTGACTGTGGCCCACCGTACGTCCCGATAACGTACCTACGTTCCGATTATCCGAGTCCCGTTTTGTACGGCCCGATTATGCGAGTCCATGGCTTCGGAAAATCAGGCCATACAAAACGCTGTTATACTCCAGCCAGCTGTATCAGCGGCAGCTTTTTTTTTATGTAGCCTGTATTGGTGTCCCACTGCAGGGCAAAGGCCTCCCCCCTCTCGGCCCAGATTTTACGGTCCTGAGCCACCCCCGACCACTCCGGCAAATATTTATCGAGATCATCTCGCCATCTACGTCTTGGCCGGCCTCGTCTGCGGTGTCCGCCGCTGGGCACCCACTCGGTGGCGAGTCTCGCCCACCTATCCGAGTGCATTCGGCTAATGTGGCCAGCCCAGTTCCACTTCAATATGGTGGTTTGGCAGCTTTACAAAATCTAAACTAACCCGTCCACGTCATTATCCCCAGACGACGCTGAACGTGATGCTGGAGCACGATGACATCGGCGAATCGATCCAGGCGCCGCGCGTGCATCACCAGCTCGTCCCCATGGAGATCGAGTATGAGGAGGGCTTCAGTATGGTATGTACCCGGGACCACCCACCTTTTTGCTTCCAGTAGACCTTACATACGTGTGGAGCCAACTCAGCTGCGGGTTTCCTCACGATGTTTTCCTTCACATTAGCGGTATTGCTACTATAAATTCACAAATGTACGTAACTTTGAAATTAAACAAAGGCTGTGGTCTAGGTCGACTAAGCTGTCAGGATGGTATAGGTGCTGGGCAAGCCTACTCCATCTAAAACAATGTCCCAGGCACTGCAGCGCCGAGTGGTCTCTTCACCCATCTAGTGTGAGTGAAGGTGCCACTGGACGCTGTATAAATCATCTCATTACGTAGATGCAAAGGCCTTAGTTTTTTTTTTTTTATTTTACATGAAGGCAATATTATCAAGCTTGAACAGTGCTCACCAACACAATATTATGGGAATAGAGAAATACCTAGAATAACTCGGTTGTGTGTTTAAAAATATTATGGGAATAGAGAAATACCTAGAATAACTCGGTTGTGTGTTTAAAAATATTATGGGAATAGAGAAATACCTAGAATAACTCGGTTGTGTGTTTAAAAATATTATGGAAATAGAGAAATACCTAGAATAACTCGGTTGTGTGTTTAAAAATATTATGGGAATAGAGAAATACCTAGAATAACTCGGTTGTGTGTTTAAAATAAATATTTAAAAATTAGTGGGAATAGAGAAATACCTAGAATAACTCGGTTGTGTGTTTAAAATAAATTAAGAACGCACGCTTTTGCCTGTTCGATCGGTAAACTCTGGTTATAGGTACACACGACAGCACGTCAGACTGATTTCTGTTGTAAATTCGCCCGTAACGTAACCGAATACAGTGCTAGCGTGTAAAGGTCGAATGCTGTCGTGTGTAGGTACCTAAGACTGTCCATACCATAGACTTACTACACCTAGACGGAGTCCGTCCATTCAAAACGCCGCCCGAAATTGAGGCGCCTCACTTTGTATGTGTGCGTAAAGCTGCTGACTGTGACAATCGCCTACACAACACATGCACCCTAATAATGCTGCCAGCGTAATAAGCTTTTCACAATATCGTGACTTTCCTTCTGGTTGGTAAGGTGATAAACATATTAAATTATGTTTGCGGACAAGAAGTCCATGTTATTTACAGTAACATTTCTCAATATTTGTGCGTATGAACTTTAAATCTAGGATCTGCAATCTAAACAAAAAAAGTTATCTGTTGTACGGTTGTACCCGACTGCCCTAGAAGGAGGTTTATGTTTTTTGAGTATACATATGTATGTATGTATGTACATTTCTTTGACACGCTCTGCAGCCTAAGCGACTTGATGGATGCGAAGTGTCGTTAGATTCATCTTGATTGTAAGAGTGACACTGGGTAGATCAAAAAAACAAAAATAGCCGATTTTTAGCCCCAAACAAAGGTATTTTTTATTTTTTTAAACCTATCGAGTGGAGAATCAAAATGAAGGGTTTTACAATGGCTTACAAAAATACAAGGTGTTACAAAAGATGCTAACTCTTTTTACAGGGTCATGGTACCTAATGATAGGGATAACAACCAAAATATTTTTTTAGCCCTATGACGTTCCGTTGATTTTTAAATAATTAAAATGTAAGCGCTGTGACGGAAGAAAAGTATTTTTAAAATACTGTTTCCATAGACTTTTACTATGTTTTAACAGCCTCAAGCTATTAAAATACAGCTAAGCAAACAACCATATTTTTGAATTGGAGCTAAATCCAAAACCAAAAAAGTTTTGAAAATTTTACAATTTTGAGGTTATAAAAAAAAAGTTGTGTTTTTCAACTTTTATTTGCAGATTTGTCTTTATGTTGACCAGCAGGTTACACCCTGTAAAAAGAGTTAGTATCTTTTGTAACACGTTGTATATAGGTACAACTTATGTTTAAATGTAATTTGAAATGAGAAATGCTACTCAACTTTGCTTTCGGGGGAATTTATTTAGGTGCAGATATCTCCTAAATATCTCATAAACGGCTGAACCGATTTTGATGAAATATGTTGCTGAACCATTGCTAGGAAACCTTCGTTCATATAAAAAAAAACTCATCCAAATCGGTTCACTCGCTTAAGAGTTACGCTGCCACAGACACACACACATTCACACAGACACAGCGTTCATACTTATAACACCCCTCTTTTTGGATCAGTGGTTAAAAAAAAAATCAAAATCGGTCCGAAAGGTAAAAAGTTATTGTTATAAAAAAGCTACACAAATTGGAAACCTCCTACTTTTTTGAAGTCGGTTCATAAGTCGTTCATTGTTAAAGGAAAACTAAAACAAAGCTCTCTAGATTGATATTTCTAAAATTGTTTTTTTGTGTATTGTGATTTTTGACATTCTACCTACTGGCAACCCCATAAAACATGTTGAATGTCATACGGAAGAAAAATTTTGAATCTAAATACGATCTTTTTCGACATAATATAAAGTGGAATCGTTGTTATTACTGGTGTAAAGTGATCCTCGAGCCTTCATCTTTCTTATCCGTGCTGTTTCTGCAGCCAAACACAGCAAAAACCCGTCATTTTGAATAAAATTGCAGGAGCTCCGTTCGCTAGAAAGTGACCTTGAACACTGACATGCCGTTTTAGAAAGCGTACCAATTTGGTATGCATTTATTTGCTTCACTTTGCGAGCACTGATTGCGATTCTAGGTGTCCTAATTCTATGGTCCATACAAAAGTTATCGATGGCGATAGATTAGCTGTGTGCCAATGTGAATCAATGATGACTTAGGTTTTATGATATCTGTCAGTGAGCTTAGTAGTAAGTAGTAAGAAATCACGATCACACATTGTAAGTAAGTATACCTATGCATGTAAGTGCTGATAAAAATGTGATTGATGATAAATGACTAAGCCCAAACTTAGCTGGAGTAGGTACAGTCGGCCACAGTCTCAGATACCCCTTTTTGTTCGATTAGCGCTCCTATGCCGCGCGCGGTAAGAGCTGTCATGGGGTATCTGAGTTTGTGGCCGACCGTACATAGATCGAGGATCTCTGGACCGACTGGATTGGTCCAATTCTGATTCTGAGGATATTGAACATATTATGACGGTTCTCCACTCATCATGGTCATTGGCGCGATGCGATGCGTGCTGGATGGATCCGCCTGCTGCCCTCTTTAGGGCATCGGACCCTCTCGCCCGTCTGCCATCCACCTGGCCCAAAATGATATTTTTTTTCCAGCGTAAGTATGACGTGGTGACCGCATAATATGTCCAAAAAAGCTGACGGCCCTCTGGCGAAAGACTGTTGACAGTCGCTTTATTATTCTGAGATCGTTTAGGAAATATTGGTTCTGAATGCGGAACAGGACCGCCAGGATCTGTCAGGTGCTGTCTTGTGTACGTGTACCCAAGGGCGTCGCCAAGGGGGGGCAGGGAGGGGCAGCTGCCCGCCCCCTAGAGATTCTAAAAAAGTTGCCAAATATAATGAAACCAAAGTCCTAAGTCTTTGAGTTAATTTGCTTGAAGTTCGAGCCTTGTACAATCATTCCCGTACGTCGAAACTCGAATGAATTCACCAATTCCACTCCTAATATTCCGTACGCTCAACTACGCTCTGGCTGTAGATGTAAGGCTCGCAGTGGCGTAACTAGGGTGGGGCAGGCAGGGCACGTGCCCTGGGCGCCATTTCAAGGGGGCGCAAAACAGCAACTCAAAATAATCCAACAATTTACTTCAAATTATCGGACGAGTCAGCCATGGTACTGTAAATAGTGTACTTAAGGCGCTGTGCATAGTGAATCGCCCGCGCGCAAAGAAAAATGCACAAAATCGATTCCTGTATCAAAATTAAATGCACAAAAAAAAATTAAAATGTTCACATATCAAACCCTAGAATTAGGTGAGACCCATCTAAAACAGCCAGTTTCGTGTTGACATTCATAAACGTTTTGAAGATATTTTGCTTGAAAAAAAAAAATAGGCGGCGCACTTTTTTTCAAGCAAAATATCTTGCAATCTATTATGGATATCAACATGAAACTGGCTGTGTTAGATAGGTCTCAACTAAGTCTATGGTTTGATATTTGATCATTTTCGATTTTTTTTGTGTATTTGATACAGGAATCGATTTTGTGCATTTTTCTTTGCGCGCGGGCTAATTCACTATGCCCAGCGCCTTATTCATGTTCTTCTAAAACTGAATCCTAAATTGTCGAAAAAATATGAGGAAAGTAGATAACAATCCGTGGCAAATTGCATGAACTTCATGAAAAATGCGCTGATGTCTAGATTTCTCCTAACTAACTTAACTTCTTACATATTACAAAGCCATTTTCTGCACGTTTTTGTTTTACTAACGAAAACGAACAATAAAATTCAAAGGTATAAAAATATTATTTTTATTATCGTGAGCGCTGCACGCGGTCATCCTATTTGAATACAAAATATCTTTATGATATTTACAGGGTAAAATAGATAAATTTTAGACGCGTTTTAAAAAAAAACCTTGCGACGCCTTCGCAAAAAGGCTAAAATTGGAGAATTTCCGAGCGCGCTACACGCGCATTCGTCTTTATTAAAAAGGCAGTGAATTTTCAGGCATTCTGCACGCGTTAGACGTGATAGCCATTTACGAACAATGAAGATAAAAATTGTTGAATTTTCATGCGTGCTGCGTGCGTTCGTCCTATTTACGATGGTACCTAATTTCGATCGCGTAATTTAAGTCTAAAATCGGTAAAATTTCGAGCACGCTGCACACGCATTTGTAATGAAAATAGATCTCGTCCAAGGATAGTAATTTGCTCCCATATCGCGGCTTAGAAAATGGGTAAAATCGGTGAAATGTAGGGCGCGCTACGCGCGCGTTTAAGGTAGATTGCTTGTGAAATTTTGCGCGGCGTGCGATTTTTTTATAATCAGAAGTAGAATACTTAATGTCCTATATTTGTCTTGCATCGCCACTGAAAAATAGGGGCGCAATTACGATGCTTGCCCTAGGCGCCATTTACCCACGGTACGCCACTGAAGGCTCGTAGTACAAGTGAAAAGCTTCATGTGCTGTCGACTTTACCTACAATTCATACCTACTTTTATCATTCATAGAGAATGAGAAAAGTATGAATTGTAGTAGGTAAAGTCAACTTGCCCCCTCTGCGCCATCGGCTGGCGACGCCCTTGCGTGTACCTACCTTTATGAAGTCGGTCCTTCCGTTATCTGTACTTTTTCAGACACCTGTGTATGTAATAAACATTAACAGAAACTAAATTAAAATCACAATTCACCAATCACCATCATTAACTAAATATAAATTAACAGAAGCTACGCTGAATATATAGAGACGCACCAAAAGAAGAAAACGTAGAGCTATGTAGGTAGGAAGGTACGGTCGGCCACAATCTCAGATACCCCATGGCAGCTCTTATCGCGCGCGGCATAAGGGCGCCAATCGAACAAAAAGGGGTATCTGAGACTGTGGCCGACTGTACCTACCCAAGTCTGTTTAGAGAAGGTTTTGAGACATCAGACGGAATGATGTGTGTGAATGAATGAGTGAAAGTGATCGATATTGTGAATAATTTTTCCATGGTTTTTCATAGTTTAACTATTTTCTATGACTTCGAATAAAATACGAATTAAATTGTTGGTCGAAGAAATCGGTATAAAATTTTAAGAGTAGGTAAATACTTTTTGTTTTTTCTAAAGCACTAACCCGTGCTAGGGAATAATTAAATGTTTTAGTAGGTAAATACTGAATTAGTTGATGTACAGTAGTCGGCCACACGCTAGGATACCCCTTTTTGTTCGATTGGCGCCCTTATGCTGCGCGCGGTAAGAGCTGCCCTGGGGGATCTGTGACTGTGGCCGACCGTACATACCTATGGTCGTTGACAAGATAAACTCTAATACTTAGGTATCTGAGAAAACGACCCATCTTGGCTGAATAGAATAGCGACCGGACAAATAGATCATGTAGGTAATGGCAAACCCGTGCGTGATTGTTATTTATGGCACTAACTGAAAGCAAAACCGTCATACATAACTACTCCTAAATACAAACTACCTATTCACTCACAGTAACAGTTACCTAAGCGTGTGCATACAATTACAGCTATTGTATAAAACACGGTACCTAGGTAGGTAGGTAGGTAGAATACTAACTGCATAGTTTTCAATGTAGCTAAGTACCTAGTTACCTACAGGGTGCAATCGAATTCGAAGGCTGTCTACTGATCACTACAAACAACTTCTACTATGTGGCAAATCAGCTGTTCCATACATTTGGAGCAGATTTTTTTCGCTCCATTTTTTTTGCCACCTAGTACAATTTGTTTGTAGTGATCAGCAGCCTACTTAAACTTCCGCTATCGAATTCGATTGCACCCTGTAGATGTTAAGACCCCTCTACACATTGGGCCAAGATAGGCCAATAGAGGCCAACGCCAATGTGTACATGGGGGATTTGTGTATGTTGGCGGGCGATTTTCCATACTGGCGCGCATTGGTGAGCATTGGCTTGCCCATAGTCCATGTTGGCCCAATGTGTAGAGGGGCCTTTAGATGTAGGTCTAGGTACTCTACCATATCAGCTTGTACGCTGGCGTTAGGTCTTCAGCCCCTGTATTCTCTAAAACGAGCACCGTTAATATTCTCATTATTAAAATATGTCGAAAAAATATTGTTCATATTTTTCACTCCATTCAGTTGCGTTATGGTTCAACGAAAGTAGCGTTGCGGGAAGTGCACAATTTTCACTCCATTTTGTAGGGAGGGATACTGCTCTATTTTTGTGCAGCGATTTTTGTTTCACGGAAACAAAAAAAAATATTTTCTTTATTCTAAACAACAATAATTTAGCTAATTACTTATGTTATGAGATTTGCTCGAACTTCTAGTTTTTTGGGCAGTTGTTCGACCAGAAAAACAAATTGTACCTACAACTTGATTTTTGTTAAAAATATTGCTGAAAAAAAATCTTAATTTAGCTACAAATTTAAAAAAAAACTGAGAAAATTTGGGCCTTTCCACGACACTTTTCATTGACATTGGGTGACTTTGCAACGAAAATGTTTACGTGTAAATGTTTTAAAGGTTTACGTGCCGTTGACTGTACTAACCATTATATTTATTTTATTTACAGAAAGTCGTCGAACATTTGCAGTCTCTAGGACACGCCACAACAGAACGAGGCCCGGAGACTGGATTTGCAGCCCTAATAGCAGCGTGTAAGGATGAGTTCGGCTATTGGATACCGATGACTGATCGACGGAGAAAGGGCAGCATAGACGGCTTCTAAATATAAAAAAAAATATTAATGCTCAAATGGCCAGTATTGGTAATTTACAACAAGAAGGTTTCTTAAAACAACTCTTTGAAGAGAAAATTAAATGTACAATCACTGAGTTCCACCGTCAAAATAGGAGCAAACCTTATTAGGCCTACGGTGTTTATTTCAGTCAGGTAGCGATTTAAAACTACTTTAGATATGCAAGTACACACGACAGCACGTAGAAATTTACACGCTAGCACTACTCGGTTACGTTAGGGGCGACTTTACAACAAAAGTGTAGTTAGAGTCTGACTTGCTGTTGTGTGTACCTACCTGCAGATGTACTAATTTGTTCTACGCCGTTGGAGAGATTATGGTTTTACAGCCCTCATTCACTACTAAAACAAGTTGTTATCATCAAATCGACTGTAGGTAGGTATTACCTAATTATTGTGCAAATGTCTGCTTATGGTAGGTAAGTTGTATAAATTCAATCCAGTTATTTAATAATAATAACTAAGAGTCAACTTCCACTATAATCCTGTATGTATGTAAGTAAATAAAGTTGAGCCAAATTAAAAGAGCGCGTTGCTTATGATAACTGGAATTGCAATGAAACATATTGATAGTCAGATCTGTATTTGAAATATCTACTTCCTCATTTGACTCGTTCTATTTTTTTTTTCTTTTATGCGAGCATAACAGCAGCCGTCAGCTGACTGACCATTACCTACCAATCAAGTGCAAATGTAAACCGTTTACACATTTTAGGCTGAGCTTTGACGGTACGATATACCGCTAGGTCAAGAGGAGTTTCACGAAA
The DNA here is from genome assembly GCA_949319315.1 of Zelleria hepariella. Taxonomy (NCBI): domain Eukaryota; kingdom Metazoa; phylum Arthropoda; class Insecta; order Lepidoptera; family Yponomeutidae; genus Zelleria; species Zelleria hepariella. Next base: position 7,892,758 of record OX439395.1, read on the forward strand.
GAATTCCCTTGAGTTGAATAAAAATAATCTCTATCACATTTTGTTATGAACTTTGTAGGTAGGTACAGGGAACTGTTTCGTGAAATGGGCTCTACCATAGGTTTGCGGAGTCTGTTTTCAATGTATTGTCTTTAGGTATATAAAATAGTACCTACGGTAACTGACCCTCTACCGGGTATACCTCTGAACCTCTACCCATATTGAAAAAAATGCGTATAGGGTAGAGTCTACCATATACGCATTTTTTTCAATATGGGGCAATTTACATAATTCACTAATTCACGAATTTTATATTTTGATTTTACAAAATTGCCTTACCTTGGAATAAACAGTTCAAAGTATATAAAATCAATGAATGACTAGTGAATTCAAATAAAGATCATTTTAAAAAATCGTCGATATGAACGCAATAGCGTCAAGGGTAGCCTGTACCCTGTGAATTCCCTGTACCTACTGACTATCGTAAAATGATTGTGCAAACCATCGTAGAGCCCTGTCGGTAGAGCCTTAGGTAGGTATTTAGGGACCACTTATTTTATGTAGGACCTACACTCTGTGGGTGTTGAATTGTTGATAGTGTTGCTTTGTAAAATAAGTAAGTATTATGATTTTACCTCCCATCTTATTTGAATTATGGTACTGAAAGTACACGTTTGGTCACAAGTTATAGTATTATTCTTACTTTTGTAAAGGTCTACCCTGCCTAGGTAGGTTATGTTACAAATAAGTGCTGTGATGATTTTATTCTATTGTGCCTTAGTATAAATAAAAGATAAATTGTATGTTTTTAAGTAGATGTTTCATATTTTCCTAGAACTGGAACCAAATCCCTCCTCCTAAACATATAAACCAAAACTAGAAAAGAAAAGTTAAGTACCTACTTATAAAGAGTGGGTATTACCACTGGGTAAGGGTCCATTTCTACCGAATATTATTCCATGATCAAATTTAATAATAGTTTAGGACTGATATGAGTCAACAAGACCCGAACAGACCGTTTAGGCTGTTTAGTGAGCGTTCGCGATGCCTCGCGCGCGTCGTTTTCGTTTCGTGGGTGATCAGTTGATCACATTCTTCACACACAGCACAGCTAATGATTGAAAAAAGTTTTGGAACTCTACATATTGCAGTTGATTTTCATCTGCTAACGGTTCCGTTTCATTCCGAACGAACGAATGAAGGACTCTACCACAGCCTTCACTGTGGCCCGGTTTCTGAGTTGAGAATTTTACTAAGCACATACTTACGTATCGCTCTGTCACGCTCTTTTGTGAGAAATCTGCAGAGACAGGACGATACTTACCCATTTGCTTAACAAAATTCTCAACTCAGAAACCGGGCCGCGTATATAGAAATGCTAGTTCAGTACGTCTCCGCCAGGCTAAGACGAACTGAATTAGCATTTTCAAAAATTTTGTAACGATAAACACGCGTAAATGCTGCACCAATACGTCACAGAGGGTGACGTATTGCAGTAGGATTTCTACATAAATACTCATTTAAATGATTAGAAAATGCTAATTCAGTTCGTCACTGCCGGCTCGCGTGACGTATTGTGGGCGTAGAATTCCTTTAATGCGATAACTCCAGAAAGATCAAAGTGCAGCCAACTTCCATTGCGCGACGTAAAGATAGGGGAATATCAGGAGGAAGAATCCAAGCTGGGCGTCCTACCATATTAGAAGCTCGAAGTGCCAAAAAATGATGTCATAATATAGCTTTTAACATTGAAAATAATCAACCATGTGCCAAAAAACATTGGGTAAAATAATTCTTAGTACCAATTAAACTATTCATTTTTCGTACCTGTATTTGCTTTATTTGTCATGCTGTAATTTAATTCTTAGCCGACTTCAGCATCAGTTTCACGTTGACGAACCGAATTAGGATAACGCCACTTACATTGCGTTATAGAAAACTTGAAATCCTACTGCAGTACATCACCCTCTGAGACGTATTGGCGTAGCATTTACGGGTGTTTATCGTTAGAAACTGCTAATTCAGTTCGTCTTAGCCTGGCGGAGACGTACTGAACTAGCATTTCTATATACGCAACCGGGCCTGTGACTCTACACTCCCGGGAGTTTGGAACAGGGGCCTTAGCCTGTACCGGCCATAGCCATCGGTCCAAAGAAGTCGGTGATTACACACTGGGTGTTTTTAAGCCTAGCCTGTATCGTTAAGGAAACCAATGGCAAATCCAACTTCTCGCAGCCAGCGATTAAATAGTTGCGTATCAGCGGTTAACCACTTGTTGTCCCAAGCGACCTTTCACTCATTCTACTAAAACCACTAACACCACAGATTAAAAAAATATTACGCCATTATTTGTCCACGACCGTTTGCAGGAACCGTTACAATAACGATATTTGTATATTTTCATCTTAAATCTTTATGAATTTACGCAATAAATGTTATTTTAAGCTCGAAACATTAATAAACAGTCTTATTGTTGAGAAAAAACGTCTTGTAATTGAAAATTTTACACTTTTCGATGAAAATGTGGCTGTTTGAAACATCATCTGCAACAGTCAAAGAGATTCGAGTAAAAAAAAAGAATGTCAATTTTTTTTATTAACGACGAAGTAAATAATACAAATTAAACGTTTTGATTATTTCAGAGTGTGTTTTTAGAGTTTAATTGTTCATTAGTTTAGTTATGAATATTGGTGAAACAAGGATCTGGGCATTCGTGGAAAAAGTGGTAAGTGAAAACAATGCTACCTAGACCGACTTACTTTTTGAACAAACGTAACTAAATAACTCTCTAATTAGCAGTTTAATCCGCGCGCGATGAGAATGGGATGTACCTTGTCGAAGTCAATTGAAAATATACTGTACCTATTTACTTTGACAACTTTGCTTCGACGCGAGTTTGCTAACCGCGCGCGTCTCTGTTCCAAAAGGCCGCATCCCATTCTCATCCCGCGCGGATTCTATACCTATATGCGATGACAGTAATCTCAAAGATACTTTCATATATAACTCCTAAAGTACAAACTCACTTGAGTCTATAGTGTTGAAACACAGTAGGAATCTCACTTTTTCTTTCTTGTTGTATACTAGATTATGGCCAGCGCGCAAAAGCTTGAATCAAGCAATGATTTATGGCGAGAAAGGTCGGAAATAAATATTCAATGCCCCACCTACAGTGAGTATCTGAAAAGGGATAACGCTTGGTGAGTAGGTACTAAGTTCTATAACTACCAACCTTCATAAGATTTGCATCTCATTTCATTTGCATCATAGTCACCTAGCTACCTACTAACCTAATCACCTTTGTTAATCTTCCACTCTAAGTCCCTACTATCAGTCAAAGTTGTGGTCAACCACCTCATGGATCCTTTTTAGAGTTTTGTTTACTGCCCCAGCGGCTAACTGGGTAGCTAAAGTATATTTTTAGTGAAGTTATGTTTTTATTAGTATGGAAGCCTCGAGTCCAACTCGCCCTTAGCCGTGTTAACGAGCAACATAAAAAATAATGATTTCATCCAATAAAAGTAACAAAATTGATTTCAAACAGTTACCATGCAAACGGCACAATCTGTGAATTAAAGAGGTAACTTTTTTATCTTTCTACAAATTAAATTTATCCATATAATATAAAGGTTGTTTCAAGAAGGACCTGTAACACTGTAAGTAGTCGCTCAACATATCAATACAAGCAACCTAAAGTGTGGAGCCAATTTAAGTTAAGGCTGGAAGATAGCAGCGCGGTGGGAAATTCAATTTTTTTACAGTTTTTTACATTTTGAAGCTAAAATGAGTTATTTTTTTCAGCGATTTTTGTTCGCGGCAATAACATAGTATTCTTTTAATTATTGTAAACAACAGAACAACAATAATTCAGCCGATTATGTGTTCTGGTCTACGAAGCAGTGGCACTGCCCAAAAAACTTGTCGCTGAATTATTGTTGTTCTGTTGTTTACAATAATTAAAAGAATACTGTTTTATTGCCGCGAAACAAACATCGCTGAACAAAAATAGCTCAGTTTAGCTACAAAATGTAAAAAACTGTGAACATTTTGAATTTCCCGCCACGTTGCTAACGTCCAACCTTAATGTGAGATTATGTCATAATTATGGTGGGTGGGTTTCATCAATAGGCTGGTTAGCTAGATACATTGATAAGCTTTTAAAGCTGTCGAGGAATGTTTCTATCCCATTAATAATTTCACACTAATTCATGAAGATTTACAACAATACCCATAAGACGTTGTTACAAAAACCTATATTATTGTTTTAGAAGTGACTTGTTTGTTCTCCACATTTCAGCTTGGTGAAGATTTAGCAGAGGTCCCATCCCACAGCACCTACGTTAGGTGCTAGTCCGGACCCATTTGCTTCACCTTGGCCAGCTCCCCGGCAACAGAGAGGTACTTAATATTTTTTAATAAGGTTTCGCTGCTCACTAAAGAAGTTTAGAGAACTCCACATAACGGTCGCTAGGACCGGCACACCAAAAAGTAAAAAGTAAAAAAAAAGAGTAGTTAAACAATGTACAGGGTGGATTTTTGAGACGAGGCAGTAAGGGCAGGTACCTTAACCGTTATAGTTACAGGAAAACATTCTTAGGAGACCTTCCATAACTTTTTGAGATATCATGAACTGCATTCATAGATTTTGAAAAAAATGTACGGTCAGCGAAAAAAATGCTAAAATACCAAAAATAATTTTTTTATGCCAATCGTTCCTTTTTCATGTAGAGATCAAAAGACTCTAAGGAGCCAACTTAGGTTTGATTACTAGAAATGGCAGAAATTCACAAAAACTAAGTTTCACATGTATGTAATTCACATCTAACATTTGAGGAAGTATCTACATTGTTTGTGCAAATTGAAGCTACCCTGAACAGCCGACCCCTATGTTCCCTCAGTTCCTCACCAAACGATTTTAATCCTCTCACCCCGGGCCACTTTTTGACTGGTAGAACACTTACGGCGCTGCCCTCACTATGCTTATTGGAGTCTAACACCAATCGTCTCCACCGGTTTCAGCGCCTCGAGCGGTGCCGGCAACACTACTGGAAGCGATGGTCGGCCGAATACGTGGCTGAGCTCCAGCAGCGCTCCAAGTGGCGTACGAGATGCAAGGACCTGCAGCTCAACGATATGGTACTATTAAGGAAGACGCTCCTCCGCTAAGTTGGCGCCTCGGACGAGTCACCAGGCTCTACCTCGGATCCGACAGCGTCCCTCGCGTAGCTGACGTCACGACGAGCAAAGGTACCGTAGGTACATGAACCGCTTGTGCATCCTGCCAACAGAAAGTCAATGAAGCTTGAAAGCTCTAGGGCTTTCAAGGGCCGGGAAGATGTCTACGCCAAGAACGCAACGCCACCCAACGTCTCAGAAACAACGTTACCGAAACAATTTTACTCTGAACGCGCCCGAGCGCTGGCCAATCGTAGGGCTCAACGTAATTTCCGACGGCCATTACGCCCACTACGTGAACCGCGATAAAGCCCATACGCGATCGATATAGAAATTAGAAAAACTCCATGTTTTATAAGTTATTGGATTATAATAAGTAGTGTAACCTACACAGACTATTCATTTGTTCTGCCCGAACACACACGTTCTTCAAAAAATAATTAATTTCAGTTCAAAATCATTCCAAAAATCCCCCTATTCACAGTTAAAACATACATAACTCACTTATCGTGTTCTTATCCAAACAATTACACTTACGCTTCAGATATATCGCCGAGTTCTGCGGGTGCACGGGATTAACCGAGCGAGTGATTACGAGAGCATTGCGCAGCGAGCGTCTACCACCTACTATACAATTTAAGTACCTAATGACCTATTTATGATTTCAAAACACCTTTCAAAATGTCTGTCCAGACTCCAAGATGATTCAGAATACCTTAATACATACAAGAGGAGACGAGCAACGCCAAAAGAAATTCACCACACTTGAAGCCTCTTTTGGCGGGAATCAGACATTTATCGACGAAATTGTTGGTATTTCAGATGTACAACTGGCGGTGCGGGAGAAACAAACTCGCGCTCTCCTATGTACTAAGCAAATAAGGCAAAATAAGAGAAGAGATACGAAAGATCAAGTTTCAAGTAATTCCGTTATTTTTGCTTTAACTTCTATTTTGACCAAAAAAGGGCTAAAATTCAAGTAAAATCTTCGGTCTTAGTTGACCAAGTTGCCTGCAAATGCGGAATCCCGCACCTTTTTTGCGGGTTCAGAAATATGGGATCCCGCGGGATTTGGGGGGTTTGCAAAAAAACGGAGTTTTGTACAAAATGCCTCGTTTTTTGACGTGTGACCATCTTGCTACATAAAAAAAAATATTTCACTACTATAATCGAGCTCGAACTCTTGAAACATTTTCGAATGTCAGAAGATGGCCTTACGGCGAAAAACTAGTTACTTAGAACAAAAAAGTATGTATTTTTCATACTTCGATTTTCTACACCTTTAGTATAATATAAAGATGAAATACCGAAAAACCTAGATCACCTGGACCTAAATGTTCTAAAGATAAATTTTAAGTTAAAATGGATTCTTATACGGCATTAATATTGTTTTTTTTTTTCTTTATAGAATCGGATCCACACGTACCAGTGGTAGTTGGCACACGGCAGCTGTAGCGTGGCCGAGATGCAGAATGAAACCAATCGCGATTCGACCCGTTTCGAATACAATAATGCAGAATTAAGATAGGTAATTTTGAATCATTAGTGGAGCGCCGTTAGGTGGGACGATTCCCATTGCCAAATACGTGAAATTTGTACACTAGGTATTTATTATTTAATGAAATAAAATTAATAAAGCGCGGATAAAATCACGCAGACATATAATTTGAGTGTATACATTTTGTGAAATTTTCATGTGTATGGAAATCATCCCGCCTAACATTTTGATTTTAAGACAGGGCTCACGCTTTTTCCAATTTAAGCGATAGATAAGGTCGGCCACAATCTCAGATACCCCATGGCAGCTCTTACCGCGCGCGGCATATGGGCGCCAATCGAACAAAAAGGGGTATCTGAGACTGTGGCCGACTGTACATATTTTTTTCTAATATTTGTATTGGAGGGTTATCTCGGCTTCCTCTTCTTGGCCTCGGGGTAGGGGGTAGTGAGGGTGTAAGTCAGCGCAAATGATTGATTTTATGTAGTTTTACTCTACAAAACGTATATTTTAGAGCTCGATCTCTACGCAAGTGAAAGAATAAATATGGTGACTCGATATAAATTAAAATCTTAGTTCTAATAATTTACTATATCACTAACGGCGCCTCTGCTTCACAACACACCCATCGATCAGATGGCGTTAAAAGTAGGTATTATAATATTATGCAGCACCTATTCGTGCATAGCGAGTGGTATTGCTACTACAAATTCACAAATGAAAACGGTGAAGGAAAACATCGTGAGGAAACCCGCAGCTCAGTTGGCTCCACACGTATTGACCTGTCTTTCCTGTGGGCTTGGTCGACTAAGCTGTCAGGATGGTATAGGTGCTGGGCAAGCCTACTCCATCTAAAACAATGTCCCAGGCACTGCAGCGCCGAGTGGTCTCTTCACCCATCTATTGTGAGTGAAGGTGCCACTGGACGCTGTATAAATCATCTCATTACGTAGATGCAAAAGGCCTTAGTTTTTATTCGTGCATAAAGAATAATAGTTATTGGTTATGCCATAATGCAAAAAATATTATTTGCAGAGAGTGCTTGTATTGAATACCGAGCTAGCGAAGGTCTCTAAAATGGAGCCACGAGCGTAGCGAGTGATTCAAAAAAGAAACCTGAGCACGAGACAGAAGCCAAGACGCAAATAATATTGCATTCGTGCTGAACACACAACTTTTCATCTCATGGAGCGAGGAAATTATTATGTTAAATGCAAGAAAAACAGTTGACAACGAGGTAGATAAAAAAGGTTAGGTAGTTAAATAAACCTTCTTTTTTGCTTTGAGGCGAGGAGTCTGTGGCGTTGCCTGGCAACGGGTTTTTGATTAACAAATCGAGTCTTCTTGAAGTTTCATATAATCAACAACCCAGCAACCCTACAAGTTAAAGGAGTTCCTTATATTTATTTTTATTAGGACGTCGCCTTCAAACAAAGCGCACAACAATGCAGTTAGTTTAAAACAGGATTTTCTACGATCGCATATTTAAAGTAACAGAGTACTTTCCGAGCCTGGGAGATGAAAAAGAAATTATTTTTATCAACAACTAGGTAGCATTTACCTAAAAGTATTCAGATTCAATTAATGTTCATAGTTAATAATTAGCTTGTTAATATATTGTTAAGAATATTTTATCTTTTATCTTTATCTATATCTTGTTTCTTATTCTTACAGAAATATGCTGTCTGTCACCGACTCACCGCACCGTGAGAAATACGAAAAGGTTTCCCTATTAACAGTACTTGGGTAAAACAAGTTTTATTTTTTCAAGCAAATATACTTAGGTACGAAAAAACTGCAATTTCAAATAATGCTGTTGTATGACTACGGTCAGCGACACCCTATAGCGCCATTATTTCTTATCGCTTGCAACACACAAATCCATCAATCGAACAAAAAATCCAAAAAAATGCATTTGTAATACAAAGCGCGGGCTTTTATTTTAAAATTTTAATATTTATTTTAATTTTCTTTTTTAAGTATTACGGTAATACGAACCTGAAAACAACTGAGGAAACAATTGATTTTGTAAGTAGGACGATCGTCGGTACGCAATTTTTTTTGTTTAATTGACGATCTCGTACCGCTCGCGATAAGAACTACCATGGGGTATCCTAAAGTGTCACTGACCGTACCTACTTACCTTCTAATAATTAACATTAATAAATAGTATAATTAGCGAAAATAATGTAATTATTTATAAGTTAGTATAAAAATTGTACCTAATTATTTACATTATCTAACTGTTTTTTTACCATTATTCACTAGCCAAAGAACTTTTCTGTCTTGTTGGAAAAGCATCCGCTCTGTGCATCCTCTGTGTTTAATATTGATGTCATCTTTGTCGTTCTAATTTGATATCAATCAGCTATGTTCTGTAAAGTAAAATAAAACCAAATTATTAAGTAACATCAAAGCATTTTTTCTGCCTAAATATAGGTACCCATTTCCATTACCCAATACTTGTTCAAACTAATACAATCAACTTACATCTACAGGGTGCTCTCGAATTAGATAGTGGAGCTTTTAGCAGGCTTTCTAATCAACAACTATTCAAAAATAATGGGACCAAAAAAATATCACATGTATGAAATAGCTGATTTTTTTTTTGCTCCATAGTAAAAGTTGATTGAATGTAGTCGAGTGCACCTATAGATATGTAAGTAAAGGCAATGGTACCATTTCCTGTAGAAGAATCTTTCTTAATATACAGCTACACCTACAAACTATATTTTAAAATTAAGAATGAAATCATTTAAAGAATGCTTAGGTAGTAAAAGCCCCCAAAAGTAATTGTATAAATTATGTTTTCTTACAATCAAAAGACATATAGGTAATTATAATAAAAATAGAATCTAAACAAATCCTTGCCGAGGTAAGCAGCAAGTGATTTATTTGTTAATTTACTATAATATTTACTGGTAGGTAATCATGACATGAAAACTGGAATACCTTACAATCAGAGAATTGTACTGCATGTCTCTTGAATTCAGAATATAATTTTAAAAAGCTTGCTTGCTGAGTTAAGTTACGTGTGATTTGTTGGTTAATTTAAGTAGACGGCAAGTTCACCTTGACTTAATGAGATTAATGTTCCTCTTGGTCCACGAGTCGCCTGAAATGTTTTTTGCATATTTCTGAATGAAGTACTGCATCCATCACTTGTCACATCCCGGGTCACATTGTGGATTTCAATATGATGACCAATAGGAATGGTATAATATAACGATAGGGCTGTCCGTATCTGAAAAAGATCAAAATTCTCGGTAAGAAACAATATATGTACCTACTTAAAGTACCTCTACGTATCCTTACAATTTACTTACTTACTAACTTATCCTGGCTTTGGAAGAAAAATCACTTGCCACATTTAGTATTATGAAGCCAGATACGAAGCAGTGTTTTAGGTTCTGGTTATTCTTACAAACAAGAACTTTAGTAGCAGCTAGGTCGTTGTACTCCTACCCATGCCCTCAGAATGTCGATAAAGACAGAGACTGAGGTAGGTACGTACCTTTATGTCGACGGGATCCCTCTAAGACACGGCTCCTGTGGTATGTATGAGTTGGAAAGTAACTCCGCTAGGTCCTCAGACACAACACGTATTTATTCTTTAGAGAATATTCTTTGTTTTCTTGGTAAAGAACAAACTAAACACACTTCCTAAGGGGTCCATAGTTTTGCGTGAAATGATAGCCTCGCACAGTTTGTGAAGGCCTTCAAAAGCGGCGATATTTGAGTAAAAGCCACCTTGAGGGTGGATTGAGGATTCACTAAAACCAATACATGCGGAAAAGGCTTTAAATTCACTTTTCTTTAGTAAAGCCATTGAGAAACTTTACCATATTAGGGTACAATCCGCGAATTGCACGTCACTGGCAGCAAAATTGTCAACGGAACCTGTCAAAAACGTTAGAGGCTAGCAAATAAAAGTCACTAAAAAGTACAGACTACCAATCTAAACGCAAATGTCCTTCGAGACTACCGATTTGGCGCACCAAAGATTTCAAAATCGTACTAGCATGAAAGTCGGTGCCGATAGGTCCGCCTAACGTTTTACCGGCTACCAAAGCTGTCAAAATCAGCCTATCCAGCCACCTTTGTATGTTAACTGGGGCCTTAGCCTGTATCGGCCATAGCCATCGGTCCAAAGAAGTCGGTGATTACACACTGGGTGTTTTTAAGCCTAGCCTGCATCGTTAAGGAAACCAATGGCAAATCCAACTTCTCGCAGCCAGCGATTAAATAGTTGCGTATCAGCGGTTAACCACTTGTTGTCCCAAGCGACCTTTCACTCATTCTACTAAAACCACTAACACCACAGATTAAAAAAATATTACGCCATTATTTGTCCACGACCGTTTGCAGGAACCGTTACAATAACGATATTTGTATATTTTCATCTTAAATCTTTATGAATTTACGCAATAAATGTTATTTTAAGCTCGAAACATTAATAAACAGTCTTATTGTTGAGAAAAAACGTCTTGTAATTGAAAATTTTACACTTTTCGATGAAAATGTGGCTGTTTGAAACATCATCTGCAACAATAAAAAAGATTCGAGTAAAAAAAAAAGAATGTCAAAATTTTTTATTAACGGCGAAGTAAATAATATAAATTAAACGTTTTGATTATTTCAGAGTGTGTTTTTAGAGTTTAATTGTTCATTAGTTTAGTTCTGAATATTTGTGAAACAAGGATCTGGGCATTCGTGGAAAAAGTGGTAAGTGAAAATAATGCTACCTAGACCGACTTTAACTTTTTGAACAAACGTAACTAAATAACTCTCTAATTAGCAGTTTAATCCGCGCCCGATGAGAATGGGATGTACCTTGTCGAAGTCAATTGAAAATATACTGTACCTATTTACTTTGACAACTTTGCTTCGACGCGAGTTTGCTAACCACGCGCGTCTCTGTTCCAAAAGGCCGCATCCCATTCTCATCCCGCGCGGATTATATACCTAAATGGGATGACAGTAATCTCAAAGATACTTTTCCTAAATAACTCCTAAAGTACAAACTCACTTGAGTCTATAGTGTTGAAACACAGTAGGAATCTCACTTTTTCTTTCTTGTTGTATACTAGATTATGGCCAGCGCGCAAAAGCTTGAATCAAGCAATGATTTATGGCGAGAAAGGCCGGAAATAAATATTCAATGCCCTAACTACAGTGAGTATCTGAAAAGGGATAACGCTTGGTGAGTAGGTACTAAGTTCTATAACTACCAACCTTCATAAGATTTGCATCTCATTTCATTTGCATCATAGTCACCTAGCTACCTACTAACCTAACCACCTTTGTTAATCTTCCACTCTAAGTCCCTACTATCAGTCAAAGTTGTGGTCAACCACCTCATGGGTCCTTTTTAGAGTTTTGTTTACTGCCCCAGCGGCTAACTGCGTAGCTAAAGTATATTTTAGTGAAGTTATGTTTTTGTTAGTATGGAAGTCTCGAGTCCAACTCGCCCTTAGCCGTGTTAACGAGCAACATAAAAAATAATGATTTCATCCAATAAAAGTAACAAAATTGATTTGAAACAGTTACCATGCAAACGGCACAATCTGTGAATTAAAGAGGTAACTTTTTTATCTTTCTACAAATTAAATTTATCCATATAATATAAAGGTTGTTTCAAGAAGGACCTGTAACACTGTAAGTAGTCGCTCAACATATCAATACAAGCAACTTAAAGTGTGGAGCCAATTTCTTCCGGTGGGAAATTCATTTTTTTTACAGTTTTGTACATTTTGAAGCTAAAATGAGCTATTTTTGTTCAGCGATTTTTCGTTCGCGGCAATAACATAGTATTCTTTTCATTAATCTAAACAACAGAACAACAATAATTCAGCCGATTATGTGTTCTGGTCTAAGAAGCAGTGGCACTGCCCAAAAAACTTGTCGTAGACCAGAACACATAATCGGCTGAATTATTGTTGTTCTGTTGTTTACAATAATTAAAAGAATACTGTTTTATTGCCGCAAACGAAACATCGCTGAACAAAAATAACTCAGTTTAGCTACAAAATGTAAAAAACTGTGAAAATTTTGAATTTCCCGCCACGTTGCTAACGTCCAACCATAATGTGAGATTATGTCATAATTATGGTGGGTGGGTTTCATCAATAGGCTGGTTAGCTAGATACATTGATAAGCTTTTAAAGCTGTCGAGGAATGTTTCTATCCCATTAATAAGGCCAAGGCAATAAGGCCGCCGATTTGTACCATTAATGTATTAATAATGTCTGTCCATAAAATGTTTTCTAGTACAATAAAGAATATTCTAATCTAATCTAATCTAATAATTTCACACTAATTCATGAAGATTTACAACAATACCCGTAAGACGTTGTTACAAAAACCTATATTATTATTTTAGAAGTGACTTGTTTGTTCTCCACATTTCAGCTTGGTGAAGATTTAGCAGAGGTCCCATCCCACAGCACCTACGTTAGGTGCAAGTCCGGACCCATTTGCTTCACCTTGGCCAGCTCCCCCCACACCCCGGCAACAGAGAGGTACTTAATATTTTTTAATATGGTTTCGCTGCTCACTAAAGAAGTTTAGAGAACTCCACATAGCGGTCGCTAGGACCGGCACACCAAAAAGTAAAAAGTAAAAAAAAAGAGTAGTTAAACAATATACAGGGTGGATTTTTGAGACGAGGCAGTAAGGGCAGGTACCTTAACCGTTATAGTTACAGGAAAACATTCTTACGAGACCTTCCATAACTTTTTGAGATATCATGAAATGCATTCATAGATTTTGAAAAAAAATGTACGGTCAGCGAAAAAAATGCTAAAATACCAAAAATATTTTTTTTAATGCCAATCGTTCCTTTTTCATGTAGAGATCAAAAGACTCTAAGGAGCCAACTTAGGTTTGATTACTAGAAATGGCAGTAATTCACAAAAACTAAGTTTCACATGTATGTAATTCACATCTAACATTTGAGGAACTATCTACATTGTTTGTGCAAATTGAAGCTATCCTGAACAGCCGACCCCTATGTTCCCTCAGTTCCTCACCAAACGATTTTAATCCTCTCACCCCGGGCCACTTTTTGACTGGTAGAACACTTACGGCGCTGCCCTCACTATGCTTATTGGAGTCTAACACCAATCGTCTCCACCGGTTTCAGCGCCTTGAGCGGTGCCTGGCAACACTGCTGGAAGCGATGGTCGGCCGAATACGTGGCTGAGCTCCAGCAGCGCTCCAAGTGGCGTACGAGATGCAAGGACCTGCAGCTCAACGATATGGTACTATTAAGGAAGACGCTCCTCCGCTAAGTTGGCGCCTCGGACGAGTCACCAGGCTCTACCTCGGATCCGACAGCGTCCCTCGCGTAGCTGACGTCACGACGAGCAAAGGTACCGTAGGTACAGTCAGCCAAAGTCTCAGATACGCCTTTTTGTTCGATTGGCGCCCTTATGCCGCGCGCGATAAGAGCTGCCATGGGGTATCTGAGATTGTGGCCGACCGTACGTAGAGCAATAAACCGCTTGTGCATCCTGCCAACAGAAAGTCAATTAAGCTTGAAAGCTCTAGGGCTTTCAAGGGCCGGGAAGATGTCTACGCCAAGAACGCAACGCCACCCAACGTCTCAGAAACAACGTTACCGAAACCATTTTACTCTGAACGCGCCCGAGCGCTGGCCAATCGTAGGGCTCAACGTAATTTCCGACGGCCATTACGCCCACTACGTGAACCGCGATAAAGCCAATACGCGATCGATATAGAAATTAGAAAAACTCCATGTTTTATAAGTTATTGGATTATAATAAGTAGTGTAACCTACACAGACTATTCATTTGTTCTGCCCGAACACACACGTTCTTCAAAACATAATTAATTTCAGTTCAAAATCATTCCAAAAATCCCCCTATTCACAGTTAAAACATACATAACTCACTTATCGTGTTCTTATCCAAACAATTACACTTACGCTTCAGATATATCGCCGAGTTCTGCGGGTGCACGGGATTAACCGAGCGAGTGATTACGAGAGCATTGCGCACCGAGCGTCTACCAGCTACCATACAATTTAAGTACCTAATGACCTATTTATGATTTCAAAACCCCTTTCAAAATGTCTGTCCAGACTCCAAGATGATTCAGAATACCTTAATACATACAAGAGGAGACGAGCAACGCCAAAAGAAATTCACCACACTTGAAGCCTCTTTTGGCGGGAATCAGACATTTATCGACGAAATTGTTGGTATTTCAGATGTACAACTGGCGGTGCGGGAGAAACAAACTCGCGCTCTCCTATGTACTAAGCAAATAAGGCAAAATAAGAGAAGAGATACGAAATATCAAGTTTCAAGTAATTCCGTTATTTTTGCTTTAACTTCTATTTTGACCAAAAAAGGGCTAAAATTCAAGTAAAATCTTCGGTCTTAGTTGGCCAAGTTGCCTGCAAATGCGGAATCCCGCACCTTTTTTGCGGGTTCAGAAATATGGGATCCCGCGGGATTTGGGGGGTTTGCAAAAAAACGGAGTTTTGTACAAAATGCCTCGTTTTTTGACGTGTGACCATCTTGCTACATAAAAACAATATTTCACTACTATACTCGAGCTCGAACTCTTTTCAATGCTAAAGCTAAAGTGTAATATTGAAACATTTTCGAATGTCAGAAGATGGCCTTACGGCGAAAAACTAGTTACTTAGAACAAAAAAGTATGTATTTTTCATACTTCGATTTTTCTACACCTTTAGTATAATATAAAGATGAAATACCGAAAAACCTAGATCACCTGGACCTAAATGTTCTAAAGATACATTTTAAGTTAAAATGGAGTCTTATACGGCATTAATATTGTTTTTTTTTCTTTATAGAATCGGATCCACACGTACCTGTGGGAGTTGGCACACGGCAGCTGTAGCGTGGCCGAGATGCAGAATGAAACCAATCGCGATTCGACCCGTTTCGAATACAATAATGCAGAATTAAGATAGGTAATTTGCAAAGGTAATTTTGAATCATTAGTGGAGCGCCGTTAGGTGGGACGATTCCCATTGCCAAATACGTGAAATTTGTACTCTAGGTATTTATTATTTAATTAAATAAAATTAATAAAGCGCGGATAAAATCACGCAGTCATATAATTTGAGTGTATACATTTTGTGAAATTTTCATGTGTATGGAAATCATCCCGCCTAACATTTTGATTTTAAGACAGGGCTCACGCTTTTTCCAATTTAAGCGATAGATAAGTACATTTTTTTTTCTTCTAATATTTGTATTGGAGGGTTATCTCGGGTCAGCTGGTGCCTGCTACTGCCTTCCTCTTCTTGGCCTCGGGGTAGGGGGTAGTGAGGGTGTAAGTCAGCGCAAATGATTGATTTTATTTAGTTTTACTCTACAAAACGTATATTTTAGAGCTCGATCTCTACGCAAGTGAAATAATAAATATGGTGACTCGATATAAATTTTATTAAAATCTTAGTTCTAATAATTTACTATATCACTAACGGCGCCTCTGCTTCACAACACACCCATCGATCAGATGGCGTTAAAAGTATTATAATATTATGCAGCACCTATTCGTGCATAAAGAATAATAGTTATTGGTTATGCCATAATGCAAAAAAAAATATTTGCAGAGAGTGCTTGTATTGAATACCGAGCTAGCGAAGGTCTCTAAAATGGAGCCACGAGCGTAGCGAGTGATTCAAAAAAAGAAACCTGAGCGCGAGACAGAAGCCAAGACGCAAATAATATTGCATTCGTGCTAAACACACAACTTTTCATCTCACGGAGCGAGGAAATTATTATGTTAGATGCAAGAAAAACAGTAGACAACGAGGTAGATAAAAAAGGTTAGTTAAATAAATTTCCTTCTTTTTTGCTTTGAGGCGAGGAGTTTGTGGCGTTGCCTGGCAACGGGTTTTTGATTAACAAATCGAGTCTTCTTGAAGTTTCATAAAATCAACAACCCAGCAACCCTACAAGTTAAAGGAGTTCCATAGATTTATTTTTATTAGGACGTCGCCTTCAAATTTCAAAGCGCACAACAATGCAGTTAGTTTAAAACAGGATTTTCTACGATCGCATATTTAAAGTAACAGCGTACTTTCCGAGCCTGGGAGATGAAAAAGAAATTATTTTTATCACCAACTAAATAGGTAGCATTTACCTAAAAGTATTCAGATTCAATTAATGTTCATAGTTAATAATTAGCTTTAATATATTGTTAAGAATATTTTATCTTTTATCTTTATCAATGGCCCGGTTTCTGAGTTGAGAAATTCACTAAGCAAATGGGTAAGTATCGTCCTGTCTCAGCAGATTTCTCACAAAAGAGCATGACAGAACGATACTTACCCATTTGCTTAGTGAATTTCTCAACTCAGAAACCGGGCCTATATCTTGTTTCTTATTCTTACAGAAATATGCTGTCTGTCACCGACTCACCGCACCGTGAGAAATACGAAAAGGTTTCCCTATTAACAGTACTTGGGTAAAACAAGTTTTTTTTTTTTCAAGCAAATATACTTAGGTACGAAAAAACTGCAATTTCAAATAACGCTGTTGTATGACTACGGTCAGCGACACCCTATAGCGCCATTATTTCTAATCGCTTGCAACACACAAATCCATCAATCGAACAAAAAATCCAAAAAAATGCATTTGTAATACAAAGCGCGGGCTTTTATTTTAAAATTTTAATATTTATTTTAATTTTTTTTTTAAGTATTACGGTAATACGAACCTGAAAACAACTGAGGAAACAATTGATTTTGTAAGTAGGACGATCGTAGTTACGCAATTTTTTTTGTTTTATTGACGATCTCGTACCGCTCGCGATAAGAACTACCATGGGGTATCCTAAAGTGTCACTGACCGTACCTACTTATCTTCTAATAATTAACATTAATAAATAGTATAATTAGAGAAAATAATGTAATTATTTATAAGTTAGTATAAAAATTGTACCTAATTATTTACATTATCTAACTGTTTTTTTTACCATTATTCACTAGCCAAAGAACTTTTCTGTCTTGTTGGAAAAGCATCCGCTCTGTGCATCCTCTGTGTTTAATATTGATGTCATCTTTGTCGTTCTAATTTGATATCAATCAGCTATGTTCTGTAAAGTAAAATAAAACCAAATTATTAAGTAACATCAAAGCATTTTTTCTGCCTAAATATAGGTACCCATTTCCATTACCCAATACTTGTTCAAACTAATACAATCAACTTACATCTACAGGGTGCTCTCGAATTCGATAGTGGAGCTTTTAGCAGGCTTTCTAATCAACAACTATTCAAAAATAATGGAACCAAAAAAATATCACATGTATGAAATAGCTGATTATTTTTTTGGCTCCATAGTAAAAGTTGATTGAATGTAGTCGAGTGCACCTATAGATATGTAAGTAAAGGCAATGGTACCATTTCCTGTAGAAGAATCTTTCTTAATATACAGATACACCTACAAACTATATTTTAAAATTAAGAATGAAATCATTTAAAGAATGCTTAGGTAGTAAAATCCCTCAAAAATATCTCATCCATATGGCTTTCCTTGCAGAGGTACCTATTGAGTAATTGTATAAATCATGTTTTCTTACAATCAAAAGACCTATAATTATAATAAAAATAGAATCAAAACAAATCCTTGCCGAGGTAAGCAGCGAGTGATTTATTTGTTAATTTACTATAATATTTACTGGAATGTAATCATGACATGAAAACTGGAATACCTTACAATCACAGAATTGTACTGCCTGTCTCTTGAATTCAGAATATAATTTTAAAAAGCTTGCTTGCGGAGTTAAGTTACGGGTGATTTGTTGGTTAATTTAAGTAGACAGCAAGTTCACCTTGACTTAATGAGATTAATGTTCCTCTCGGTCCACGAGTCGCCTGAAATGTTTTTTGCATATTTCTGGATGAAATACTGCATCCATCACTTGTCACATCCCGAGTCACATTGTGGATTCCAATTATAATATGATGACCAATAGGAATGACCCCATGGTAGGTATAATATAACGATAGGGCTGCCCGTATCTGAAAAAGATCAAAATTCTCAGTAAGAAACAATATATGTACCTACTTAAAGTACCTCTCTACGTATCCTGACTTTGGAAGAAAAATCACTTGCCACATTTAGTATTATGAAGCCAGATACGAAGCAGTGTTTTAGGTTCTGGGTATTCTTACAAACAAGTACTTTAGTAGCAGCTAGGTCGTTGTACTCCTACCCATGCCCTCAGAATGTCGATAAAGACAGAGACTGAGGTAGGTACGTACCTTTATGTCGACGGGATCCCTGTAAGCCACGGCTCCTGTGGTATGTATGAGTTGGAAAGTAACTGCGCTACGTCCTCAGACACAACACGTATTTATTCTTTAGAGAATATTCTTTGTTTTCTTGGTAAAGAACAAACTAAACACACTTCCTAAGGGGTCCATAGTTTTGCGTGAAATGATAGCCTCGCACCGTTTGTGAAGGCCTTCAAAAGCGGCGATATTTGAGTAAAAGCCACCTTGAGGGTGGATTGAGGATTCACTAAAACCAATACATGCGGAAAAGGCTTTAAATTCACTTTTCTTTAGTAAAGCCATTGAGAAACTTTACCATATTAGGGTACAATCCGCGAATTGCACGTCACTGGCAGCAAAATTGTCAATGGAACCTGTCAAAAACGTTAGAGGCTAGCAAATAAAAGTCACTAAAAAGTACAGACTACCAATCTAAACGCAAATGTCCTTCGAGACTACCGATTTGGCGCACCAAAGATTTCAAAATCGTACTAGCATGAAAGTCGGTGCCGATAGGTCCGCCTAACGTTTTACCGGCTACCAAAGCTGTCAAAATCAGCCTATCCAGCCACCTTTGTATGTTAACTGTAATACAGGCTAAGGCCCCTGTAATACAGGCTAAGGCCCCTGCTTTGAACGCAGCCATAAAAAAAGCGCGCGAGTTGACAAAACAAACTGTCATTTTGACGTTTGTTGTTGCGGCAAAAATTTTTAATTTGTGGGCAAAAAAGGCATACTAACACAGAGGAAAAAAAGAAATACTAATCCGCTTTTCCGTTCTCATTTCATGTTTATTGCTACAAATTAACAATTATCGTTGAAATTAACTGATTTCCTAGTGATTTTCGTCTCTGTACACCACACAAATATGGCACACAATCTTTCGGAAGGCTCTCTCGAGGTTAGTATGGTGATTTCATGTTGGGATTCGTTTCTGTTATATCTGTTCGATTTTCTAATGGTTCTAATGTGGTTTTTAGGTGATCATGAACGGTGGTCACTACGATAACCCTGTGATGCAAGTGCTAGGAAGCAAAAAGATTCAGGGTAGCGGCGCCAACGAAAGGTTTCGCTTGCTTGTATCTGATGGGAAACATTCTCATAGTTTCGCCATGCTCGCGACACAACTCAACGACAAACTGATCACCGGGGAGCTCTCTGACTACTCCGTTGTGAAGATAGACCGTTTTGTGACCTCACTTCTGAAAAACACCGGCAAAGGAGAAAAGTAAGTTATCCTTCCTTCTCATTTTGATCTTACCCTGTTGGTTCGAACATTATTTGTGTGTTGATATGATAAATGAGCAACGCAAACCCAAGGAAACTTTTGTGTGTTCCAACAATGAAAATAACATTTACATTAAATTCTTTATCAAGGTCAACCTTTTTCAAGCAATTCCACTTATTTTTCACTTCATTTGAACGTAACTTCAACTCAACAGGAGGGTAATGATCATCCTGGATCTCACCATCCTCACACCAGGCACACAAGTTGGTAAGAAGCTGGGCAACCCGCAGACTTGGTCCGAGGACTCGCCAGCACCAGCCCCGGCCGCCCCGGCGATGCAACCCGTGCCGCGCCCAGCGCCGGCCCCCATGGCAGCCGTGCCACGACAGCAACCTGCCGCAGGGCTCGATAACAGCATCCTGAACTCTCAGATGACGCACCCGATTGCCAGTCTCAGCCCGTATCAAAATAAGTAAGTAAACAGAAGGACTTTAGTATTATTGGGTTTTTTTCTAACGGGTGAGGAGGAGGGAGGCAGTGGGGGGAGTGGGGGACCCTCCCTCCACAAAACTTTTTGCCAGGAAATACCTAGTTATTTTTTTATAGACTTTAAAAAATGAGAATTTGAGTTTTTATATTGGTCTGAAAGTGAAAAAATCAGGGCATTAGGGGATTGCAAAACTTCTTTAGGAGGATTTTTGGGTGTCATGAAAAAGGTTGAAAAACGCTGGTCTAATTTAACGTTAGTTTACCAGCCATAATAATACATGATACGCCATTATAGGAATAAATTATTGTATTAAGTACTTACCTAACAAATATTATTTGTCCCGAAAGATTTTTCCATTGTTCCTGCATCCTACAAAATTTCTCAACATAATGGTAATATTTGAATTCATGGAATCCTTGACAATCATTACTGTGGCCTTTTCCAGATGGGTGATCAAGGCGCGCGTGATGAACAAGGGGCCCATCAAGACATGGAGCAACGCGAAGGGCGAAGGCAAACTGTTCAGCATGGAGCTCTGCGATGAGAGCGGCGAGATCAGAGTCACAGCCTTCCGGGACGCTGTCGACAAGTTCTATGATATGATACAGGTACCCTCACACACTTTGTGAAATAAGACCAGTGAAGATAATCACTACAAATGCATGTAATTTACCAGTAAAGGAAGTTTTACTTGTATATTACATGCACAGTCTATCTATCTATATATATAAAAATCTATATATATAAAAATGAATCGCTGTGCATTAGTCTCGCTAAAACTAAGAAACGGCTTGAACGATTTGCATATTTACTGTTTTGTTTAGTTCACCATAGTTCAGGGTAGGTTTAAAAGCAAAGAAATATGGGAAAAGTTAAAGGAATAGCTGAAAAACGAAGAAATAAAAATTGGTCATTTTGTATTGGAATCGCCATTTTTGACGCGGAGAGTCAAACTATTTCAGGTGATACGAAGTTCACCGGGTCAGCTAGTCAATAAAAAAAATATACATACAGCCGAACATGAACTGAACCTCCTCCTTTTTTGTAGTCTGTTAAAAATATAATTGTACTAAAACTAACACAAGTATAATTAAGTGCAACCAGTAAAGGGAGTCGCAGTAAGAAAGTAAGAGCATTTGTATTGTGCCCCTGTTCTACAATTACATTTTTTATCTGATGATTGTAGCAAAACTTTTGGAGGCACCTCTACCAATAAAATATAAAATCTTTCAATTTATTGTACAAAAATATGTCATAGAAATCGTGCCTTCCATGCTGCTACTTAACTGTAGTTTGCATGGGCCTATTTTAACATGGCTAGTCAAACTGCCGGTTTCAGAATTAAGAAATTCACTAAGCAAACACGTAAATATCGTCCTCTCTCTGCAGATTTCTCACAAAAGGGCGTGACAGAACGATACGTATTTGCTTAGTAAAATTCAAATTCAGAAACCGGGCCAAAGTCTTCAAATCTCAACCTTATAA
This sequence comes from Zelleria hepariella, assembly GCA_949319315.1. Lineage (NCBI taxonomy): Eukaryota > Metazoa > Arthropoda > Insecta > Lepidoptera > Yponomeutidae > Zelleria > Zelleria hepariella. The sequence goes on from OX439395.1 coordinate 7,914,894, forward strand.
CCAGGTGGACAAAGTCTACTACATCAGCCGCTGCCAGCTCAAGACGGCCAACAAGCAGTATTCAAGTGTGAAGAACGACTATGAAATGACGTTTACAAACGACACAGTGGTGGCAGAATGTATGGACGAATCTTCCTCTGTACCCACCATCAAGTATGACTTTGTGCCCATCAGCGACATTGCTGATAAGAGCACAGACACACTACTTGGTAAGGATTTAAATTCATTCAAACATGGAAAATATATTTTACTAACTTTTGCCCGCGACTTCGTCCGCGCAGACTTATTTTTTTTCGCGTGAGTCTTTCCGTTATTTTAATGGTTATTCTGCTATTCGGGGCGGAGAGAAATGCAACAAATCAAAAATCAAAAAAATCGGTCCACCCGTTCTCGAGTTACAAATGGTGTAACTAACACGACTTTATTTTATATATTAAGTTATCTAGCACACTGACCATGATCGCTTATAAATGTGGGGTTAAGAAGATTTCTAATATGCGGCGAGACTCCCTGCATTGACATCATTCTATGAAACCAAGATTTTTTTTATTCGTCGAGAGTCGAGAATAATGCTCGGAATCCAAAATGCCATCCACTTGCTTGACCTACTAACAATAGTTACACTGCATTTTTTATTGATCAGTTTAGTAACTTTTTTTGATTTTACTGTGCTATTATGCGGCGTTAGTAATCCTCATTCATCATAATATCATCAGCCTCAGCCAACCTCCACCCCTTTTCTGTGTATAGGCCTTTTTCTCCACTCGCCATCTCTCACGGCCTCTTTTCATCCGCATCCATGGTTTGTAATGATAGTATAATAAATTTCTTAACCCCCAGATGTGATCGGCGTTTGCACGGGAGCCAGCGATGTCCAAGAGCTCACGGCCAAAAGCACCGGTCGCTTGCTCAAGAAGAGAGAAGTGACTATGGTTGACTCTTCAGGAGCTGTAAGTATAACAAAGTAATTAATTTTGCCACTATGCATATTCATACGATTTTCTGACCATAAGCATTTACTTCTGCTATTTATATGCAACATATGCTATAAATTACTATAATCCGCTCGCGATGAGAATGGGATGCGACCTTTTGGAACTAAAACGCGCGTGGTAAGCAAACTTGCATCGAAGCTACCTTGTCAAAGTAAATTTTCAATTGACTTTGACAAGGTTCCATGCCATTCTCATCGCGCGCGGATTATATCTACCTATTTAGCGTAACTTCGCCTGCGCTGATATCGATAACGGGAAAAAATCTAAGTACCTATGTGCGGACAAAGTCGCGGCCAAAAGCTAGTGCTCTTGCTAGAAATCTTAAGCGGGATGAAAACGCTCGTCGATGCGTTGCGATGTCCGAAAAAATCCGATGCCTGCACATTACATACTTGAGGTCCAGCTTGTAACATTCACCCAACCACTTCCCTCGCAGGTAATCCTCACCCTGTGGGGCAACGAGGCGGAGACTTTCGATGCGTCTACCAACCCCGTGATCTCGGTGAAGGGCTGTCGCCTCTCAGAGTTCAACGGCAGCAAGTCGCTGGGCTGCCTCGCCAGCACCATGCTGCGGCTGAACCCGGACCTGCCCGAGGCGCACAAGCTGCGCGGTTGGCATGACAACGGCGGCGCCAACGTGCCGCTGGTCAACATATCCGCCAAGTGAGTTGAATCAACCAGTGGTTCAGAGTTCAACGGAAACAAGTCGCTGGGTTGGCATGGCAAAGGCGGCGCCAACGCTCGTCAACACATCCGCCAAGTGAGTTTAATCAACCAGTGGTTCAGAGTTCAACGGAAACAAGTCGCTGGGTTGGCATGGCAAAGGCGGCGCCAACGCTCGTCAACACATCCGCCAAGTGAGTTTAATCAACCAGTGGTTCAGAGTTCAACGGAAACAAGTCGCTGGGTTGGCATGGCAACGGCGGCGCCAACGCTCGTCAACACATCCGCCAAGTGAGTTTAATCAACCAGTGGTTCAGAGTTCAACGGAAACAAGTCGCTGGGTTGGCATGGCAACGGCGGCGCCAACGCTCGTCAACATATCCGCCAAGTGAGTTTAATCAACCAGTGGTTCAGAGTTCAACGGAAACAAGTCGCTGGGTTGGCATGGCAACGGCGGCGCCAACGCTCGTCAACACATCCGCCAAGTGAGTTTAATCAACCAGTGGTTCAGAGTTCAACGGAAACAAGTCGCTGGGTTGGCATGGCAACGGCGGCGCCAACGCTCGTCAACACATCCGCCAAGTGAGTTTAATCAACCAGTGGTTCAGAGTTCAACGGAAACAAGTCGCTGGGTTGGCATGGCAAAGGCGGCGCCAACGCTCGTCAACACATCCGCCAAGTGAGTTCAATCAACCAGTGGTTCAGAGTTCAACGGAAACAAGTCGCTGGGTTGGCATGGCAACGGCGGCGCCAACGCTCGTCAACATATCCGCCAAGTTAGTTGAATCAACCAGTGGTTCAGAGTTCAACGGCAGCAAGTCGCTGGGCTGCCTCGCCAGCACCATGCCGCGGCTGAACCCGGACCTGCCCGAGGCGCATAAGCTTTGTAGTTGGCATGATAACGGCGGTGTCTATGTCAACATATCCGCTAAGTCTGTTTAATTTTATGCGAGTTGTAAAGTAGAAGCACTTCCAACCTTGCTAGGCGCACCGGAATAGCGATTACTAGGGGGGAAGATATTAGCAGACCAACAGGCACTTATTCAAACTTTTTGTTCGGGGGAGGGACAAACATTGAAACAACCATGTGAACTGTGTAAAAAATCGCTGTAATGACTGTACTATATATTTTTATAACTTAAAGTACCGACCATAGCTCGTCCTACTGAAGTATGGCTGTATACGTGCCTGCAGACCACCAGTCAGATGGTGCGACACAGCCTGAGTAGCCGAAAAGCTGTGGTTGCGTCTGGTACTGGACCGTGCGAAGAAACAGCCAGAGCAAAGCCGAGTCAGATAATAAAGCTCGGCAGATAATAGAAGTCACGTGGCAGATATCTAAATTCTAATTAATGTTTTTGGTTTTGTATTTAGTAAACGGTTTCACCCACGTGTATTTATGTATGTAGTCGAATGTATAAGTGTAAAATGTTTTGGGTTGCTAATGTTGTCTCTATTTACTCAGATCGGGCAACTACACCGGCGGCAGCAATGAATGGATCACATTCGCAGAGGCTGAAGCCAAGCAACTCGGTTCGGGAGAGAAAGGTAACTAACTCGCCCACACTTACACTGACGTGCATCACGCCACTATTACAGGGTGTAAGTCGATAGCTGTCTCCTGATCAATACAAACAAGTTGAACTAGGTGGCTAAAAAAATGGAGCGAAAAAAATATCAGCTGTTCCACACAAAAGGTCGACTCAGTCAGTACTTTCCGCTATTGAACTAGAGTCCACCCTGTAGAACCAATACCAATAAACCGAATGTTATGGGCCGATTCTCAGACTCGGCGGTTTAACCGAAACATAAGAGTACTTAAAACGCGCATTCAAGCTAAAATGCACATTGTCAACATGCGTAATGCCCGGTTTACATTATTCCAGCGCTGGAATGGATCGCTGGAATGGGCCGACCGTCTACATCATTCCATTCATTTCAAATCTCGTCGAATCGACGAGACTAGGGTGACAATGAGTTTAAGAAAGCAGTTAAAAAACCGTTACATTATTTCTACCTTTATACATTAGTACCGGTTTACATTATTCTAGTAGCATTCCAGCGTTGGTATAATATAAACCGGGCATAATACTTGACATTTATCTGTACGTGTATGGTGCTTAACATAATTTATATCTTCGACCGAGGGGGTTGGCGTGAAAAGGAAGAGCAGTACTTATGGCTATGGCCCAGCAGTACTTATGGCTGGACAGGTAGATAGATAGACGTAGTGACGGACCACTGGCCGTACCCTGACCTCAACTATGTGACCTCTTTCAGGTGACTATTACAGCATGGTGGGCGTCCTAACTTTCACCTTCGCCGACAACGCCATCTACAAGGCGTGCCCGCAGGAGCAGTGCAACAAGAAGCTACTCGATCAGGAGAACGGACTCTTCCGCTGCGAGAAGTGCAACCGCGAGTACCCCAACTACAAGTACCGCCTGCTACTCGGGGTGAGTACTTGTTACAGTTGTTTTATCTCACGATAGCTGATGAGCCATACTTGTAGGTGCAATGCGTATAGACGCGTGCTCTTGTGTGCGTAACTTCATGCTGACAGTTTTTAATGGATAATTTGGCGCGAACTTTGTAATGCTAGTGACCCCGACATCACGCACGCAAAGACAATGTGCATGTACAGTCGGCCACAGTCTCAGATACCCCTTTTTGTTCGATTGGCGCCCTTATGCCGCGCGCGATAAGAGCTGCCATGGGGTATCTGAGATTGTGGCCGACCGTACATTTACACACACAAGTATGGATCATCCGCTTTCGTGGGATAAAACATCTGTCTGTACTGTAACTAGGTATTTTGTATTTTTGCTAAGTTTGAATCACTGTGCTACAGCTGTCGTACATCTAAAATGTACACGATACCACTCCCCCCTTCGCTCATCCGCAAACTACATAGTGTGGTTAGGTTACTACACTGAAGAAGTTTGCAGTTTTTTCCCAAATATTTTATAACTTTGTTGCTATGTTACGTTTTGACTTCACTCCGGCTTCAATGGCTCCGACTAAGCTTATAGGGTGTTGCACAACCCTACTCTATCCCAGGCCCCTGTTGCACGAAAGTGACAACAACAGGTGACAGGCGACAGGTGACAATCCGACAATTTAACAAGTTTCTGTTGCACAAAGATTTCGAGCGACAAATAAGTCATGGTGGAAAAATGACAAATTTGTCGAATTGTCGCGACAACTTGACATATTTCTGTTCCACAAAAAAATTACGCGACAGGCAAAAAGTGAAAAATTGTCGTGAAAAACTTGTCGGATTTGCTTTGTGCAACCATAAATTGTCAAGACGACTCGACATATTTGTCAAATTGTTAGACAATTCCGACAGGTGACTATGCATATGTCAAGAGCTGACAAGTTTGTCGAATACAATTGTCGGTGAATCCTACCATGGTTCTTTACAATTGTCGAGCTTTGTGCAACGCTTGTCAAGTCCTGACAATTTGTCAATAATTCACCTGTCGCAGTCTGACTTATTTGTAATGTTTGTGCAACACCATTTACTTGACAATCCGACAAATAAGTCAATTTCCGACAAATAAGTCGACTTGTCGCGTACGTGCAACAGGGCCCAGGTAGTCATTGCGCCCATCTACTCGTAATAAGGGTGGGAGTGCCATTGGTCGTATAAATCAACACAAAATACCTCTTTTTTTTTTTCTAAAGCACTAATGCTGGGGAACATTTTAAACATTTATAATAAGTTAAAATTCACTCGGGAAAGGACTTGAACCCGCAATCTCTTGCATACCGTGCAGGCGCTCTACCAATTGAGCTACCGAATCAAGTAATTGTCGATGCGAATTTCTTCAACTGCCTCTGTATGATACTCTATCTCACGAAGTTCGTTTGGTTATGAATGTTCTCAGGCGTGCATGTATACAATGCTTTAGTGTGCGTAACTAAACTAAACGTTTCTGAATTGAGAAATTCACTAAGCAAATACATAAGTAACGTTCTATCTCTGCAGTTTTCTCACAAAAAAGTGTGACAGGACGATACGTAAGCATTTACTTAGTAAAATTCTCAATTCAGAAACCGGCTGCCGCGCTTACCCAAACTAAAGCATTGTATACATGCACGCCGACAACATTCATAACCAAACGGACTTCGTGAGATAGAGTAACTGTATCTAAAATATCCACCGTAAAAATAACCGTTTTTAAATGTCATTAAAAAGAATGGTTATTTCAATAAGGGCTATTTTCGAGTGTTTTGACACTCGGTGGTTGAGTGGAATTTTTAGATAATAGAGGTCTCCGTCTACTGGACGGGGGTCACAAAATACCTGGGGCCTTAGCCTGTAACACAATGGCGTATCAATGGCGTCCTAGGTAGAAGGACAAAATCGGGATTTTTTCGTTGGTCTCCTACAACCAGCGAACTAATCCTCTAGGATTAGACTCATAATATTCTTTGCTGTACTACAATAACATTCAAAGGACCGATACTGGACCGACAGCATCAATAAATCGTAATTAAAACCGTCAACCGGAAGCCCATTTTAGCACCATTGTGTTACAGGCTAAGGGACCTGTTTTCTTGTCCATGTACAGTTCTCAACAGATGTTTCTCAACCCCCCAGGCTAACGTGTCAGACCCGACTGGTGACCAGCGCATAACCGCGTTCAATGAGGCTGCAGAAGCGATGCTGGGCAAGACCGCAGCGGACGTCGGCAAGCTTAACGAGTACGACAAGAAGGCTTACACCGAGCTCTTCGAGGACGTCAAGTTTAGGACCTTCGTGTTCAAGTTCCGCACCAAGATGGAGACCTACAGTGTGAGTGTAAAGCTAGGGCTTCCTCCAAAAGCGGTGGCGTCATGAAGCGGCCGTAATACAGCGGTGAATGACGTCACTACAGGGTGCACTCTAAGTCAATAGCGGAACTTTAAGTAGGCTATCTACTGATCACTACAAACAACTTGTACTAGGTGGCGAAAAAAATGGAGCGAAAATTATTATTTTTTGTCTACTTAAAGTTTCGCTATCGACTTAGATTGCCCCCTATAGAACGTTGTCTGTGTAAACCACCTTATTTTGTTTACATAGACAACGTTCCAGTGACGTCATTCACCGCTGCATTACGGTCTCTTCATGACGCCACCGCATTTGGAGGAAACCCTAGCTTTATGTAGACCCTACGACGCTGGAATAAAAGGTCTTCGTAGCAGGACCGATTGGCAAAAAGTTCACGATCAATCGGAGGCAGTTGGGCAGAAAATGCTGGGCAACACCGCGGCGGACGTCGGCAGGCTCAACGATTACGACAAGAAGGCTTACACGGAGCTCTTTGAGGAGGCCAAGTTTAGGACCTTCGTGTTCAAGTTCCGCACTAAGATGGAGACCTACAGTATGAGTGTAATGTAGACCCTACGACGCTGGAAAGAAAAGTCTTCGTAGCAGACCGACAGCCAAAAAGTCTGAGATAAATCGGAGGCAGTTGGGCAGAAAATTGAGCTTTGGCCGCTGTCTGTTCCGCTCTAGGCCAAAGGCTCTGGACAAAACTCTTTTTCTATGTACTTTGGGCAAAACAAATCTAACCGCACACTAACTTTACCACTTTGCTATCTTTTTGGCTTTGCCCGTTTCCTAAACAGTGAGTCTGTATTGCAATGGTGCCAAAATGGGCTCCCAGTTGACGGCTTCAATTAATAATAATTAATGCTGTCGGTCCCTTTAATGTTTTTTGTAGTATAGAACAGCAAAGAATATTCTAATTCTAGAGGATTATTTCGCTGGTTGTAGGAGAACTAGGAAACCCCGGTTTTGTCAGTCTACTGGGACGCCATCGACACGCCATTGCGTTACAGACTTAAGCCTCAGTTTCAAACCTTTGCAGGGTTCGCCGCGACCACGATAATAACAACTGATAAAAGTTTTTGTTTATGTATTGAAACGACTTTCTAATTATTTTCCATAGGATGAAGCCCGCCTGAAGACCACAGTAATGACGGCGGTGCCCGTCGATTACAAAGACGCCAATGCGCGACTGGTGAAGAGCATCAAAGCTGCCACCGGTATCGAAGTTTAGTGCCCAGCCCCTGTATTATCAAAAATATCCACCGTAAAAAACCCGTTTTAAATGTAAAAAAAAGATTGTTAATTTCAATAAGGGCTTTTTTCGAGTGTTTTGGCGCTCGAAGGTTGAGTGGAATTTTTAGATAATAGAGGTGGAGAACTGTCAAAATTAAATGTAACCTGTGATACCAGTGAGTTTAATTAATCTTTCTTTATGTTTGATGAAAACCGAACTACGTCCTAGTGTTGCGAACTGTACAAACAGTCCATGTGATTAAAAGTGGTCTGTGTTAGAATGTAAGCTATTTTTGAAATTGATAACGAAAATACTTTTTGTTTTGTCAATGTTGAACAGAGGCGAAATTATGTTAGTTGAGCTAGCCTCAAAATTGTATCATGAGTAAGTTTTTCCCTGATTAAAATCTGTATTTTGTACCAAATTTTGCGATTTATTTAACCCCTGTCAGCTCTGTGTATTTTTGAGTAAAAATAAAACAAGTATATTTTTACTAGTTACTTTATTAAATCTTGATTGATATGACTCATAATTTGGCTAAGAAAATGGACAATTTTAAAACACATTTGCCTTGAATAGTTTTGCGTAACTTTAATCATTTAAATATATTTTTAATTTTCATGTTAGCTTTTAAATAATAAATTAGCAAAACTATCCAAATACGAACATGTGTGAAAATAAGTAGCTAATCACATGAGAGTAGGTTATAAAGGGGATTCGTAACGCTGCTTTTACTATTGCAAGATATAATAGAAAAGAACGAAGATTTATCTTATTAATAGTGTCTGATGAATAGATGAACCTTGGGTTTTTCTTCGGAATTAAAGCTAACGGCAATTACCTTTCAAGTGTAAAAGCAGCTTAATTGTACACTTACAGGAAATATAATAAGTTAGGTATTACATTAATTTTTAATAATGACTTTCGTTACAACTTAAAATTAATTTGTTAGCTACAAAATGGCAGTGAGATTTACACTCCTTGATAAATAAAATAATTATTTTACTGACTTCTAACATTACATTGGAAAGAACTTATGTCTCGTAGATATAGTAAGTGACCAAATAATATACAGTGAGAGGAATATAGTAGCTTTCATAATCACAAGTTAAAATATGACAGTCTTAAAGCCCAAACCAAATGACAATAGAGTAAAAATACAAGTAAATGAAGTTACTTATCAGGAATGGTTCTTTACACAATGCTCTAATAAATTCATTGCATCAGCTTAACTGAAGACATCCAACTATTCGATAACATTCTAACAATATCTTTACCAAGTATAATTTTATCGTTACGATAATTGTAAAAGTTAAGGTTATTTATATTCTATACAGTAAAGTATAACATTTCTCAGTATGATAATTGTTTCAGTAAACTGTACCCTTACATAAATATTAAGAAAATATTTCGCTCATTTCACTTTAAAATTTTAATCTTTTTCAATTCCAGACAAAAGCAACCCGAATTACTGGACCAATAAATATGAAAGGAATGAGATTCAAATAATATCACTAGAAAACGGAGAAATGGCATCAAAAAATATTTTACCAAAGAATACTACACATTCTATCTAGATAAGTATAAGAGGATGCTGGGTTAACTTCAATGGAAATATACACGTTACAAAATTCCATTAAATATCTCAGATAATTACTCATAGCCCGATAATCTCATATTATAATTGCATTTTCATCATATAGCTCTTTCAATAAAGAACGCCGTTTTTACACGTTTTACATATTAAATTATCATATCACACAAACTCGAGCGTATCCTCAGTCCGTACGCTTAACGTCTACACTTCTTAGTCTACCACTAAATTGTGCACTAACACTAGAAATACCGTAGAAAACTCAGGGTTTGTTTCGTAGATACGTTTGAGCGAGCGCCAGTATCCTTGTTTGTGGTCGCCTGCCCAAAGCGCCGGCTCTCCCCGCGCTCTCGCCCCGCCCCCTTGCCGCCAACACACACGACTCACACATGCGCAGCGAACACATGTGCATCCAACGTACGCACTCACACTCACACACACCGTCTAGACGGGGAGGTTGGGACTTGTGAAGCTGAAGCCTTTAAAACATTTTACTGAGACATTGAAAGTTGTTGAAGAGCAAAGTCTAAATTCTGCCATCCTGAAACTCAGTAGCAAAGCCCTAAGTTACTTTGACGAGGTACTAAAGTGTAATGTAAAAGTTTTGTATTCAAACTGGCCCATTCTTAGCTGTTCCCATTTACTTTACAAGTCCCAACACCTTTACGACTAGACGAGGTACATTCACACGCGTCAGGGACAACATAAAGCTAGAACTACAAGGGAGAAAACAACGCTAAAACTCAATTATTGTACCTATTATGCACACGAAACGAACTAAGTGAAAAATAAGTTAAAAGCGAATAAATAAAGCGAAAGCAACGCTCTTTGGAACGGATTACATTCAGAGGTACAATCATGTGCGAATGCTTTCCGAACATCCAAGACTGATAGTAATTTGAACTTTTTCGGTGCTAAAGTTCACAGTCGATTTACACATGTGCGACCTCCAGTGGAGACTCGTACATTTTTAATTTAAACAGTACAAGCTACTATTACAGATATGTTTCAACATTACAGGTAGAGTCAAAGCTCAGACAATTAGGTTATTAAAAAATATATATTGTTCTTCACCGACAACTACAAAGAGATTCTAGATTTTTACGCTTCTCGTCCCATAAGATCTTTTAAGCGCTTAGAAAATAAAGCCGCATGGAAAGTAAAACATAAAACTTCCAACTAATAACTTAAACCTACGTTACATAATAAAAAATATACAAAAATAATGTAATATGGCCCCAATAAAGAAGCCTATCTTAATTATCCAAATAGTGAATTATTATTTCAACTTTAGATAAATCACTTTTTTTACTTCAGCAACTTATTGGCTGTCAACAATCAAGAGTAAAATAGAAATCAGATCTTAAACGAATTTCGGCTGTCTTTTGTTTTAGTACAAAAATAACTTAAAACATCAATAATAAACAAAACAGGTGGAATATTGACGCAATACCTTGTTCAACAGTGCTGGACCGGTCGGTATGCAAAGATTCGCTGCGAAAAGCTTTCACAACAACTTAAGAAAAGTATGATAGAGCCACACTTTTACTCAACTGTGTGAAAAGTCACGTAACAAAACTTTACAAACTTTTCACAATGCTCAGGAGATACCTCGACTGACCGTTTTAAGGAAACAAAAATACAGTCACACCCCAAGTAATTTTTAGTTTTTTTTTTTTTTAGGTATAGGTGTTTGATTTCATGTCAATAAAAATTTTACAAGATATTCACACCTCCAAAATGATCGTACATTCTTTTGAATATATCTAAAATAAAATGTATTGTATTTCGGTATATTCAAAAAGGTCAGCTCGGTACCACCACTAAGAGACTCTACTCCAGAGCGGTACTTTACATTGCATTGTGTGTGTTTTCCTTGTGGATAAACACAAAATGACCAGCTTTAGAATGAACCCTTAGGAAGCCACATTCGTATTCGACTTACTACAATAAAAAAGTGTAACATTCAGAAAGAAAGCCAATTTCAACGCCTCGATCGAGCATGTTTAGAGTTGATCTTATTTTTTACGAAAGTTGCAGACCTTGCTTGAACAAATGCCCTCCGGTGCTTTGCAGAAAAATACTTAAACTTTTTGAAATTGACTCTGTGGCTGCCGTAATTTAGTGAAACTTCTCAAGGCTTCAAACTAAGGCGGGTTACCGGTTCATTCAAATTAGTTCCATTGGGTAGATGTACCAGATGATTCAAGTGACCGCTTCACCCTTCATAGGGCTCTGTTCGATATAAGGCCACCATAATTATTTGAACGTTAATACTTCGGAATTTAGTCCAAATGCAATTAAAAACACTAACTATCTCTGCCGTATATAAGGTTAGATGAAGCTGCGTTGCCTGAGCTTAGGCCCAGAACAGACCGTGAAACGAATCTGCAACCTCTAGTTACTTTAGAGCTGCTGCCATAGACTCCTACGAGAGACCGCACATGGCGCGACTATTTTGAAACCGGTATGAAACGAGCAATGCGTTTCAAACCGGTTTCAAAATGGTTGCGCCATATGCGGTCTCTCTTAGGAGTCTATGGCAGAAACTCAAATGAAACTTTAAAGTAACTAGAGACCGAGAAAATGGAGATCCCTTCTTCGAGCCCTATGTCCCTGAAAAGGGATAAAAGGATATCATCATCATCATCAACTCATCGTTGCAGTGTTTCACCGTCTGTTCTGGGCCTTAGTGCAGCAACTTCTTAAATATTTGTCCCAGAGGAAGCCCGAGGTTTAAAGCCTCAGGCAAAGAGGTAAAAGTCTTCAACCTGTAATGATTAACGATTCACTCCTTACTTTGAATTCTAGTTCCATGGTGTTGTGTTGAACTCATAGGGCCGATAGGTGTCGCCACTGGTAATTCAAATCACGATCAATTTGTAAATAAATGGTGGCAGTTTGGCTTTGATAAAGGCTTTTTAATAGCTTCTTCATCAACCCTAAGTCCGAAGAACCCAACAGAACCAAGGGGAACGAGCTGTAGGCCTAGCACGCGGGTCATTTTGCCTACTCTCAACTGTCACCTTAGCCACTGTTACCTCAGTAGTACTAAGTGGCTAAGGTGACAGTTGAGAGTAGGCAAAATGGTCCGCGTGCTAAGCCTTCTGGGCCTTAGATGCAGCAACATCTTAAATATTTGTTCTAGAGGAAGCCCGAGGTCTTAAAGCCTCAGGCAAAGAGGTAAAAGTCTTCAACCCAACAGAACCAAGTGAACGAGCTATAGGCCTAGCACGCGGGTCATTTTGCCTACTCTCAACTGTCACCTTAGCCACTGTTAACTGTCACCTCAGTAGTACTAAGGCCCGGTTTCTGAATTGAGAATTTTTCTAAGTAAATACTAAACTATCGTTCTGTCACGTTCTTTTGTGAGAAATCCGCAGTGGCAGAACGATATTTAAGTGCTTGCTTATCGAACTTCTCAAATCAGAAACCGGCAGTAAGTGGCTAAGGTGACAGTTGAGGGTAGGCAAAATGACCCGCGTGCGAAGCCTTCTGATGCAACAACATTCATACCGCGCCGGAGCGTTCTCAGAGCCAGCGTCCGTTCCCAGCACTAACAGTCACGCTCAGCGGTCGCGCGCTAGATCCAGCGGGCGGCGGGCGGGTGCGCGGGCGCGCTAGCGAGCGCGGCGCGGTGCTCACGGCACCAGGTCGGGCAGGCGGCCGCGGCCCTAGGGGCGGCTGCCCTCCGCCGTCACCACCTGCGCGCGGGACACCACCTGGGTTAGTTTAGTCGGCTCTCCCACAGACACAATATATACTACTTAAGGCTGGAAGATAGCAGCGTGGCGGGAAATTGAAAATTTTCACAGTTTTTTACATTTTGTAGCTAAACTGATCTATTTTTTTTTTTCAGCGATTTTTTTTCCGCGACAATAACATAGTATTCTTTTAATTACTGTAAACAACAGAACAAAAATAATAATTCAGCCGATTATGTGTTCTGGTCTACGACAAGTTTTTTGGGCAGTGCCACTGCTTCGTAGACCAGGTGCCTGTTTCATATAAATACAATTCTTAGTTTATTATGACAATTCGATATAGATTGCGTAGTCGATTTGACATGAGGTTACAAAAAAGGTTTGTTTACAAACCGACCTATCAATGAACATCGAATTGTCATAATAAAATATTTATGTCAGTTATATGAAACGCGGGCCTGAACACATAATCGGCTGAATTATTGTTGTTTACAATAATGAAGAGAATACTGTGTCATTGCCGCGAACGAAAAATCGCTAAACAAAAAAATACCATAGTTTAGCTACAAAATGTAAAAAACTGTGAACATTTTGAATTTCCCGCCACGTTGCTATCGTCCAACCTTAAGGCCGGCCACACACAGACGGAATTCCTGACGGAATAAAAACGAATCGGGATACCGAACGCAGTGACTGCATAGAAAGTCTATGGACCGCCACACACATACGGTTTTTTCCGTCCGGAATTTTCATAGATCAAGTACGCAGTTTGGGTTCGTTTCGTTTTTCCGAACGGAAAAATTCCGTCTGTATGTGGCAGGCCTAAAGGGACCTGTCATGAAAGTTGAAGGGGTCGATAAAAAAAACTTGTCAGGGGCGAGCCTGGCATAAGGATCAGGCAGGCAGCCATAGCTAGCTCCCGCCCTCACAACCAACTATGTTAAGACTCTATTGCCAGCGCCATCTTGCTTTAGTTTACTAAGAAAAGATAGATAGATAGAATACTCTTTATCGTACATATACCAAAGAAAACAATAGCAATATTGCGCTAGTGTCAGCGGGATTAAACCAATTTGTCGCTATTTGATGCCGTTGAGGCTGGAAATAAAATCAGGGCGTTTTGAGATTCAGTCCTTACGGACCGGAGGGGAATAGTTTAGTGGGGGGGAAACCGAATCCAGCTAAGCTGTTTCGTTATTTATGAGCTGGAAAAAGGGCAATCAGTCTTCTGTGACTGCCGGCTAAAGGAGGTTATGACGAGAGGCAGCGCGGCGCAGGCGTGTGTAGGTATGCCTTAATTCCCGTGCAAAATACGCTGGATCAAGTGACGCAGCAGCACGGTACTTTCGACTGCCGCTAAAGCCACTATGTAAACGTTTTTTTATGTAATGGTGCGTGCTTACAGTCGCTGTGTGTGTGTTACTTCTTTTGTATGTTATGTACTTCGATCAAGGATAAAACTAGATACAACATAGAACTGTGAAATGTGTCTGGAAAAATAGATGTCCAAACTGCCTTTGGGAGCTTATTTGCTCGTAGTCTATGCAATTAAAGTAAAACTGTACACTAATGCAATAAGGTTGACATTGGAATATTAGACGTATGGTCGAAATGGTGTTTCGTATTGTTCTATTGCTGATATCATTTGTTTCTCTGGGGACAAGTTTTTATTGTGATTTTATACGTAATGCGGATTCTATGGGATTTAGTTCGGTGGTTATGTATGATTGTGAACTCACTTTCCGCTCCTTGTAGTAGAGCTCCTCGCTCTCCTTGTCGCAGAGGAGGAGCACGACGGCCCCAAACAGGAAGATGGCGGCGCCCCAGCCCACGCCGTACGCCCAGCCGAACTCCCACACCGATCTGTTGCCTGTGCTCGGGGAAAAAGTTGTTTAGCTGTTGCTTTTTCAGGTGTTGGTGCTCCACCTGCGTACCGCATTATTTAGCGCGCTAAGAGCCGTAAGATCAATCACAGTTTAAACTCAGTCCTTAGATTAAACCTCGCATTTTGTATGAAAGATAGCAGCGTGGCGGGAAATTAAAAATTTTCACAGTTTTTTACATTTTGTAGCTAAACTGAGCTACTTTTGTTCAGCGATTTTTCGTTCGCGGCAATAACATAGTATTCTTTTCATTATTGTAAAGAACAGAAGAACAATAATTCAGCCGATTATGTGTTCTGGTCTACGACAAGTTTTTTTGGGCAGTGCCACTGCTTCGTAGACCAGAACACATAATCGGCTGAATTATTGTTGTTCTGTTGTTTACAATAATGAAAAGAATACTATGTTATTGCCGCGAACGAAAAATCGCTGAACAAAAGTAGCTCAGTTTAGCTACAAAATGTAAAAAAACTTAAAATGTTGAACCTAAGTCGGTAAATTTTGACGGGCCTAAGTCGGGCATCACGCAAATGTGGCCAGGAGATAGCGAAGTTAGGAGGATATCACAGTAGTGTTTTCTCCATACAAGCGTAGTCCCCGATTTCCTCCGTGGATAACAGCACTAGAGCAAACATTTTTGGTTTGCTGGAACATGTCCACCCCCGGCATGACCGACTGTTTATTTTTTCGATAAATTATTGTTAAAAGGAGCTAGGAAGTACCGAACATCTGCGTGATGCCCGACTTAGCGCACAAATTAACGTGCTGACACGCATTTGGAGCACCAGCATTATGGGAGAATGTCTTTACTTGAAACAGTAAATAAAAGTGAAGACATTCTCTCCCAAAACAGGCATTTTCTGTTACGATTCTTAAAACATTCACGATGTTTTCCAGTTAGCGAGTAGTTCGCAATGCGCGATTTGGTTAGGTCCGCGCTCACTCAAGTAGTACCTTATCTTATCTTATTACTAATATAATAAGTTATTAGTATGGGGCCAGGCTGAGAGCCCGGGACACTTCGACCCAGTGGGATCTTTTGTGTCACCCCCGTCCTTATTCCTGCTCAGGACGTGCAAAGACCGAGGTCATAAGCTTTAGAACGTCAGCGAGGTTGAGGAACTTATATTCTTCCGGTCTAGGATATGCTACCCCGAGAAGACTCATGCGTTTACTTGCTAGAGCATCGCAGTCACACAGAACGTGTTCCATGGACTCTGGCGCCTCTTTACAGGTCCTGCAGTGGGAGTCATTAGACAGCCCCATATTGAGTAGGTGTTTGTTCAAATAGTAGGTAGTTCTTGTGGATTGGGCCGACAGCTGAGGATGGTAGGTACCTCTAGATGTGAAACAAACTAAAACATGTCCCAGGCAGGCATCTGAGGTCACTTTACCCCCATCTAGTGTGCGAGACGGACGATGCCACTGAACGCCGCCGTATGAATCATTTGCAACAGATGTCACAGTAAAACAATTTCGTTCAGCAAGTTTCCCGAACTTTCCCCGGCGAACTATTATATTAACGTAACCCACTTTCTACGCAAAGCTTCCACGCGTTATTAAATAACAAACAAAAACAATCACGCTTTTTTATCAATAATAATTCTCTGAGCATTTCGTCGGAAACAATAGAGTCGATTTGATTGTGAGTGTAACTCCCGTGGGAAATACATTGCGAGACAATGGCGCAAAGACTTACCGAGGTTCAGTTCAGCGGCGAAACAGACCGGGTAGATCACCAGCGCTATTAGAATGCACATCACTGGAACAGAGGAAAACAGTTTGGTTAGTTAATTCGGCAACTTCGAGTAGGTAAGTAAAAGAGTCAGTAGCAGCTCAGGTAGTATCTTATTTCCTGGATGATCTATTTTGATTTCACTCACTCAAAAGAGAGAAGTATCAGATTCTAATAGTGATTCTGAAAACATTAAATGTTGTTTACAGGTTTGAAAATGCGCGAAAAAAAATATGCTAGGGACGGATGCATGGGACGACATCTTAATTTTCAAGTGGGTGCAATAAAAATTGTTTTTTTCTCACAGCTATTGATTGAACAAGCGAGCGAGGCGAAAGAAATTCTCCGTGTCTACTGGAACAATTCTGCGTTATTATGTACACACGACAGCACGTAGAGGCTTACACGCGAGCACTCTACTCGGTTACGTTACGGGCGACTTTACAACACAAGTGATCACTCTGACGTGCTGTCGTTTGTTCGACGATAACTAAGTTCGAACATAAGCCAAATCGGTCGAGCGGAACTTGGTACAGATGTCAGTATGACAGTGTACTGACGTGCGAGCGCCATGGCTAGTACCGCGAATCGGTAGTAGCGGAACTTGGTACAGATGTCAGTATGACAGTGTACTCACGTGCGAGCGCCATGGCTAGTACCGCGAACCGATAGTAGCGGAACATGGTACAGATGTCAGTATGACAGTGTACTCACGTGCGAGCGCCATGGCTAGTACCGCGAACCGATAGTAGCGGAACATGGTACAGATGTCAGTATGACAGTGTACTCACGTGCGAGCGCCATGTCTAGTACCGCGAACCGGTAGTAGCGGAACTTGGTACAGATGTCAGTATGACAGTGTACTCACGTGCGAGCGCCATGCCTAGTAACGCGAATCGGTAGTAGCGGAACTTGGTGCAGATGTAAGTATGACAGTGTACTCACGTGCGAACGCTATGGCTAGTACCGCGAACCGGTAGTAGCGGAACTTGGTACAGATGTCAGTATGACAGTGTACTCACGTGCGAGCGCCATGGCTAGTACCGCGAACCGGTAGTAGCGGAACTTGGTACAAATGTCAGTAAAACAGTGTACTCACGTGCGAGCGCCATGGCTAGTACCGCGAACCGGTAGTAGCGGAACTTGGTACAGATGTCAGTATGACAGTGTACTCACGAGCGAGCGCCATGGCTAGTACCGCGAACCGGTAGTAGCGGAACTTGGTACAGATGTCAGTATGACAGTGTACTCACGAGCGAGCGCCATGGCTAGTACCGCGAACCGGTAGTAGCGGAACTTGGTGCGGTGGTCGGCGGCGCGCAGCCCTAAGCCCGTCAGTAGGGCTCCGCATACGTCCGCGAAGAGTGTCGCGACGCATAGTCCCGCCGCCGCTCTGGAAAGGAATGAGACATTGGTGTGGTTAGAACGATTAAGATGTACAGTAGAGCGTCGATTATGCGAACTAATTGAGGTCGCATAATCGGTTTGTTCGGATAATTGAACTCTATGCATTTATTTATCAATATACCAATAGTCATTCGTCTTCTCGAGTCGAATTCATTTATAAATACCAAATAAGTTCGTATATTATCTTTTTGAAAACGCAAGTTTCAAAGTAGAGACAGCTTTTTAATCAAATTATGAACAACCAGCGCTTCAAAATTCGTAATATTCATCAATATCTGTGGAAAGAAGCCTACCCGCTTACGAGCAGCTAGATTCGCAGTTCGGATAACCGGTCGTTCGGATAACCATGGCGGAGAACAAACTCAACAAACTATTCAAAGTATCAGAACAAAAATTGGTAGAACACAGAACAGATAAAAAATGGTTCGGCGTGGTTCAGAGCCTGCAGACTCTACCATTTCCCGCGGAAAATCATCACAAATCATATGGTTTTTTTTTTTTAATCCGATCGAATATATTAGCTCGAGTAGGGATTTGATCCTAGAGAGAGCTCGCCCGTACCAACACTCTTCCAACTGACCAATATGTAACGGTTGTGCACTTCCATCATCTAACTCAATTTATATGTACATACTTTGGTGCAGGTAACATCCACACAGCAGCCATTCATAAGGTTTTTCTCATTTATGTATGGCAGTTAGTTGCACAAAAGCTGTTTCTGACTGTGCGCATAATTTAGTCTAGTACCGAGTTATTAATTGTTCAGTCACGCTTAGTTCCTCATAACTCGGTACTTGACTAAATTACTAGCCTAGTCAAAACCAGGCTTAAATGTTCAATGATTATATGCTAGTATTAGAGTTGCAATGAACAGCACAGATATTTTATACAACGATATCGACATGTGACTTTAGAAATCTTGAAAATATGCCAGTCATCTCAAGAAGACAGAATTCTTTAAACCCAATCTTTACTCTGTGTCATTTAATTTATCTTTCATTTATAAATGTTTCTCACGCGTGATCGTCATACATACATACAACCGACTAAACCATAACCTCAATTAAACGACATCACGTACGAACATTTGCACGGTTTAATTTCAATTAACAGGGCGAAAGCGATGCTTCATCTGAATGCAAACATCCATTTCGATAATCGAATGCACTACCCAATGCACGTACCTACTACACACAAAAGGTACATACATTCGTATTATAATCAGGTATGTACTAACATCAAACTATAGATATAGAGTATAGAAGGACCACTCAATAATAGAGAGTATCAACATATTGTAGTAACTAAAGTCTTTAAAAAAACACTTCCTAAAGTTAGAAGCCGCATTGTCGACTTCTGTAAAATAACTGGTGTTTTTTTTTGTCGCTTTTGGAAATACTAAAAAAAACCATATGATCAGAAGCCAAGGCCAATTTTTTATTAGGGCATAATCAAAACCGTCAAAAATTTGTTTACAAACAAACGTAGAGTGAGTCTTCCACTTCTCGCCCTCAAAATGAACATATTTTAGAGCGATGCTTCTGATATTTTCTTCACACAGCAATTCGTAACAGTAAATAATAATTTACGCAACGCTGCTGGACATAAAGACAGGTAATGAGGACCGTAACGATTGCAGCTGTTAAATGCACTCTCATTTGCTTTAATGTGCACTTGATACCCTCATTTGCTGTATCTACCGTATATTGATATGAGGCTCTATTTTGTACGGTTTATTATTAAAGCACAGATACAGCTATTACTTTGAAAGTTTGTATGAGCTTCAGTTAGTTAGATCAATGTGTAGTAAGAAGAAGAAAGTTAGCATCTCAAATAAAGACGTAAAACCATAGTAACTCTTTACTACACTTATCTTGTGAGTTTGAATTGTCATTGTCAGTTTGCAATAAGCCGGGCTAAAATGTTAGACGCAGACATTGATTTTGTCTCTAAAGTGCAGTGATACGATATCTCTACGGCGAGCGAGCTGTAGAGATTATTATCGTATCACTTTAGAGACAAAATCAATGTCTACATCAAACAGTTTAGCCCGGCTTATTGCAAACTGACAATAACAATTCAATGTACAATGCGTAGTAGTCGAGTTATGATACCAGAATACTAGATGGCCACGCAATGTACATCGTATTGTCATTACAATAGGCCCCTGGCAACTCTCGGAACTTTGATTAATTTACTCTATCAGTAAATCGCACTGAATAGAGTTTAGGCCGTAAATCTCACAGTAGCATCTACTCAGAAGCGAGTCTGGTTACTAACTTCTGAGTATTTACGGCCTAAACTCTATTCAGTGCGATACAGTGATAGAGTAAATTAATCAAATTTCCGAGAGTTGCCAGCACACCTTTCAACGCAGTATGTGGTGGGTCATCAAGCAAACAAATGAAATAGAAGAACCCTTTCCCAATCACCCTCATCACTCCGTCCTTTGCCGAGACTTCCGTAAACTGAAAAACCCTTTTGTTTTAGTAAACGTAAAGTTAGTTTACTGATCGGTTTAGTTTAGTCGGACCCTTCGAAAACCTTCCAGAGGATATCCCAAAATCGACAAGCGTAACGAAATGTAACTGTTTTTCTCCCTCTCTGTGTCCATCAGAATCGGGGCCCTAAAATACAGGGTGGTTTTAGGTTGATATACATATTGTATGTTATTTCAAATCATGACAACAATTTGATTGTGTTGATGAGAAGATCGAACTCTCGTCTGACTAGCACGCTGAATAGAAACTGTGTTACAAGGGGAATATTGCTAAACTATTAATCAAGCTACTGATCCCTAGGGGACAATGCACTAATCCTTTGGAATATTAACGGCGGGCGATGAAGGTGACTTGTCAAGAATTCGAACTTTAAAGCAATCCCTACCCGCGGATGAAAAAAGTGATGGACGGACAAGCTCCGCCTCGCCCTGACGAATATGGCTTCCGAATGAAGTCCAAAACTAGTCTGCTATAAAGAAGGATTGTGATAACTGCCGATGCCGCGACCTCTGGCTTAGGTGCCGTACCCTTCAAGTCCCGACTCGAGCAAAACCTTGCCGTTTATCAACCTCCTTCTACGTTTCCCTAGAGCTCTAGAAGAAACATTAAGCAGTTTGAGTGTGTCGCTCACTTGATATAGGGCGCGGGGCGCGCGGCGTAGCAGCCGGGCTGCGCCGTGATGTCGAAGGGGAGCGGCGTGGGCGCCTCCGGGTCGATGCAATGCATGAAGAGGCCCTGCCGCCAGCCGGCCGCCATCAGCCAGTCGGCTGAAGCCAGGCCCAGCACCATGAGGATCACCACCAGCAGCCCGCAGATAAGGGCTATCACCTGGGGATAGAGAGTTGGCTCTTTAGTTAGATTGGGGTAAAGAAGGGGTTGAAAAAGATAGCACTCTTCAGCACGTAAAGATTCAGTTTTATTACAAAGCAAGAAGTTGTATTCTAGAACTCTACTCTAGCACTCTAGCTGCACAATGTACTCAGGGTATTCGATTTCGTAAATTAAACTTTGAAGGATCACTGCATCAATATATGGAACAGCTGATATTATTTCCATAATTTCGGAGTATGGACGAAGAGTTTGTTTAACAAATTAAAAGTCACCCTGTGAAGTCAAATAACGAGAGATCGATGATAAACTGCCGGTTTCTGTGTTGAGAAATTCAGTTTGAGAAGACTGCAGAGATTTTGCTTAGAGAAATTCTTAATTCAGAAATCGGCGAAAAGTATCCTAAACTACAAACGGTTGTAAAGTGGTTTCTAGTCTCTATGTGCTGGAATATTAAGAAAGAGCCAATGTGAAAGAGCGGCAACGCACAAAGGTTTGATTTATTAATATAATAAATGAATCATTATAATAACCTTCCTAGTTCAAATATTACCTACCAAAAGTGAGTAATTAAATGAATGAATTATTGTGTATTTGTACAAGCTCGAAACTGAAATTAAATAGGCATGAATCATTTCACCCCGTGCTTTGGGAATCGACATGTGTTTGATACAAAAGTCATTAGGGTAAACAAGTAACTGGGTTCGAATAAAACTGTTTACGATTTCCATTAATTACTCAAACAGCCTCTGTTACTAGACAAAGGATTCCAGCTATTATTGTTCGATAGCTTAGTTTGTTGAGGGTTTCGGTTCTAAATATAACGTGGAATTTGAACGTACCTAGAAACAAAGTGTACAGGATACAGAGCCGTACAAGTTCCAACATTACACCTGTTCAATACACACAGGTATCTTACTTAAAACAAACAAAAGTTTCGTGTAAATAAGAGTAGAGCGAGGGACCAATCCGCTTTACTAACTGTAGTTTAGTTTAAGTACTTAAATACAAATAGACTACGCGCTTGAAATACTCGGCGACTACCGCAACATTTCAGAGCTTTAATTTTTAATACTTTGTGTGGTTTCAAAACAGACTTCATTATGTAGAGTAGACCTCCGGGCAAAAATGCCCAGCGCTTTCATAAATCACGCCAGTCGACTTTCAAAAGAAAAATGTACGAAAAAAACCTTGTTTTTCTCGCATGCCATCAAAGACAACGAGCAGTGTTTCCACGACTTTGCGTATAAAGCTTGCCATCCATCACGGGATGCGCGCAAATTATGAGCGATATAGTAGGCATCAAAACAATACGGGGCCGAGCGCCTCCGAGGGAAAGAAAAGCGAGAAAGTGTGCGGGGGTGAGGCGACGGCGGCGTGGCGCGGGGAGGCGATCGATCGCACCGCCCCGCCCGCCATCAGCTGTTAGCAACCGGCTTAAGGGGCCATTTACACCGGGCCCGGCTTCAACTAACCAATAAGCCATTCCAATTTCCAACACGTGCGAAAGAAAGATTCCAAACTTTCCCGCGCCAATAGCTACAGTTCTATCTCAAGGCACTGTGGTAGGAAACATCGTGTAAATGGCTCCTAAGTCTCTCGGACCCTTCGAGCCCTCCTCCAGACGAGATCAAGTAGGGGCTCCCCCGCGACTACCTGCCACTGTTCGCGACACCCGCACCCGCCGTCGCGCCGGCAAACTTTTAAAATTATGCGACAAAACACTTCCTTCCCAGTCTAGCTCCGCTCGTTTAGTTGGAACCCTTCTAGACATCGCCAAGTTCCAATCTTTCCCAGTAGACTTTACTTTGTAAAGCCCCTAAACATCTGGCGAGATGCATTGAGGAAGGTTGGAGTACACTGAATGAATAATTCCGAGAGCTCGTGATTCGAATAAAAGCGTAATCGCGACAGAGCTATTAATAAAGGGGACAATCAATTTATTCGAATCGGCCGGATACGGCTGTCATCAAGAGAGATTCCATTCATTAATTTCACAATGCGGTTGAAAGAGTTGAGCTGGCACGTTTGGACTTCCGGCCACAAACGGGGGTCGCACTAATGACGTGTTATTTCAGAGCTTCCCAATCAATTACTTTTTGACTGCTGAACTATTGGACTTCCAAGCAATTTTCCCCGACATTACGAAGTCGTTTGAATGGCTTCCTAAAACGTGTAACAGCCAGAAGCTTAACATAAAAGGCACTTCCCCCAACTAGCGATACCGACCAAACGTGCCAAAAAACGTTCAAAGGCTATAAAATAAGAGCAAAGCCGCGAATCCAATTTCCGCTTTCATATAATGGGAGAGCAATCTGCCCGCTCTACGAACAAGCGCATGTTTCATTTCAATTTGCTTCGGAACGTCCAATTTGAACTCGGATGTTAGTCAGTAAACACACCAAACATTTCTAGAAATCCTCAACATATAACTCATCTCACTGATTAGGTGGGAACTCCATATTTCAGAATTAATGACACACATTGCAGCTATTTCAACAAGAACTCTGTAACAAATAATGGGAGAAGTTTAGAGTCGGCAAATAACAAAGCAATGCTACAAGACAATGCACCAAGAAACAGTAACTGCGTACTTAGTTTTATCTTATTTTCTAAGTTGGATGCATGACCTACTCTACAACTGCATAACAAACAAACAACTCCGCAACGTCTTTGCTTTGTAAACCCTGTGGTGAAGTAAGAAATTTCATTTTTACCCTTTACAAAACATAAGCTTGTTTGCAAAGAGCTAGCACAGGCCACAGTGCTACTCTGAATTTATTCTGAATGCAATGCAGAAGTGTTTTAATATTTGATACCGTGTTACTAGGGCAATACTGTTTAAAATATTTAGGTCAAGCCCACAGTACAGGAGCCAATGTTTTCAGCAAGTTTATCTTTAGACCGGATGGGCGACAGGATTAAACATTACGCAGCAACAAAATGTCAAAAAAAAAGGTCTGCTACTATACGTACAGTCAACCAACACTAGGTGATAAACTAAAGTGAACGAGCACATAAAGTATATTAATATATGTATACTATACCAAAAACCACCACGAGGCACACACAATAGTCTGAACTGCATAAGGCGGACAAATAATTTCTTGGCAATTTGGACGCCCCTGATGGGGCGCCAAAGTGTAAAATTGGCGCCCAACGTGGGGCAGCAAATAAACTTCGCAATAAAAAAAGGGAATCATCTAATTATCAAGCTCAAAAATCGATCATATACACACTATGAAATTATATGGCGCCAACATGGGGCACTGTTAATACCACGTTAACATGCGAATTAATCTGCCATATAAGCTTCAAATTATAACCCGATTGACTCCAACATATCATATTGCAAATATAGCACGAACAGTCGCCAGCACGTTAAACTGTAGAGGGTTGTTGTAAAGTCGCCCGTTACGTAATAGTGTGTATGCGTGTAAGGGTCGACGTGCTATCGACTTTATAGTACACAAAATGTTAAGAATGGTATAAGCTGACGCCCAACGCGGGACACGAACAGTTTATTGGCGCCTAACAAGGGTCACATAAATAATTATATGTGTATGCTTTTGTCGATCTACCACAAGTTATCATCATCATCATTATATTTAAGAGTTGTCCTCTTGTCGGTGCAGAATTCTCCATGCACTTCGATCACAGGCCAGTTCCTTTGCAAGTTATAAATAATTATAATTATTATAACCATATTAATGCTTACTTCTGAAATATCTGCAAACATTTCAGCTACATACAGCTACACAAAACAAAAAATAATCATAAATTGGCGCCCAACATGGGGCAAGAGCAGTTTATTGGCGCCCAACATGGGTCACATTGACATTAAATCTCCTGTCGGTAGTAACACCGTGTCGCCTGGCGCATCCAGACTATAAATTGTAACCCGATGACGTCCAGCCTGTGATGTGAGACTTGGGAGATAAAGCGCGGGGTTCACAAAATAGGACACTGCAAAAAGCCCTGTCGATCCAAAGCGGGGTTGAATGAAGCCAGCTGACGACACGTTGGTTCGATTGACGCACTATGCCGTGCGAGAATAGAGGCTACCCTGCGGTATCCTAGTATGTAACTGTATGTATGTAAGACGTTTTTAGCACCTGTGCAATCTGGTTGTGCGGCATCTCGTCCTGCTCGGCGAACTGGGGCGGCGGCGGCAGTACGGGCGGCGGGAGGGCGCGCGGGTGTGAGTGGGGCCCCCCCGGGCCGGCCGGTCCCGCGCGCCCCTGCATGCGCCTCTGGCGGTCCGCACTAACCACACTACAGAGGTCGGCTCCGGCGCATCACACACTGCACTTACACTGTTGCAAGCGTCTTAGGCGTATGTTTCACAGCACTATCAGTCTTTTTAAACTTGTTATGGGGTTCTCGTAAATGAGGTCTAAAATCTAGCTACTCTGTAAGAATGTACGAATATACCTTCGTTGTTCTGCATAAAATACCGTCTCTAAGAGTACCTACTTTATAACTAGAGGTTTGACATAAACTCACAGAAAAAAAAACTCTCTTCTACCCAAATAGTCCTGGGCAAGCTGTCCGAATATCCAACACTATAACACTACCGGACTTTGGCGCAAGCCGGCTGCAACATCGATTCGCTTAGATAATGTTGCTGTACTAAGGTGTATAAAACGCAACCGTATCTAAACGGATGGACTTTAACTATCTAGTACGGAGAAACCAACTCTTCGCGCATCTTCAAGTGTCGAAACAAAAGTTGTTCAGAATCACCAGTAGAGACCAACATTTCCTACATTTCAACTACTAATTTTATTTTCCGGTATGTTGGACATGAAATAAGCATTATACCGATGCACCTAACGAAAATACCCTAATCGAATAAAAGGGCAACAATTCATCACTGTCAATGGATCCGTAGACACAACACAGAAAAACCCGCTAAGATTCCGCCCCACCATCGGTAAGTGAGTAGGCTGTCGCGCCGTGATTGAAAGGCGATTGGTTGCTTCGGCGGCGAAAATGTATCGGAAAAGTCCGCAAGTCGGATGAATAAAGATGCCACGCTGAAAAATTGGCTTTAGAGCCGTAAAAGTTTGTTTATTGATTATCCTAAACCACTTTTGTTCAAATTGTCGAAGACGAGACAAGATAATGCCTTGACTCATTTTGCATTAATAGACGACAAAAAAACATGATCGCTTTACAAACCATCCTAGGGCAATGGACAATGTGTATGGAGAATTGATTATTTTTGTCACGCATTTTGGAAAGTTTCTAAAAGAAAGATGTGTAGAATCACCATTACAACAAAACCCCTTTGACTACAATTTTAGCGAGAATGATCGGGAAATGCAACTACATACTTAGTACCTACCTAAGTATGTAGTTGCATACTAAGTAGATAGTTTGTACGGTCGGCCACAATCTCAGCTCTTACCGCGCGCAGCATAAGGGCGCCAATCGAACAAAAATGGGTATCTGAGACTGTGGCCGACTGTACGAATAACGAGGTGCCAAATAAACTATTTACTTACTTACTTACTAGTTTACTAATAATAATTACCGAAATTATTTGATATCTAACCCAAAACAGACGATCATTACTAACATAATAAGGACGGAATGTTAGCAGTAAACAGGAAGTCGTCGATGTAATCAACGAATTTAGCCGGACGACCCTAATAATATACAGGGTGTTAAAAGACATGCCCGAAAGGCCCGACACCAATAAAGTGCTTTTCCCATAAACGATTTTGTTTTTTTATGTAACGTGTAATACAGAGAAGTCATAATGAACCCAATGTTTATCCCAATAAATCTCAAATTTTACTTGGAGAGTTATGAATTTATGATTCAAAATTTTGCTCGAGATGGGACTTTAACCCGTGACTTCTGGCGCTGCATTGCCAACATTGCCAACAAAATAGCTGCGATTCGACAAGTTTCGTACCAAAATAACAAGTGGTTCGCCCCGAACTATGAACTCGCGACCCCATATCTCAGCAACCCCTCGACCGATTTGGCTTATGTTCAAACTTAAAAATTCTCTTTGCCTCATTTACCTGCCTACCAAATTTCATGACGATCAGACTGAATTTACTCAAGTTATCGTCGAACGGACATTCATACATACATACAAACATACAAACGCCGGATTGTTCCAGTAGACTCGAAGAACTTCACTCGCTCGTTCAAAAATCTTTATAAGAGAACATTAATTTGAACTTCCTAAGTTTTTCATCTGCCCTATTACGTGACATCATTAGGCGAGACGGCGCATTAGAAGTCGCCGTCAAACGGTGTAGGTGAAAGGTTGATTGATGGTAGGTAGAGCTAGTGTGTATGACTACCCCTTTCGCATGACGGACGACGAATGTAGGTCAGTCAGGGCACGTGCGCTCGAGGGGCGGGTCCAAGCCCAAATGAGGACAAGAAACGGTTGGCGTCACGCCACCGTTCGCAATCTCTCTGGACAAAAATTGTATACCGCCTCTCTGTTGTGTTGGAAAAAAGAAAAACTACCACCGAAGTAGGTTGAGGTCGCGTGTGGTGAAATGAAGCTCCTGGCTGGATTGGAAACTTGGGAACATAGTCGGTAAATTTATTTTAGTTTGTAGAGCATACTACGTAGTAGAGTCTACATATAGTTAGAGTCCATGTAACTATTGGAGAACAGAATAGATGTAGGACACACCATACCTATTGAAGAAGAGCAGCGTTTTATTTTTTCGTTAACTGGAATTCCCAAATTAGCGTCCAAAACGGAAATCCGTTCAAGAGCAAACAAACTAACATTCTTTTGTTTCTTGATGCGGTAGCAATGTTTGTGTTATAAATATGGCGCCGCTCTATGATATTTCCGGAAGGCAAGATCACTGTGGTTTCTCAACTTTCTTCTGGAGAGAACAAGCTAATATGTGGTACATATTATATTTCCAGCGATTAAGAAAGTGCTTTCCTTGAAAGTCGGCTATTTACTTAGGTAACCTGAGTCTGAGATATTTCATTGGACGAGCGAGCGAAGCGAAAAAAGTTCTCCGAATTTACTGGAACAATCCGGCGTTTGTATGTTTGTATGTATGTATGAATGTTCGTTCGACAATAACTCGAGTAAATTTGGTCGGATCGTCGTGAAATTTGATAGGCGGGTAAATGATATTAAAATATTGTTTAAGTTCGAACATGAGCCAAATAGATCGAGCGGTTGCCGAGATGTCCAGCAGGGGGACGAGTAGATAATTATGTATCTCAAAGCTGATTATGATGATGATGACCATTAAGGAATCAAAGGCAGTTACTTGACGTATTTCACAGCCATTAGAACGGCGGCGTTGTAAGCCGAAACGGATAAGAACACTGTGCGCAATAAACGTGAGAATGACGCATTACACGAACCATTACGTTTATAAATAAGAATATATTCTCGTAATGGAGAGAAAACTGGATCTCGAGAGCAGTGACGTCAACACGCCGAGAGTGAAAGCATTGTTTAAATGCACGTGGAGGGATTCGCAACTGAGAGAAGGCGAAGTAAAGCAAAACGACAGAATTGAACAACCAGTTTCCAAAGTACCTATGTATTGTTATACTCTTATTTTCGAGCGACCGCACGAGCTCTTTAAGGATTTTCGAAACCATAAAATGGAAAAAAATACCTAAACTTATGTAAGCACTGCACATTTTGTCTATGAAATCAACTGTTACCGGTTATCAACGGTTTCGGTGGAAACTAGTCGACTACACCGACAAAACACTGGTGAGTTAGACCGTTGATTTAATAGAAAAAAATACTGTTAAAAATCAGTTTCTTACCACCCAGCATCTTTTGTTAAGGCTGGAAGATAGTAGTGTGGCGGGAAATTCAAAATTTTCACAGTTTTTTCATTTTGTAGCTAAACTGAGCTATTTTTGTTCAGCGATTTTTCGTTCGCGAGAATAAAACCGTATTCTTTTCATTATTGTAAACAACAGAACAACAATAATTCAGCCGATTATGTGTTCTGGTCTACGACAAGTTTTTTGGGCACTACCACTGCTTCGTAGACCAGAACACATAATCGGCTGAATTATTGTTGTTCTGTTGTTTACAATAATGAAAAGAATACGGTTTTATTCTCGCGAACGAAAAATCGCTGAACAAAAATAGTTCAGTTTAGCTACAAAATGTAAAAGTCTGTGAAAATTTTGAATTTCCCGCCACCTTGCTATCGTCTACCCTTAAGAAAGATTTTTTACAACTCTACAATATTTTTCCCCCTCGACTGTTGCGTTGGTTTGTGCATGTAGAGACGCTGAAAATCGAGATACCTTCTGCCGGAATAAGCACAACCGGATATTTTTTTGTGAAAAGCGATATTACGACATTGTGATCCTCAGCCATGAGGAATCGATGATAAAGAAGAATAAAAAGGGGATAGACTGCTCGTGATCTGAACATTTTTTCTAAAGGTTCGGTTCGATTATTTTCCCATACAAATGAATTTTACCAAATGTAGAGATTTGCCTTTTGATTTGCGCGAAATTTCTTTTTCAACACATTTGATAAAATTTATTCGTAACGGAATCGAACCGAACCTGTATGGGGAGAGTAACACCAGAAAAATTTAGTTTTCCTGGTGTCCGTTCGGTTACAGTTACAGAAACTGTGGGAAATGACCGTTTTGTGTGTGTATTGAAGGTGATATGGACGTAGAATTCTATTCTAAATAACTCGAAAAAATAATTTTTACTTTAGAATACAAAGTTGTACAGTTACGTAGAAGTAAGAACCATCCACGCTTGTCTACTAGTAGGTACATTCTATTGATTCCGATTCATTTGATTGTTGGGTCAACCACATTTCTGGGAAAATAGTGATCGCCATAAAATAAATAATGCAGAAATCGAACCTGGGGGAGAGTAAGGACTTGGGGAAGATAATGCGATTCTGTTGGGGTCGTCGGCGGATATTATTCGAAACTGCTAACAGTAATAGTGGATGCCCTCAATATTATGATCTAAAATCGGCGATAGAAGGATATCAGCTTTGTATATTTGTATGTTTTGGGCTGAGTTCGAACGCGAAAATCCGTGTCGGCGAGTCATATTAAAAAACGGCCAAGTGCGAGTCGGACTCGCGCACGAAGGGTTCCGTACCATTATCTATGGCAAAAAATCCACGTTTGTTGTATGGGAGCCCCCTTTAATATTTATTTTATTCTGGATTTTAGTGTTTGTTGTTATAGCGGCAACAGAAATACATTATCTGTGAAAATTTCGACTATCTAACTATCACGGTGAGATACATCCTGGTGACAGACGGACAGACAGAGAGACAGACATACAGACGGACAGCGGAGTCTTATCAATAAGGTTCCGTTTGTCACCCTACGGGTACGGAACCCTAACAACGACATAGAAAGGCGTCTTTTTACCAGACTGTCCAAAGGAATGTTTTTAATTAATTTTGCTACTTACTCGTACCATAATATGAAGCCGCGATTAGACCCTAGATTAGATAAATAAAAATATTGATCCAGCCACACTTATTGCTCTAAAAGTATTAAATGTCGGCAGAACCTTTTGACACCCTGAATAATTAGTTTTTCTCTAAAATATACGGAATATAAAAAATATATAAAAATGTTAATGAGGTCAAGAAAACTGTTTGATGTTTGTTGCCAACGGCTATTATTAAAATAGCCAAAGCATTTTGCCGTATTAAATGTTAAACTTAAACCCAACACTTTGCTTGCTTTCCCTGACGCAGTAAGACCGTGAAAAGGATATCGAATAAAAATCATCAATATTGAGAAATAACAGCAATCAGCCAAATAGCAACAATTTCCCTTCTAAAACAAATTTGGCTCAATTTTGAGATTTGCGCATCCAGTTGCGCCGGTTCAGTGATTACACAGCAAAATCACCTCTAAAGTGCTCTCGAGTCCTAAAGCCAATACATACTTATAACACAGGTGTAGGATTAACAACTTTATTAAGCAGGAAGAATAATCCGGTGCTAGGGGGTAGTATTTTTGAGGGTTAGAGTGAAGAAAGTGATATTGAAAGCGTTTACGCGGGATAGGCCTCGAAGCTAGGGCGGGCGGACCGTGCGTCGCGGCGCCTGTCGCGGTACTACCGCCCAGCGCCGCCCGCCCTAGCATCGCACCGCGCCCGCCGCCCGCCCGCCCCACCAACAAAACACAGATTACTGAGACACATTTATTAGCCAAAACGCTACTTAACTTCGATCGCTCTGCAAGACGAACACGAACATTGTCGCTTAGCATTTCTAAATTGATTCAGATATTACAATTACGTTACAATCATCGTAATCTTAACCTAATTCATAGCGTACTTAGCTAACTGATACACCCACACAAACAACTAAATTGTCAACTCAATCACTCGTAAAACTTTATAAGGCAAGGCAATCGAAGTCTTCTACGGGATCCTCTGGGCAATAGGTTTAGACCTGTGTGATCTGCAGTCTCGGGGGCTGCGGGTCTCGTCGCGAGGGTCGCCGGGGCCGCTTGAAGCAGGCGCCCGCGGCGCGCCACCTCCTCTGCAGACCAGCCCGCGACGGCATCTGGCACCAGCGCTTCGACTCCCGGGCGCCGAACGTCGTCGCCATTCTATCCCCTGGCTTCGGAATATCATACACAATTTTAGGACTCTCGACAGAATCGTGGTTCGGCGCTACGCGGTATTTGGCGCCAGTTATCGCCTTCTTTATCGTGCTAATGGCTTTGCGCGCCGGGTTCTCGACCATTTCGTCGTTGATGTCAGTCTCCCGCGGGACCGCTGTGAGCCGGCCCGGCGGAGGGTGTCCTATGGGCGTGTCGTCGCGCTGTCTTCGTACTAGTGTTCTGAGGCGATTGAGTATGGTGGGCGGAGGGTCGGTGTTGGTGCCGACGGTGCAGAGCCGAGGTCCTGGGCGCTGTTCTACTGGTGTAGGGGCGTACTGTCGCGGGGGGAGCGTGCAGGCGCGCCGCTGCGGCTCGTCTTGCAAGTAGGCGACGTGTAGAGTGCTGATGCTGAGCGGCTGCGGCGGCGGCCACAGGTCCCGGGTGGGGGGCACGGGCGACGGCCGCTCGCCCAGCATGCGCCGCGCCAGCTCTCCGGGCTGCCAGAGGTAGCTGGCGGTCAAATTCCCGTGTGTCTGCATCAGCCCGCGGCGCTCCACTAACGGCGACCAAGCTCCGCTAATCTAATACATGGCTTCGGGCACTCGTATGGCTTGCGAACATTGCAAGCGACGTACCGCGCTAAATTGGATCAAGGGGAATGTCGGCAAATACTATAATAACCCTTTGGAAATAATCCATTTGTTTTGCTTACACTGGCTTCTCTAAGCTTTTTAATGGCTGCATTCCTTTTGTAGTACTGCATAGATTTAATTACGTATAAAACGGTGCTGCCTAGAATGCTTTGAATGATTGTGTGAAGGTCAACAGAAATAGTGGTAACTTACCTTTAGAGGTCTTGTGATGGTCACGGTCTCGATCATTGTTGTTGATGCCATTTTTTGTGACCTGAAAGAAATAAAAATGGTCAGATCTTAGAACAAAAAAATACATAGGACTGGTAATTGGTATTAATTTATGAGACTACTGTGTGACTACTAAGTACAATCTCAATCTCAGTACTGTTGATTTTATTGCATTGGCAAGTTTCAAAAATACCAGAGTCATTAAAAAAATATGCAAAGAACAGCACTAAAACAAAACTAACCCTGTATTTTGTCAAAGCAAGTCTACCCACTTTCCAGCAGCTAGTTTTGCGGTTTGGATAAGCAGTTGTTTGCTTGATCAACATTCAGATAATAGACACACTGTGTCATCATGATAAATATAGCATGTCTGTGTGATACATAATGTCAGGTGTGAACACCAAAACCAAAATCATACATTTTGTCATTGCTAATTAGACCTTCCTTTTTAACCCCCAACCCAAAAAGAGGGGGTGTTATAAGATTGACCGCTATGTGTGTATGACTGTATTAGGGCTTGCAAATATTCGAACTTTTTTTTTTCGAGTATTCGAATATTTTTCGGGTATTAAAAAGGTAAAAGCTGTTTGGTGTCCCAAAAATAGTGTCAAGGGAAAGTCCATAGATAGAGCACCCCTAGGGATACCCGAATCACCACCGTTCATATTCCGTATATTCAGTGATTTTCGAGTTTTTTGTCCGAACCAACAAAGATAAAATAAAACCAACCGAAATTACATTTCTCCGAATTCTAGTTTTCCAACTTACTTTGATCGCTAATTACTCGATCGATTTATTTTTGGGTATTTTTTACAGTTTTTTTTATAATTTTTTATTTTTTTTATTTTTTTGCATCAGTAGCGTGTAAATAATATAATTATTAAATAATTAATTGGTCTTGGTTTCTGTTCAGATAATGTTCGCTATCACTATCATAGTCAGTAGATACAGCGCAGGAAATACAGCGGAGAAAGCAGAGGATACTTCCTCTTCTGTCTCCGCTGTATTTCCTGCAGATTCTTTACATTCTTCTTCTTTCTCATCTTGATTATCCATCATTGGACATTAGATACCACGTTTAATGTTAGACTTTGGTTGCACAGTCGCCCGTAACGTAAGTTTATAGAGTGCACGCGTGTAATCATCCAATGCGTTCTTGTGAACATTACAAACTTTAGATATGTACCTATAAACTATGTGCAAGTAAACAACTGTGATTCATCAGAGGCCTTGGCACATTGATACATGATAGCGACTGACCTGACCACAGGTCCTGTAATCTACATAAATGCAACACTTCTGGGACATCGAATTACTACTGCGTGTATGTTGTTTGAATCTGGGTATTGGTAAAAGCGAGCCATTGAAATTATACATAAAATGCAAAAAAAATTGACCATTAAACACCAAAATATAATATTTCTTGACATACAAAGAAAATTGAAACATGCAAAGAATAAAATGACATACATACTTGATGGTTTATTGAATCACTGCAGCTTACTTTGGATTCAACAGTAACAGTAAATTATCTAAACAACATTAACCTAAAATGTAAATCAAATTATTCACGGATTTAATTTGATTTTGTCCAACGAAAAGTTTGTTTTCGTTCGGTTCGTCTCCAAAAATCACAAACACGACGCGCATGCGCAACAAACACCCACCACAGATTAAAAATTAAAACGGCTTGCTCTGACGCTACCAACGAGTCCAACGACACAGAATAAAAGTTAAGAGGGGCCTACACATATACAAAGTCTGAATGCTCGCATAATAAAACCGATTATAGATCGAATCGAACTACTCCAAGTCCAAGTCAACTAAACTAACTATAAAGTTGTAGTTGTAGATAGATAGATAATTCTTGTAGTTGAGTCTCTTGAGTTGTAGTTGCCGCATTGCATGTCACATAGCATAATCTTTACAGTTCGACCTGTACGTGCAGCATGGTAAGCCCGAGATAGGCCCTTCTCTATGCAAAACTGTCAACTTGTCGGTCGGGCTTGAGTTGGCTCTACGCCAACATGGCGATGGGGACAAAAATACAAATTTTTTATAAAAAATTGCAATATCTACTTTCTGCCCGACATGACCCTAATCTATTGCCATCTCGAATCCCGCCCGCCATGCTCGCACAATAGACATGGCACGTCTGTCACTCGAGTTCGAGAGAGTGTCAAAACGACCATGCTAAGCATACTGTAAGTTTACTGACTGAGATGAGTGATTAGTTTTTTTTTTTTTTTTTTTTTATGTAGCCTGTATAGTGTCCCACTGCAGGGCAAAGGCCTCCCCCCTTTCAGCCCAGATTTTACGGTCTTGAGCCACCTCCGACCACTCCGGCAAGTATTTGCTTAGATCATCTCGCCATCTTCGTCTTGGCCGGCCTCGTCGGCGGTGTCCGCCGCTTGGCACCCACTCGGTGGCGAGTCTCGCCCACCTATCCGGGTCCATGCGGCTAACATGGCCAGCCCAGTTCCACTTCAATTTGGCGGTCTGAAGGCCCACGTCGGCAATACGTGTTTTTGATCGCAGTGTGGTGTTGTGGACCCTGTCGATCCTTTTGACGCCAAGTATGCTCCGCTCCATTGCTCTCTGGCAAACCTTGAGCTTGTCCTTTTGTTTTTCGGTCAATGACCAAGTCTGGGAGCCATAGGTGAGGACAGGCAGGATACACATGTCGACGAGTTTCCGCTTCAGGGAAAGCGGAAGGTTTCCCTTCATGAGACCCTTCATGGACCAGTAGCACTTCCAGGCGTTCTCGATGCGGCGATCGAGTTCCTTGCCTTGCCTGTTTTCGAAGCTTACTATCTGGCCCAAGTAGGTGTACTCGTCGACATAATGTATTATCTGCCCATCTACTTCAACCGTTCGCTTTTGACTGTTGGTCATGACTTGCGTTTTGGACCTGTTCATGGAAAGTCCAACCTCAAGGCTTGCTGTATTAAGCTCTTGCAGCATATTTTGGAGCTCAGATGAGGTTGAGGCAAACAAGACGATGTCATCAGCGAAGCGGAGGTTCGTAAGCCGCTTGCCACAAATTTCCAACCCTCTGTGTGCCCAAGACTCTGCCAGCGTCCTGAACACTTCTTCGAGGGCGGAAGTAAATAGTTTTGGTGAGAGTGGGTCACCTTGTTTTACGCCTTTTTCTATTTGAAAAGATGGTCCGAAAGAAGTTAGTTTTATATTTGCTGTGCTGTTCTGTGAGTGATTAGTTAAATTATATTATTTAAACTGGTTTGACAATATCTCTTTGACTCGGAATCTGTTCAATAATCACACAATTTTTATTAACCCCCGACCAAAAAAGAGGGGTGTTATAAGTTTGACCACTATGTCTTTGTATGTATCTATCTGTCTGTTGTCTGTATGATTTGTATGCAGTTTTTTTTTATATTTGAAAGTAGGTTTTCTAGATGTTTTAGCAAAATCGGGGGGTATTCTATATCATGTATGTGACGTCTCGCCTGAGGTAGGTAGGTGTTACAGCGATGTCCAACTGAAGTCAATGAAATAATAAAAAAACACTCCTCCCGCACCGCTCAAGGAACCTAAAGTGGGTTTTCAGTGCTAGACTTAAGACTCCAACCAAGGTGATTTCAAGGTCGATCGTTCGTTGTGATTTCGGGACAAACATGAAACCGTGTGTAGGCCCCTTAAGCTTACGTAGGGTTGCCAGATAGGAAATAGGAAAAAAAACTGAAATTTAGGGTTATTTTGAGTGTTGTGTAGGGACAATAAAAGAACATTACGCCTTCGGTCTCGCAAAATATTTTATAGTTCGGCTATCGGCCTCGTGGATTGGGCTAACTGGCTGGAGGGTTCATTCGTTGACCCGCTTCACTCTACGCGGGACTCGGCCTTCTGATTTGCTAAACGGAGCTCGGTCTATGGCCTGGGGCTTAATTGTTTAACTTTTGAATCTATCGCGATCCCTTTCAATTTGACGTTTGAAGGGTGCTGACGAACTTCACACTGCATTTATTAGACACAAACTGTCATTGAAAGCGATTCAGGTAAGGATAGGGGTTGCGACTCGATTTTGAAGGATATTGAGTGAAGAAAATATCAAAATTGTTCACTCAATATCATTCAACCTTATGGCGTGTTGACTCATTCGTTCTGTTTGCGATTGTGATTTCAATACTTAGACAATTTTATTCTAAAGTCGCAATCACGATCATGATCCCGATGCCATTGAAAGGGATCGCGATAGATTCAAAAGTTAGACAATTGAGCCCCTGGCAAAAAGTCGTACAGCACTCGCCTTCGGCCTCAGGGTTGGGGTGTATTTGAAAACTTCGGAATTAGAAGGGGATTTTTTTTTTTAATTTAATTTTTGTCGTAAAAAAGTCGTTAATGAAATAAATTACTTTGGCTCGTGAGTCGTGATAGTGAAGCCCTTAAATTCGATAAAACATGAATTGATTTTTTACATGAAAAGATTTCATTTTGATCATCTTGTACACACGACAGCACTTGAGACTGTACACTTTTATTGTCTCACCCGTAACGTAACTGAGTAGAGTGCTAGCGTGTAAGGGTCAACGTGCTGTCGTGCGTGTACATTCTATCAAAAGTTTGCTTCGTGGTGCAATCGGCTATGGCAATTTAGAATTAGGCTTGGCAACACTGACTACTAGCCGTCAAAA
This sequence comes from Zelleria hepariella, assembly GCA_949319315.1. Lineage (NCBI taxonomy): Eukaryota > Metazoa > Arthropoda > Insecta > Lepidoptera > Yponomeutidae > Zelleria > Zelleria hepariella. The sequence goes on from OX439395.1 coordinate 7,952,364, forward strand.
ATTCGTCGGCGTCGTTCGTTTCGCTAATTCGTGTGCGTGCGGCTTTCGGCATTTTTACATTTGGTTGGCGCGAATTGATCGCTAATTTTACTAAATACTTGCTAGAAAGCATCGGACTCATCCATGGCAGGAATAAGATCCCTCGGTGTGAGGGGCATCCGAAGTTTTGGCCCAGAAGACAACGATGAACAGCGTATATCGTTCGAGAGACCGCTGACGCTGATCCTGGGACAAAATGGTTGCGGTAAAACAACGATTATTGAAAGCTTGCGCTATGCTATTACTGGGCAAATGCCGCCGGGCAGCCGCAATGAATGTTTCGTACACGATACTAAAATAAATAGATCGACGGAAGTCCTGGCTCAAGTAAAACTGAAGGTAATTTATTCACAAATCTTTACTTTAGGTTATGGTCGGCGTCCTTTGTATGAAAATATTGATTTGAATTGTTATTATTTACGAATATTTTGCCACCTTGACGTATTTTACCAGAGCTACGTTGTAGGGCCAGGTTAGGATCGTGTAGGCTGCAGCCACCATCATAATGTTGACCGACATAGATTTTTCGGGTGGGTATACCCATACATACATACATGCTGACCTGCTGACATGCTCTTCTTTATCCTAAAAATGACATCATAGAATTATTAAAAGTACTGGAACAAACAAAATTGCTCAATTACATTCTGGGTCGGATGGAACCACCTCTCTATTTTATGATTGTTGTAGGTGAGCCGGTGAGCCCCACACCACTGGTCAGCCTAAAGACCGCAGATCGTTTATCTGTGTTTATAATCTAATAAATACCACTCTATAATTATTTATGTTTTATTTCTTCTTTCTTAATCTTACTCATCCCAGAAACTGCAAATCCGAGTGGTCACTTCACTGATCTAGTGTGAGTGGAGATGCCACAGGACACTAAAAAATTATCTGTCAAGTTTTACATCTAAGACTGATAAAATCTCATATTTCCTACAGATTGTGAACTCAAAAGATAAACAACTGGAAGTGGCTCGGTCCATGAAGGTAACAGCTCTTCCAAACAAGAAGTCTAAATTTCAAACGCTAGACTCATTCCTTTCCATACTTGATGAGTCTGGGAAACCGAAGGATATCTCGTCAAGATGCGCCGATCTGGATGTCATGATTCAGGCAGAACTGGGTAAATATTTAATCACATTTTCTGTTCTACACCATAAAACTGCTGCCCATTCGCACACTCAACTGGTTGTTATAAAAGGGCATGCACCATTCACAATTTAGAACTACTCTGCAACATTTATTTTGGTTCCGAATTTGCTGCAGACAGCTGGTAATGTTCTGTTTGAAGTTATTTTTACAAATGACAACTTAGCCTTTCACCATTTCCAGGTGTGTCCAAGGCCATCATCAACTCAGTGGTCCTGTGCCACCAGGAGGACTCCGCGTGGCCATTGGACGAGGGCAAGAAGGTGAAGGAGCGCTTTGACGAGATATTCGATGCTGAGAAGTACAGCGAGTGCTTCGACAAGCTGCGGAAGGTCCGCAAGGAGTACACCATCACTATCAAGATGCTATGTAAGTTCTATTTTCTAAAACAGTTAATCAGCATCATCTGTCTTTTGAATATTAAAAAAAAATGTTGATTTTCCAAAGTCGGGCGCCAAGTATACAGAAGTTTTTGACCAAATAAAACTATCAAGCAGGCAACTTATTTTTCTGCCCATGCTTTGCCACATAAAAGTTACTCTATCACTACGCGTTTTGTAAGAGTAATGCCTCGCAAAACCAAGGCGGGACCTGACATAGACATTTTCTAAATAAGTTAAGCTGCACGTTAGAATATGAGACTGACCTCTCCACCCGAATTTTTACGTCACACTAGCGTTTTTGCGTCTCGCTCCACTTATTAAAATGCGCTTCTAATGCTAAGACGCGCCCGCTAGTTTAGACGATTACAATACGCGCCATGAAAGAAGATGCGCCCGCTAGTTTAGACGATTACAATACGCGCCATGAAAGAAGATGTGCCCGCTAGTTTAGACGATTGCAATACGCGCCATGAAAGAAGATGCGCCCGCTAGTTTAGACGATTACAATACGCGCCATGAAAGAAGATGTGCCCGCTAGTTTAGACGATTACAATACGCGCCATGAAAGAAGATGCGCCCGCTAGTTTAGACGATTACAATACGCGCCATGAAAGAAGATGTGCCCGCTAGTTTAGACGATTGCAATACGCGCCATGAAAGAAGATGCGCCCGCTAGTTTAGACGATTACAATACGCGCCATGAAAGAAGATGTGCCCGCTAGTTTAGACGATTACAATACGCGCCATGAAAGAAAATGTGCCCGCTAGTTTAGATGATTACAATACGCGCCATGAAAGAAGATGTGCCCGCTAGTTTAGATGATTACAATACGCGCCATGAAAGAAGATGTGCCCGCTAGTTTAGACGATTACAATACGCGCCATGAAGCCACGTGGTAGACCATCATGCAGTATGAGGTCTGAGCGCGGGAAGGGGCGGAAAGAGTGTGGGAGGCGCGGTCAAGTCGTATCTTTGTAGCGCGTATTGTACGGTGGGTTACAGTCACAGATACCCCATGGCAGCTCTTAACGCGCGCGGCATAAGGGTGTCAATCGAATAAAAAGGGGTATCTTTGGGTGAGGCCGGCTGTACTACCAAACGCTTGACAACAGTTTTTCTCCTAACTCTCCAGCCCAAGAAGTGGAGCACCTCACTGAGAAGAAACATGAGCTGGACAAGAAGAAGCTCGACATGGTGAACACGGAGACTCGCATCTCTGAAGACGAGCTCAAGCTGGCGGACCTGACCCGCGAGCTCACACCCATCTCGGAGAAGATACGCGCCATCGTGCAGCTGCAGAAGAACCTCGTGGCTTATGAGACCAAGAAGGAGAAGATGAAGACCAGGTAAGGCCTTTCTGTCTCGCGAAGAAATGAATAAGTAATAGCCAAGGATCGAGATTTTCGCGGAGATTTTGCGCCGGCCCGCCACCAACAGGGCGCCAATTTTCCTTCGTAATGCAAGACCAGGTAAGGGTTTTCTTTCAGTCGCTTTGAGTCAGCAGCGTAATAAATAGACGAGCGTTGGCTTCCCACCATCTTCTTTATTTCTCCACAAGATTACGATTCGCAAGGTAAAGGCTGGCAGAGAAGAGGAAACAGATAATATCAGACTGGTACTGGTTTTTATAGACAAAAATCGTTTATTTTGGATCTGGGCGCTATCTGTTAATTTTTCGCCTCTCTGCTACGGCCTACCGCCGAAGAAACCATAGCGAAAAGGAAAAGTGTTTTTGACCGGGATTTCCACTTCTCCGTGCAATTTTAGTGGTTTTAAAGCCGAAGGTATTTTGTTGCACTCGTGATTCTGAGCCAAATTCCAAAATGTCATTACAAAACGCGCGAAAAAATCAATCACTTCCCCATACAAATGGTGTCGATTGGCGATAGCCGTTTGTATTGGGAAGTGTTTTTTTTTTTCGCTCGTTTTTAAGTAAAATTTTGGAATTTGGCTCAGAATCACGAGTGCAACTAAATAAATACCTTCGGCTTTAAAACCACTAAAATGCCACGGTGTATATTCATGCATGAAATAGCCTGGCGTCGCAGGGCCTGCGGATTTGGTATAGCCAAGGTATGAGGTGTTTTGTTTATCTTACCTACGCAAGAAGCGACGCCGCTGCCCACTCCCACTACTGAATGTGTCTAGGCATTGCCCTTTCCCCACATCTTTCTTACCTTCTACCCAATATAATTATTTCACCCACTCTTTTCCCAGGCTGGAGCACTGCAAAACCCAAGAGGAGGAGCTCACCAAAGCCATAAAGACCCTCTACGAGGGTGAAACGGAGGCTTTACAAGCGGAGATCAACAACCATGGCACCACGGCCAAAACCAAGAAGAAGGAGCTCGACGATTCACACAAGAAGATCTTCAAGTTTAACAAGGAGGAAGAGAACATGGCCAATGAGATGTCCTCAAATGAGGCCAAGGTCACCAAGCTGCAGCTGCTCGAGAGTCAGAACCAGGAGCGCCTGGATAAGAGGAACAAGATGATTGTGGAGACGGCTCAACTCGGTGGTAAGTTTTAGTATGCTATGCAATATTACACAGCAATAAGATCCATACAACTGATATGCCACCTGACGCAAAATAGGCGCAAGTAGAGACGTCGAGTTGCGGAAAACATCCCGTTTTACCATTACTATTACCAACTGATACGCCAAGGACTCTCCACTTAGCTGCCGCGCTAAGATAGATAGAGAACACTTTATCGTACACCAAGAACTATAGCAGCCATAGACAAAATCCGAGTCTTCGGTCATGTTAGGATAACTGATGTCGTACACCGCGCCGACTCTCGCTCTCTGCTGTGTGTGACGGGACCTTTATCGAGGCCCTAAATCTTCAAATTCAATGAGAGAATCACCAAAATTTAATTCTGCAGTTGTAAGTTTAACCCACATCAAATTCGTTGCAGTATCTGTGACTTGTTTTTAGTAGGACCAAGTTTACTGCACTGACTGGATTTCTAACTTGTTTGTTTTTTTTTTTAATTTAAACAAGTTAGAAATCCGATTTTTACATAGATTTTTAAGCGTGCGTTTTTAGTAAGTTTACAGTGCTCGTGTTTACCACAGACATTACACCGTCTCATTAACTCGACAGAAATCACAATGGCCGACATAGAGACGAACGAGGCGGCGGTCGATGGAGTGAAGACGATCATGGACAAGATCAAGGAGCTGCAGGCCGACCTGAAGGAGCAGCGCGCCGCGGCTGACGCTGAGGAGAAGACACTGCAGGTCGCCGTCGACGAGTGTCGGGACGCTTTGGTAAGAGACCTTCTATAAGGGTGGTCCAAATAAGGATGTCAAGATTTTTTTTTAGGTTCCTCGCGCTTAGGGCTATCCAAAATTACCTCATGTATGTTCAGCGATTTTTCGTGGTTTAGAAGTTATGATTTTTTTAATGTGTTTTTTTTTATTTTTTATCTTTTTGGCCTAAAATTATAACCAAATCACCAAAAGCTATCAATAAACTCATAATAAGATGATTTTGTTATTATTTTAGGCCAAAAAGATGATTAAAAAAAAATTTTTTTTTGCCATACATAAATTCCTATCGAATTTTCTACCTGTCTACTTTTGGAAATCAATTTCAACACAAAATGGCCTATTAAAAGAACCACTTTTTTTTATTATTTGGCAACTTGATAAACAACAAAACTTTTTGAAACTACTTTGAAATAACAGAACATCCATTTTGTATTATTAAGAGACTTTTGAAATGTTTGCTCCGTACACCTCAAATCTAAAATGTTCACTTTCGACTCTTATTTTGGTAACTTGGATGGATGGGGTGTAGTTGATTTTTTTACGTCGTATAAAAGAGACATTCAAGATGATCATGCCACTAAAGAAAAAAGTAAAAAATAAGTCTGGGAAAAAGTTATGACTATCTTTTGACGTTCTGGAAGGAAAAAATCATAACTTCTAAACCACGAAATGCGCTGAACATACATGGGGTATTTTTGGATAGCCCTAGGCGCGAGGAATCTAAAAAAAAATCTTGACGTCCTTATTTGGACCACCCTGTATGCTAAAACAAGCACAATTCAAGAACCTGCAGGCAGATATCAAGATTTTGTTTGTTTCCAGTCGAGACACAAGCAAATGATCATCGGCAAGGAGGGAGAGATAACAAAAGTCAAGAAGGACATCACCAAGAAGAAGAAGGAAATTGATGACGCCAACGAATCCAAGGTCAAACTGGAAGCTCTTGAAGCGAAGCTCAATACTGCTGAACAGTAAGTCATTCTACTGTGCCCCGTTTGTGCTAAAGCTGTTAGGAAGAGATTGTTCTACGCGATAACACCACCGAACTAAATCCCATAGAATCCGCATTACGTATAAAATCACAATGAAAACTTGTCCCCACAGAAACAAATGATATCAGCAATAGAACAATACGAAACATCATTTCGACCATACGTCTAATATTCGAATGTCAACCTTATTGCATTAGTGTACAGTTTTACTTTAATTGCATAGACTACGAGCAAATAAGCTCCCAAAGGCAGTTTGGGCATCTATTTTTCCAGACACATTTCAGAGTTCTATGTTGTATCTAGTTTTATCCTTGATAGAAAGAAGAAAGAAAGAAAGAAAAAGACATTTATTGCAAACAGACACACCTCAGGTACACAAAGTAAAACAAACAAACTAAAAAACAGAATTAAAAAGACAGAAGACATAATTGGTCATGTAAAATGTCGCGGTGTGTCACTGTATTGCAAACGAAGGATAACACCGACAGTTTCCTATGTAGTTAGCAATACAAATTGCAAAATTATCCGGCGGCAAGTGTTTGTGTCTTAACGGGTTTTCACAAACTACTTCCTTTTAGTATCTTAAAAAAAAAGGTCATCATCATCAGCACACCTCTGCTCACCGTTGGGTATAGGCCTTTTAAATTAAAGGTACTTAATAGTACATTACTGCCGCGGTCTTTAATGGGTGTGTTTCTGGCGCGCTTTTGATGGCCGACAGAGCGCAGCGTAGCGCAGCTCAAGGCCTTCACAGCGTGGTCAGCATTGCAGCCCTTGATGGACAAGCTGGAATGAAGGCCGAGACCGAAGGTCGAGGCCTTTATAGCGCGGACAGCAAGGGCTGCAAAGATGACCAAGCTTGAGGGCCGAGAGCGTAGCTAAGCTAAGCTCGAGGCCATCATAGCGTGGCCAGAAGCGCACTCATTGCAGACCAAGGCTTGTATAGTGCTTTACTCAAACAATGCGAGTAATTTAAATAGAACCAGCTTACCTTTTGTCTTAGTTTACTTTCTGTTGATTTTTCATTCCGCAAACTTTTCGTAGATAAACTTGTATTTTTCCTTTGACTTCGGTGGCAATAGGTACCTTTAAATATCTTATTTGGCTTCCTTTTTATGTTCGGCGTTGTTAAACACATTGAATCGGAGGATTCGTTGCTTGAAGAGTTCACTTTTATTTACAACAAAAACAGCACGCACAGAAAAAATCACTTCGAACAACGCGCGAAGCGGCGAAAACAATATGGCCGCGCTTTTTTTTTCTATGCAATTTGTAGACTGCCAGCACCCAAACAGCCAAATTCTAAATAAATACTTTTTGTGCCTGACTTTTGAGTTCTAATTATGAAACAAAACTCGACATTAATGGATTTTCATACAGTTTTTCTGGCCGCAAAACACGACATTAATGAAATTCCATACAACTTTTCTGGCGCCTAATCAAAGTAGCCCGCAAGTCCTCCTTTGCTCAAAGAAGGTTGTCGAATTAATGACCACATTACGAGCTTTTTTGAGTAATAGTACATTACTGCCGCGATTTGTAATGAGTGCGTTTCTGGCGCGCTTTTGATGGCCAACGAGCGCAGCGTAGCGCAGCTCAAGGCCCTCACAGTGCGGTCAGCATTGCAGCCCTTGATGGACAAGTTGAAATGAAGGCCGAGACCGAAGGTCGAGGCCTTTATAGCGCGGCCAGCAAGGGCTGCAATGATGACCAAACTTGAGGGCCGAGAGCGTAGCTAAGCTAAGCTCGAGGCAATCATAGCGTGGCCAGAAGCGCACTCATTGCAGACCAAGGCTTGTATAGTGCTTTACTCAAACAATGCGAGTAATTAAAATATTAATTAGAATAGTAATTGAAATAGTAATTTAATTAGCTTACCATTTGTCGTAGATTTTCCATACCGCAAACTTTTTGTTCGTAAGCTTGCTTGTATTTTTCTTTTGACTTCGGTGGCAATAAATTTCCAATTACTAATTTCGCTTGCTTTTGAATGTCCGGCGGTATTAAACACATTAAATCCGAGGATTCGTCGCTTTGAGAGTTCACTTTTTCAACAAAAACACAGAAAAAAATCACTTCGAACAACGCGCGAAAAGTCGAAAACAATATGGCCGCGCTTTTTTTTTCTGTGCAATGTGTCGACTGCCAGTACCCATACAGCCCAATTCTAAATAAATACTTTTTGCACCTGATGTTTGAGTTCTATTTATGAAACAAAACTCGACATTAATGGATTTTCATACAGTTTTTCTGGCCGCAAAACACGACATTAATGAAATTCCATACAACTTTTCTGGCGCCTAATCCAAGTAGCCCGCAAGTCCGACTTTGCTCAAAGAAGGTTGTCGAATTAATGTCCACATTACGAGCTTTTTTGAGTAATAGTATATTTCATTACAAGTGTGGAAAGGCTGTCATTGCAACGAGTTCCGACAAATGGCTACCCGAGCCGAGGCGCAGCCGAAGGCGAGGGTTGACAGTCGGAACAAGTTGCAATGACGGTTCCGCACGTGTACTGAACGACTATTTTTAATACAGTTGCGAAAAAATGAAGCAATTTAATAAAATAATAAAAACACAATAAACTCAACTAACTTGACATTTTTGACTTTTCCGGTAAAATGTTCTCCGAAGCATTTTGTGCAATTATACTGAGTTCCGGTGGTGTTCATTTAAAAAAACTAAGGTCGAAATTACTCATTTTGTGCAACAAACAACTAAACTCGCGAAGAAAATTTCTGAAAAATCAAAATGGCGCCAACCGTAGAATATAAGCAGAGTTTTTTTTTTCTTCACCCATTCTGGTAGGCAAAGGCAACTATGCCCATACAGCCAAGTCTTCAGTAGAAGTTTTTTATTGATATGAAATGAAAATGAAATTTAATGAGATGAAATTAAATGAAACCTAACCAAACTCATTCAATCAAATCATTAAATCTGATATTGAAACAAATTAGTAGCTTCTTTTTAGAAATATACGTATTTGCATGAATCATAAAAACTTTTTTTGTAAAAACTTCATGGTTGGTTTTACTTTTTAATAGACATTATTTTGACAGTTGGGAAAGAGAACGCACTAGTGCGGGAAAGGTAAAAAAAAAGCACGCGTGTGTAATAGCCCACATCCCGAACGCTATACGTCCCTGCAATACGCCACTTTTTGAGCAACTGTATTAAAAATTATTTTCCGGCCTCTTTTAACGATTGACATTCGTTTTTCAGAGAATATGACACAGTAGCCGCGGAATTAAACCCAGAGGAGGCCCAAGCTGGGTTGAATCTTGATGAAAAGGAGTTGGAAACAAAAGAAGAAGAACTCAAGACCCTTGATGCTAAGGTAAATGCACTGAGAAGCTTTAGAAACATTCAGCGCTAAATTACACAATAGCTGTCACACTATCGCTGCTCTACACTAATCAAACACACTAGGGCGCTTGTCCACCGCACCGATTTGATCCGATATTTTATCGCACCGACATTTACTACTATTAAATGTATATTGGATCGGATCGGTGCGGTGGACGCCCTTAGGGTAAAAATATTTGACAAAAGCAGAATCTATGGTTGCCATATTAGGCCGTGACATGTGCGCGTGATGGGAGATAGCCTTTGTCGCGTAGTGACAGCTTTATCGCAACTGAGACCATGGAAAAGCCCCGAAGCGTTTTTCACACAGGGATAACGCAAGAGTGCCATAACACTTTCGTATACCAAGAAATACTAGGCCACTAAGTCTTGGTACGATCGAGGGCAAATGTGTAAATTAAAAAAATATAAAAACCGTTTTAGTGCCAGAAAAAAAATACAATGTTTTTACAATATCCACTGTATACATACTAACTCTTTTTACAGGGTGTAACCTGCTGGTCGACATAATGAAAAATCTGCAAAAAAAAGTTGAAAAACAAAACTTTTTTTTTATAACCTCAAAATTGTAAAATTTTCAAACTTTTTTGTTTTTGGATTTAGCTCCAATTAAAAAATATGGTTGTTTGCTTAGCTGTATTTTAACAGCTTCAGGCTGTTTAAACATAGTGAAAGTCTATGGAAACGGTATTCTAAAAATACTTTTCTCCCGTCACAGCTCATACATTTTAATTATTTGAAAATCAACGCAGCGTCATAGAGCTAAAAAAATATTTTGGTTGTGATCCCTATCATCAGGTACCATGACCCTGTTAAAAGAGTTAGCATCTTTTGTAACACCTTGTATACTTGACTTGACTTAAATCCTGTTATCCCTCAAGAGGGAGATAGGGCTCGAAGAAGTTTTCTCCACTTGGGACGATCTTACGCGGGACTGTAAATACATGCAGTGTAAATATTTCCATACTGAACCCCATCTCGTTTTCAGATCTCCAAGCTCCAGAAGCAGAGCACCAAGATAAAGGAGCGGGACATGATCCAGGAGCAGTTCAACAACAAAGAGAAACAGTTGACAGTTCTGCAGAACAAACACAGGTCCGCCCTGACGGAGTTGCTCGGCGAAATGCCCGAGAAGAACTTCGCAATGAGCGTCAAGAAGGTCGAGGTCGAGACGGCCTCGCAGGTCGACGCTATCAAGAAGAAAATGAAGGAGAAACAAACTGAGGTAATGAAGCAACTACCCTGTATTATCTAAAATATCCACCGTAAAAATAACCGTTTTTAAATGAACAAAAAAAAAAAAAACAATAAAAGCGGTTTTCGAGTGTTTTGACGCTCGGATGTTGAGTGGAATTTTTAGATAATACTGGTCGGCAAGGCGATTAACGTTTTAATTTTGCCTTTGACATCTTGCTTTACCGTGGCAAAATAAAAGTAAAAAACATTTATCGCGATGTGGCGCCGTCGAGGTTGGGAGCTAACCAGCGATAATTACAGACGATAATTACATGCAATATACATAAACATACAACAAAAAAACTCTATGCTAACTGTTGAAACTGAATATTTTAAATCATTTATTGGATTGGATGGATATATGTAGATACTTATGTTTAAGAATTATTAGTATAATGAGCGCTACGCCAACAAGCTGCTCTGCAGTTTGGCGATTTTTTAAAAACTTTTTGTGTTATTGTAATACCTACCATAAATAAAGAACATACTAATAAATTTGCTAAAATATGAAACTTCCTTTCCAGTTGACTCGGGCCGAGGCGAACCGCAAGAACTTCCGCGAACAACTGACTGACAAGCGAGCGGAGCTCACGACAGCCGAAGATCGCATGTACAAGGCGTGCGGCACACAGAGCTATGAGGCCACTCTCACCAAGCTCAACACCACCGTTGAAAAACTACAGGTACTGTTGGGTTTCTTACTGTGGCATACTCTAAACCTGTTCCAGGCACTACACAATCTGATTGGTTCACCCATCTAATAAGTAGGTGCAACTGGACGCTGTAAAAATCATCTAACAGATGCAACAAGCGTAAGTTTTACTTTGCTGACTCAGATATCCAAGTGGATCTTCCCATTGACCAATGATCAGGCTGTCCTCTGACCTGTGCGACCGTCCAATATTTTATGTGACTCCCGTAAACTACATAAGTAAAAACATCCGCGAACCGCAAGAACTTCCGCGAACAACTGACTGACAAGCGAGCAGAGTTCACGGCGGCCCAGGATCGCATGTACAAGGCGTGCGGCACACAGAGCTATGAGGCCACTCTCACCAAGCTCAACACCACCGTTGAAAAACTACAGGTACTGTTGGGTTACTTACTGCAGCATGATGATGATAATATCCTTTTATCCCTTATCAGAGACAAAGGGCTCAAAGATGAAATCTAAATTTTTCGCGGTCTTGCGCGGAAGCCTCTTCCAGCCGAGTCCAGTAGATGCAGCCTCTTTGTCAACTCAGCGCCTCCAGGTAGTGCGGGGGTGGCCCGGCCGTCTCTTGCCATTAGCTTGCCACGTCTGTCATTGTTTTCTCCCTAACGCGTGTCCGATCCATCGCCATTTCCTTTCGAATTTATTTGTGTAATGGCTTTTGACCAGTCAGCTCCCTTAATCTTACATTGGATATGTTCGTGGCCAGTAAACTCCAATTATGCGCCTCACAAACTCATACTCTACATAAAAACCCGTCCCAGGCACTGCACCGTACGATTGGTTCACCGGACGCTGTAAAAATCATCTAACAGATGCAACAAGCGTTAGAATTACCATGCTGACTCAGATATCCAAGTGGATCTTCCCATTGACCAACGCTCAGTCTGTCCTCTGTCCTGTGCGACCGTCCTATATTTTATGTGTCTTCCGTAAACTACAGAAGTAAAAACATCCGCGAACACTGCTGGCAAAGGCCTCCCCTTTTTTCCTCCATTCCTCCCTATCTTGAGGCACGTCTTGCCACCCCGGCAAAAAGCAGGTCGTCCTGCTATCTCCGTCTCGGTCTGCCGCGGTGCCGGTGTCCATCATGAGGCCTAAGGCCTTTGCATCTTCGTAATGAGATGATTTATACAGCGTCCAGAGGCACCTTCACTCTCACTAGATGGGTGAAGAGACCACTCGGCGCTGCAGTACCTGGGACATTGTTTTAGATGGAATAGGTTTGCCCAGCACCTATCTATACTATACCATCCAGACTGCTTAAACATGTGGAATCCAGTAAAAATAAATAGAAGACGTTATTATAATACACACTCACGAACAAAACGTTGTTCCAGGAGGAGCACAGTCTACTGCAGTCGACCGTGTACGTCGCTAACAGATACAAGGAGCAACTGAAGGAGAACAACAGTTGCCCGCTGTGCAGTCGCGGATTTGAGGCACAGAATGAGGTATGTTATACTCTGAATAAAGTTTTGATCCTTGACTCAAAGCCGCGTTTTCAACTTTGATGAGTAGAGCACTCATCAAAGTTGAAAGTTGAAAGTTTTCATCCCATCAGAGTGCACTTGAATGAAAACTACCAATCAGAAGCTTAATGACTTTGACGACGGACTTTGTCAAAGCGCACTTTTACAGTGAAAACGCGGCTTTAGTCGGTCAGTTTTTACTATTGAAGGCTCTTACAAAACTTCATACCGCGGATCTCATCCAAAGTTTTACTTTTAGCGATGACACAACCATTGTATTACGAATAGCTCAATGAAATATTAAGGCTAACATCGCAGGATTAGAATTAGTTTATGTCTGCGTTTGAGGTTAACATCGCAGGAGTAGAATATCTTCGGCGAACATTAACAAAAACCGAGTTTACAAGGCCGAAAGATTCCATCTGTAGACTAACCCCTGCTTAATTAATAGGATAAAATAAAATCTCCATTTGAAATAATACCCTAAAATAAACCCTCCACACTAATCCATAATAATTCACGAACGAACTTGAGAAATGTTTTATTTTATTACAAACATGGCCGTCGGTTTCGGCTACTTTTGCTATCGAGCTATGAAAGTGGAGATAGAAACCGAGCCTACACTAACGCCGCGTTTTCACAATCAAATCAAAGTAAATAAAACCAAATGAGCCATCCAAGAAAACGAACGTTTCTGATTGGTCGATTCCATCCGAGCCAGAGAAAAGCTCGCTAAAATGGAAAAGCTTGTTTCTGGCTCGGATGGAATCGACCAATCAGAAGCAGAAAACGCGGCTTTAGCGTGTTGGCCCTTTTGGCGAGAAAAATGAGTTTTTTTTTTACTTCAATTTCGGAAGACTACTTTCGGTTCTCATTCAGTGACTTTAATATCTCGTCCATTCCCAGGTGACGGACCTGATCCAAGAGCTGGAGACCAAAGTGATGAACATCCCCGCGAAGCTGGAGAAGACCTCCGAGGAGCTGCAGAAGGCCTCCGCCAAGAAGGACGACCTGCTCGGCCTCAAGACCCTCAACGAAAAGATCACGCAGCTCAAGGAGAAGGGCATCCCGCAGCTCGAGACGCGGATGAGCGACGCTGATACGGTACGTGGCTATAGGAGTTTCAAACCTAATCATCAGGGATAAGGCTGAGTTCACACCAAACTGACTGTCAGCCCCCGAAAGTGAGCGAGCGTTACGCAGTTTATTGTATTTCCATACATATTCACTTTTTCGTTCACACCTAACCAACAATATGTTATTCCGTTATTATTAGCCTGCCTGCTCACTTTCGGCGGCTGACTATACGTTTGGTTTGAACACAGCCTAAGATTCTTATGAAAACGCCGCCAGCGCAACGCATAGATATGCATCGAGCGTTTTCGTCACGCGTCGAGTAGCGCTATCAACTTGATGACACGCAATAGTTTTGGAAAGGACAGAGGTATGATAGTTTTCTATTAGTTGATGCGTGAACCTAGTCCTGCGGCTTAGTTGGCTCCACACGTATTGACTCGTCTTTCCTGTGGGCTAGGCCGACTTAGCCTTTTGGTGGTAAGAATAATGAAAGCCACTCGTGCTCTGAACCAGTGGCGGTTCCAGGATTTTGGTTTGGGAAGGGGGCTTGAACCCAAGATTTTGGTTTGGGGGGGGGCTTGAACCCATGAGCGTAGGTTTTCAAGATAAAAAAGTGTACAAAATTTATTTTGATAGAGGGTCTCAGATGCTTTTGGGGGGGGGTCAAGCCCCCTTAGCCCCCCCCCCCCCCCCCCCTCCCCCTAAATCCGCTACTGCTCTGAACCACACTACTTCACGTGTAGTTAGTAGTAAAAAACTATATCTATGGTCTGTTTTATTTTCTGCAGAAAATCGCCGAGCTCACGGAGGGTATCGAGGAGTGCAAGACGACGATAGTGGAGCCGGAGCGCAAGCTGCAGGCCGCCAAGCAGATCCACGCGGAGTGCAAGCTGCTCGACATCTACACGCACGAGATGGCCACCATTACCAAGAACGTGAGTTGAAAGAAGTTACACTAGTCGTTTGCCCCCATTTCTAAGAACGTGAGTTGAAAGAAGTTACACTAGTCGTTTGACCCCATTACTAAGAACGTAAGTTGAAAGAAGTTACACTAGTTGTTTGCCCCCATTACTAAGAACGTGAGTTGAAAGAAGTTACACTAGTCGTTTGCCCCCATTTCTAAGAACGTGAGTTGAAAGAAGTTACACTAGTCGTTTGACCCCATTACTAAGAACGTAAGTTGAAAGAAGTTACACTAGTTGTTTGCCCCCATTACTAAGAACGTGAGTTGAAAGAAGTTACACTAGTCGTTTGCCCCCATTTCTAAGAACGTGAGTTGAAAGAAGTTACACTAGTCGTTTGACCCCATTACTAAGAACGTAAGTTGAAAGAAGTTACACTAGTCGTTTGCCCCCATTACTAAGAACGTGAGTTGAAAGAAGTTACACTAGTCGTTTGACCGCATTACTAAGAATGTTAGTTGAAAGAAGTTACAATAGTCGTTTGACCTCATTACTAAGAACGTAAGTTGAAAGAAGTTACACTAGTCGTTTGTCCCCATTACTAAGAACGTGAGTTGAAAGAAGTTACAATAGTCGTTTGCCACTATTTCTAAGAACGTGAGTT
The DNA here is from genome assembly GCA_949319315.1 of Zelleria hepariella. NCBI lineage: Eukaryota > Metazoa > Arthropoda > Insecta > Lepidoptera > Yponomeutidae > Zelleria > Zelleria hepariella. The sequence continues at coordinate 7,967,637 of OX439395.1, forward strand.
AAAAGAAGTTACACTAGTCTTTTGACCCCATTACTAAGAACGTAAGTTGAAAGAAGTTACGCTAGTCGTTTGCCCCCATTACTAAGAACGTGAGTTGAAAGAAGTTACACTAGTCGTTTGACCTCATTACTAAGAACGTAAGTTGAAAGAAGTTACACTAGTCGTTTGCCCCCATTACTAAGAACGTGAGTTGAAAGAAGTTACACTAGTCGTTTGACCCCATTACTAAGAACGTTAGTTGAAAGAAGTTACACTAGTCGTTTGTCCCCATTACTAAGAACGTGAGTTGAAAGAAGTTACACTAGTCGTTTGCCCCCATTTCTAAGAACGTGAGTTGAAAGAAGTTACACTAGTCGTTACACTGTGAACTCGCGACCACAGTTACAGATGTGTAACTTTTTGCTAACACCATTCGCGCAGGCGCGCGGGCTTTGCATATAAACTCTACCTACAGTGTTCAATCTTTATTTTTGACCGTACCCTAAGAGGACCGATTGCGAGGATGACTAGTTGCTAAGTTGACCGATCAAGAAGTTGATTGCGAAGTTTGCCGATTACGAAGTCGCGAAAAATAGTGGACGGTTTGCTAAGTTGGCCAAGGCCCGGGGCATAGTAAATTAGCAACTGTTGTGCATTTTTTTGCGCGCGGGCGATTTACTATGCACGTCGCCTTAAGCGAACAAATGGTACAACCCAATATCTCTGCAACCCCTCGACCGATTTGGCTCATGTTCAAACTTAAAAAATATTATAATTTCCTTTACCCGCCTACCAAATTTGGAGACGGTTGGACCAAATTTACTCAAGTTATCGTCGAAGGAACATTCATACAAACGTCGGATTGTTCAAGTAGACTCGGAGAACTTCTCTCGCTTCGCTCGCTCGTTCAATAATGATGACTTCTCTCCTTCGCAGCTCGACAAAATCAAGGAGACGTGCTCGGGCTTCGAGTCGGACCTGACTCTGGACGAGGCCGTCGCCCAGCAGGCCGACTTGAGGACCAAGGTCACCGCCCTGCGGGTGAAGGTCAAGACCGCGCAGAGCAAGCTCAACCTGCATAACAAGAAGCTGCAAAGACTGGCAGACGCCAAGAACAAACTCAAGGAGCAGATGCTCAATATGCAAAAGAAGGTTTGTACATTGACACCCCTTTTTGTTCGATTGACGTCTTTATGCCGCGCGCGATAAGAACTACCGCGGGGTATCCTAGCTGACTGTTCTTAGCTTGTTGTATATGTGGGACGCCTGTGCTTTGAGTGCAAGCTCGACCTGTATAACAAGAAGCAGAGACTGGCAGACGACAAGAACAAACTCAAGGAGCAGATGCTCAATATGCAGAAGAAGGTTTGTACAGACAGTGATTAGTGATTCGTCAAGCGAGACAAGACAAAACAACTTCGATATCGAGACTTTCTTCAGACAATTGAGCATCGATCTGTGTTGGTGCACGATCCTGACAGGCGAGCGAAAATCTTGTCTCGATCTTATTTTTATGACATCTTGATTTCGAGATTTCGATTGTTCATGTTATTCATATCAATCAAAATCGACCCACTATAAAGGTTTGTATAATCTCTGTCATGTCAAAAACTTATAGCTGTCAGAATTCGACGGAATAAAAATTTGAGTTTAAAAATAAATAGTTCGAGATTCTCGAACAGTCTCGCTTGTTCGTTGACTTATTTAATATCGAAACATGGATTGAACTTCGAATCAAACTATCGAGACAAACTCAAGGAGCAGATGCCAAGAACAAACTCAAGGAGCAGATGCCAAGAACAAACTCAAGGAGCAGATGCCAAGAACAAACTCAAGGAGCAGATGCTCAATATGCAAAAGAAGGTTTGTACAGTGATACCCCTTTTTGTTCGATTGACGTCTTTATGCCGCGCGCGATAAGAACTACCGCGGGGTATCCTAGCTGACTGTTCTTAGCTTGTTGAATATTTGAAACGCCTGTGCTTGATCTTACTTCTCGCGAAACTCCGAACGTAATAGCGTGAGGAATCTTGTTAAACTGAGACTCTGATTAAATATCAGAACTGTGACAGATGTATGAGAGGTTCAATCAAGAGTGACTAATAATTCGAAGTTTCTCGCTTTACTAAAGCTAAATCAGTTTGGGAACTCGATGAAAAAGACATCCATTTCTTCAAGCCCTAGGATTTACAAGTCTTTAAGTCAAGTCAAACCTGAGTCAAACCAATGTTTTCATTGTATCCTGGCTCCCAGACCAGGCTCTTTCCAGTAGGTCTTGTAAGAACATTATTCCTTGTTGACACTTAACTAGTGGTTCGCCCCGAAACGGTGAATAGAATAGAATAATCATTTATTTAGACACCACAACACACACATAAATTCAATAATTGATACAGGTAGCAACACATTAAATTAAAATATATCAGACCAAACATAAAACAGATTAGGGTACCTACCTATAGTTCGGGTGACAGCGTGTACTGTAGTGTCCAAAAGGGTCACTGACTCAGCATGTGTCAACAGGTGAACACGCGACCCCATATATCCGCAAACCCTCGACCGATTATGCTCATGTTCGAACTTAAAAATTCTCCTTCCCTCATTTACCCGCCTACCAATTTTCATGACGTTCCGACTTTTACTCAAGTTATCGTCGAACAAACATTCATAAATCGCTTTGCTCGCTCGTTCAAATATTTATTTTAAATCTCCCAGGTACAGGAGCTATGCAACCTGGAGGAGGCCCTTACCCAATTCGAGGAGAACCTGGTGAAATACGAGGCAGAGCTGGTGGAGCTGAAGGGTGGTCAGGAGCCGCTCGACGCGCAGCTCAAGGAGAAACAACAGGTCAAGGCCGATGCTGTCGCCAAGAACAGGTGAGAACCAGGGACTGAAGAGATACCTTTAGTAAAGTGGTTCCTAACCTGGGGGTAATTACCCCCGTAGGGGTAAAATAGCTTTTCTGCCGGGGTAATACGCAAAGTAGCACTCCTACCGCGAGTGGCAGTACAAGGTGTCCACTTTTATTGATATTCTTTAAGATTAAAGTAGGTGATTTTACGGGCGCGCTTCGTGCGCTCTTTTATTTGATAAACAACAGAGGAGATATATTGCCGTTTTAGAGCGAACATAAAGTCGAAAACTTTACAATTTTAATAAAAACCAGCCTTCAAATAATCATAATCACATTATTGAAAAAAAATAATGTTGCGTTCAAATGTAAGACATTAATTAACTACGTACTATTGTTAACTTGGACATTTCGAAGGGGGTGAGATCAGCTTGGAGGTCAAAGGGGTGGCGAGACTGAAAAGGTTAGGAACCACTGCTTTAGTACCTTTAGTACTGTGAAAGTAAGGAGTTGCTTAACCAAGACATTGAACTTTCCTTCACTAACTACTCTTGCACGTAGACCAGGGGCCTGAGTCTGTAACGCAATGGTGCCAAAATGGGCTCCCAGTTGACGGCTTCAATTAAGATTTATTGATGCTGTCGGTCCTTTTAATGTTTTGTAGTGCAGAAAAGAATATTCTGATTCTACAGGGTGTACTGTAAGTCGATAGCGGAACTTAGTAGTGAAAAAAATATCAGCTGTTTCATACATTTGGCGCAGTACTGAGTCGACCTTTTGTATGGAACAGCAGATATTTTTTTCACTCCATTTTTTTCGCCACCTAATACAAGTTGTTTGTATTGATCAGTAGATAGCCCACTTAAAGTTCCGCTATCGACTTAGAGTGCACCCTGTAGTTCTAAAGGATTAATTAGCTGGTTGTAGGAGAAAAACGAGGAAACCCCGGTTTTGTCCTTCTACTGGGACCGTAAGATCGTCCGACCGAGAGTCAGATCAAGGCTGATGTCGTTGCCTAAAACAGGTAAGGCGTCGATGCAGCCAGGCTCGCATCAGCACGCATAAATTAACCCGATATTAGAAGGCACTAGGCGCAAAAATTGTAAGCTGTGCCGGAATCTATGCGCCGGTCACTCCGCTCGCTTGTTTTGTTCGAGCGCGCGACGTCAGAGCGACGAGACACAGCCCAGCACGTTCAACCGCCATTTCCGCCAAAAACGCTGCATACATTATCTGCAATAGATGCAATGCAAATGCCTTAGGCCCAGAACAGACGGTGAAACGCAACTGGAACCTCAAGTTGAATCGGTTAATTACCAAAAAGTATAAGTCAATCAACTTTAAATGGCTAGATTTTATTCTAAATGGCACATAAAAAGCTTTTAACTTAAAAATTAGAAGATTTTTTTTTATTTTTTTATTTTATATATTTTTTTTTTTTCAAAATGTAGTACATGCAAAAGAAAACAAGCATTATCTTATTTTAGCATGCACTGATGTGTAGGTATAAAAGGGATGCGAACATTTATGCACTCCATACTAGAGTTATCCGTATCATGGAGAACATATGTTTTTTCAGCTAAATATTGCCTAGTTAAATATAATGTTAATGTAGATAATACAAAGTTTGTATGTACCAGCATATTGTTAGATAAAAATAAACTCATTGTATATGTACGATTTTTGTAATTTGCGATATTTGTAATGTTAGTACGTTAGAAGAGCTTGACTTGTTAGCTTTAGTAAATAACCGATTCAGTTACTTAAAGTTTAATTTGAGATTCTGCCATAGACTCCTAAGAGAGACCGCACATGGCGCAACCATTTTGAAACCGAAAGAGAGTTTGCAGTTGCGTTTCACCGTCTGTTCTGGGCCTAAGTGACTATTTTGTTCCCAGGGCCGCCGTAGACGTCAAGAGGGCTTACATCGCCAAAATCGACTCCTCCTTCGACAAAGTGAAGACGATCATCAAAGAGATAAAGCAGCACGAGGAGAGGAACGTGCAGCGCGAGATGGAAAAGATCCAGGAAGCGAACGAGAAGATTATGGAGAAGAAGATACAGGCCATGAAGGACCGAGATGAAGTCACGAAGCGGATCGAGGTCCTCAAGGATGAGTTGGCCAAGCAAGAGGTGAGATATCCACGCCAGATGTAATTTGTGTGACTAATGCCCGATTTCACCAACTATACTTAATTTTTAAGAACTTCTTTAACTTTTTAAGAAGTCCTTAGCGTATTTTTTTAGAAACAAAGATATGCTAAGGACTTCTTAAAAAAGTTAAAAAAGTTCTTAAAAAATAAGTATACTTGGTGAAATTGGGCATAAGGAGCACAATGTCACGTTAAAAGTTTCAGCCCATTATTGGCTATCGCCATCTTGCTTTACTTCACCGCGTGAAGCGAGATGCGGCTGCCCGATAGTAGGATAAAACTTGAAGTTGGGTTGAGAATGGGTAATTTATCTTGAAGTTGGGTTGAGAATCAGGTAGAGAAGTTCAAGATAAAAGTTTTATCCCACTATCGGGTAGGGGCATCTCGCTTCACGCCGTGAAGTAAAGCAAGATGGCGAAAGCCGATAATGGGATACAACTTTTATCGTGACATTGTGCTCCCACTAGCTGCGCTTATGGCTTTGTTTATATCTATCTATCTGTGATTGTTATCCCACGAAAGTTTGTGGGAAGGTGAGTGTGTGTGTGTATTTTTTTACTCTTTCATGCTGAAATGGCTGGGGGATTTGGTTGTTTGAGGCTTAGACAACAGAATGGCACATAATAATATGCTATAGATTTCCAGCATATCGTCTGGGCTGATATCCATAACGGGAAAAAGTCTATGGCCCGGTTTCTGAGTTGAGAATTTTGCTAAGCAAATGGGTAAGTATCGTCCTGTCTCTGCAGATTTCTTACAAAAGAGCGTGACAGAGCGAACCCATTTGCTTAGCGAATTTCTCAATTCAGAAACCGGCAGTACGTCTGCGCGGACAAAGACCTGGGAAAAAGGTTGTGTGAAATATTTGTTTCACATCTTTATTCTCTCCCCGTCCAGATCTACAAGCGCGACCTGGACGACAACCTAAAGCTCCGGAAGGCGCAAACAGAAGCCACGACCCTCACCAAGGACCTGGCCGACGTCGAGGAGAAGATGAGCGGCGTCGACACCGAGATGCTCAACGAGAAGGAACCCCTTATGGTGAAGGAGCACCAGCTGTTCAAGGAGAAGATGACCACCGAGGGCAGGCTTGATGAACTCAAGGTGAGTGGATTGGATAAAGATTTCTGGTTACTGGCCGGGGGCTTAATTATTGTCTAACTTTTGAATCTATCGCGATCCCTTTCAATGGTATCAGGATCATGATCGTGATTGCGACTTTTAATGGAATTGTCTAAGTTTTAAATCACAATCGCTAACAGAATGAATGATATTGAGTGAACGATTTTGCTATTTTCTTCACTCAATAGCCTTCAAAATCGAGTCGCAATCCCTATTGAGTGAGCAAAATTTTGGGGTTGATTTTTGAATCTGAATACGCACTTTTACAAGCCTTTACAAACCTTCCTGGGGTGAATGGTGTCTCGATAAACGATATCGACTGGCGCCATCTTGTTTTAATTTTGACCACGTAAAGAAAGATGGCGGTAATAAGGGGTTAGATGTGATAAGTGTACCACTATATATTTTTTAAACTGAATGGTCAAGAACATTCCTCGGGAACGTCGAAGGAGTGCCGTTTCTTCGAGATTTTCTTAGATAGTTGCATTGCCGAGTGACTTGCCAAAGCATTGAAGTCTTCTTTTATTTCATATTGACATTTCTTACACAGGATCGCCTCAAGTACAGCAAGATAGAACTAATGAAGTCCCAAAACAAAAACATCGAGCAAAAGTACCGGGAGAAGTTCTACGAGCTTCTCATTACGAGAGCCATGGACAAGGACCTGAAGGACTATTCGATAGCCCTGGAGAAATGTGTGATGGAATTCCACAGGGAGAAAATGGAGAATATTAACCTTATCATAAGGTGAGGGGACTCAAAATTGTTGTGTTATTTATCGTCAATGCAAATGATGTTTAGTTCTGCAGGGCTTTTACAATGTCACGCGACGACTTCCTGTTCTGCTAGTGACTTCAAAATGATTGTGACTGTTACAATAGATGTGATTTATTGTTTCAGGGAAATGTGGAGAAAGATCTACAGGGGCAACGATATTGATTACATCGAGATAAAGACCGAAAGCAGTATGACTGGAGACGGCGACCGGAGGAAGTACGACTACAGGTGAGCCAACAGTTTGCATGTACTTAATAATGTTTTGACAAATAAATAAACAATGACCAACTAAAAATACAAAAAAAAAGGTGAGCCAATGAGTCATAAAATCTAATCTTAGGCCTTTCCATCCACACTAGATGGTTGAAGTGACCACTCGGACGCTGCAGCTAACCTGCAAACCTTTTCACAAATTAACACAACAGCAAATCTTAAATCATCTCTTACTGAACCGTAGTGGGTCTTGGTCAGACACAAGAAGTGTCCTTGCTTAGTTGTCTGCCTGTAGTAAGTGGCCTTGCCAACTTCATCCCTCCAGCGGTATTTGGGATGGCCAACTGGGCCCTTAGCCTGTAACACAATGGTGCCAAAATGGGCTTCCAGTTGACGGTTTTAATTCCGATTTATTGATGCTGTCGGTCCTTTTTGGTAAATAAACTTATTGTATTGTATTGTATTGTATTGTATTTTAATGTCATTGTAGTACAGCAAAGAATATTATGAGTCTAATTCTAGAGGATTAGTTCGCTGGTTGTAGGAGAACAACGAAAAACTCCCGGTTTTGTCCTTCTACCTAGGACGCCATTGATACGCCATTGTGTTACAGGCTAAGGCCCCTGGCCTTCGACGGCTTGGTACTCAAAGGTACGCCCTCTTGACTGCCCCATCCTTTCTAGGTGACCAAGCCAAAGCAGTCATACAATTGAATCTTCTCTAATGTTTTGGTATCATGCACCGAACTAAATCCCATAGAATCCGCATTACGTATAAAATCACAATAAAAACTTGTCCCCACAGAAACAAATGATATCAGCAATAGAACAATACGAAACATCATTTCGACCATACGTCTAATATTCGAATGTCAACCTTATTGCATTAGTGTAATAAGCTCCCAAAGGCAGTTTGGACATCTATTTTTCCAGACACATTTCAGAGTTCTATGTTGTATCTAGTTTTATCCTTGATCGAAGGTATCATGTTTCAGAGTTGTCCAGTGCAAAAACGGGGTCGAGATCGACATGCGGGGAAGATGCAGCGCCGGTCAGAAAGTCTTAGCTTGCCTCATTATTCGATTGGCGCTCGCCGAAACGTTTAGCTCAAGGTAAAGAAATGTAGAATTCTCAACGTAGTAGACTCATGCATGTAGACCAGTGGTTCTTAAGGTGGAAACTTAGACCGGCTGTTGCCAACTTTTGCTCACTAGCGGCGCTGGGGTGCACACATGCACAAAGTAACGTGGTTTTTAGATTTATCAATATTTATCGCTTTTATTTCAAACTATCCTTCCGTTCGCGAGCATTGTTATGCAATTGAAGTATTAGGGAAGAAAAAAATATAATTAACATGCTGTATTTTCCAAGTTCTGGTCTACGACAATTTTATCTTCCATCCATTCACTCACACATACAAACAAAAACATCTGAAGTAAATACTGACCAGGAACTAAGACACCTGGCCCAGTAGTAGATTGTATGTAGCGAGGTCTCTTGAACTTTTGACAGGTGATGACCAACAATCAAGATCCCTGACCACATAGTGGATTGTATGTAGCGAGGTGTTTTAGTTACTGGACAAAGAATGTCTCGTTATAATATCAAAGAGTTGAAAACCCTCATTGGTAATAACCGCTACAGAAGAGGATCGAATATCCTCCTTGGTAGGTCCCTCATACCTATTTATCTAGGCGCAATAAAATTAAACTGTGCACTTGAAAAAAATTAAATGTCACACAGTTTTTCACAACAAACATGGTGAAATCAGTTGATATAATGGACTTTACTTGGATATATTCTCACTTATGAGTGAACTAGTGACTATCACGGGAGTGGTCACAGGAGTAATTTCCATTTTTAAAGAGTATAATTTCAATCAGACTTGTGTCGCGAATGCAATCGACAACGAAATACTTATCGCGTACTAGAAGACTTTGGCCTTCCCAAGGATTTGGAGGATACATCATTCAAGGAAATAATTGTTTGGTTGCGTACCCAGTACCTAGGTAACTACTAACAATTTCTACAAGGAGAGTATCGAGAGAGACCAAAATGTTTTAGAGAACAACAAGACTAGGAGGAAAAGCTATTCACAGAAGACTTCCTGCCTCACTTCCAACAGCCCCATATATTGGGAATACTTCGGCGGCAGTCTTCGTCCTAAAATCTGCTGGAGAATACAGGCTTACTTATAGAAAATTATGGTTTCAAGCTATTGGATGGAATGTTAGACTACTCAAATAAAGATTTTATTATTGCGCATGTTTTTATCATTTATTGAACATCTAGGTAACATAGGTAAATACGCTATACTTAGTATAAATAAAGGCCTTTGCATCTACGTAATGAGATGATTTATGATTTATGCAGCATCTCATACTTAGTATAAATAGCTTGCAGCAAGCACTGATTCAATACGAAATGTAGGCTTTTTTTTATATTTTTCAATCCGTGGGATCAAGTTTAGTAGAATGGGACCATTCCATTTTCCCCCACCAGAGTTCCCCCACTGGTGGGGGAAAATGGAATCGCTCAAAAAAATATTCCATTTTCCCCCACCAGCTATTTATAGACAAGATTATTATTGGCGAGGCCGACTCCATTACACAATAGCCTAATTTTATTATTAATCGGCATAAGTAAAACTAATTTGTTAACTTTCCTAATTCGATTCGACTGGAAATTTTTGGGAGAGGCCTATGTTCAGAAATGGACCAACAGAGGCTGCCAATGATGATGATGAAGTTGACTAATTCGATAATTTGTATTTAAAAAAAAATTGGTATCTTATGGCATTTAACATAACAACAGTCAACGTTATTAAAATAGTACAAAATAACACAAAGACCGCTTATAAATTATTCTGAATAATCCTTTATAAAAAATATAAAGGTTGGCCCAAACATAGACGTCAGCCATTATTTGGGTTTTTTTGAAAAAAAAAAACCTAGCATTGGATTTTATTTTGTAACTTTTTGTTCTTTTGATTTTTTAGCAATGTTTTTTATTCTTTAGAGTCTCAGATAAATTATCCATCACCAAAAAAATAATTATCAGCTATTTTTTGTATTATTCTGAAGAATGAGGATTTGGAAAAGTTTTTGAAATCAATAGAAAGTCCTTCAGACCTCTACTTATTTTTTTCCCCATACTAACTATGTCAGTGATGTTTTCTCAAAAACAACATTTTGGTCTTTGTATCGAAATTGCGGTATCTTCTAAAAGTCAAAAAAATAATAGCTGATCATTATTTTTTTAAGATAAATTATCTGAGTCTCTAAAACATTAAAAATAATTCTGAAAAGTGAACGGAAAAAAAGTTACAAAATAAAATCTAATACTAGATAATTTTTTTCAAAAAACCTTAAGAGCCACAAAACTTCTAAACGACAAAAAATGGCTGAACAGTGAACATACATGGGGGTGATTCGGGTAGCCCACGGCGTCAGCTATCTAGATTTTTTCGCTTGACGTCTATGTTTGGGCCACCCTGTATATCATTTATGAATAAGTATGCTTGTTATAGCTTTGTTATTTAAAAATCTTTACAAAACATTAATATTAAACAAATAATTCAAGTCATCGCTTTCTTGATTTAAATTAAAAATTAAAAAAAACCTAAACTATCGTTCGCTTGTGTCTATTCATGTCCATAGCCTAATCAGTCTATTATAATACTAAAATGTACTGATATGCAAATAGTAGTCACACGTAAGGTTTTAAAAGAAACGCTAAAAGTACCTAGCTATTCAAATTGAGGTTTAAATGTTAAAAACCATACCAATTTTATAGGGTGTTTCAGAATGGTCCTGTGACACTGAAAGGGCTCGCACGGAAGTTTGTAATGGAGATTTTATTTCAATTAATGGAGATATTAATAATAATAAAATCTTTTTTAAACATTTATAATAAGTTGAAAAAATTCACTCGGGGCAGGACTTAAACCCGCAACCTCTCGCATACCGTGCAGGCGCTCTACCAATTGAGCTACCGATTCAAGTAACTGTCGATGCGAATTTCTTCAACTAGTCTCCGTCAACTGGACGGGGGCGCCACCTGGTGTGATTAGTTTGCACTAATCTACACCAAGTCCTGCCCCGAGTGATTTTTTTCAACTTATTATAAATGTTTAAATTATTTCCTAGCACGGGTTACTGCTTTAGAAAAAACAAAAAGTGGTTAAATATCTTTTTTATTCAGATTACTGGGATCCATTGGGTTACAGACTAGTTTAAAATAAATAATAGTTTATAAGCAGGAAATATATCAGAAATAACTAAGCTCGCAAAGTTTGACTGTGCATCATTATTGTGAGTAACACATAACCCACGTAGCCAATTTATTTCTTCTTTTTTTCCCCGAGTGAATTTTTTTGTTCTGATAAAGTATATTTCATTTATTTTGAAAATTTAACTATTACTTTTTTAAATATAATGTTATGTTGACTCTAACGAAACAATAAGACTGGCTTCGCTCGCCAGTCATAGAGCCTTTCTGTAACAAAAGTTCTAACACTCTTTATTGGTTGCGGTTTTATTGATATTATTAAGCGATAAAAAAAAGAGCAAAATTATCTTATAAAAAATCAGTCTTATGGTTTCATTAAAGTCAACATAAAATTATATTTAAAAAAAGTAATTGTCAGATAATTTATCTATCTTCAAAAAAATAATGATCAGCTATGACTTTTAGAAGATACCGCAATTTTGATCCATAGTCCAAAAATGTTATTTTTGAGAAATCAACACTAAAATATTTAGTATGGGGAAAGAATTAAGATCTGTCCATAAACAGAACTCTGGAAATTAAATGGCAACAATATTTCATAGTAAATTTAATATGAAAAGTGCTCGGCTTTACTTTGAAAAATTGTTGCCATTTAATTTCTAGAGTTAATGGACAGACCATAGAGGTCTGAAGGACTTTCTTTTAATTTCAAAAACTTCCACAAAACCTTAGTGCTCAGAATAGTACAAAAAACCTGTCACTTTATGGGACTTTTATTCAAGTAATTCGCGATCAAAGTCGAAAGACTGGAGTTGGAAGAAATTTTATTTCAATAGATTTTTATTTTTTTTACTTTATTTGGACAATATTAATTGCAGGTAGGCTTAATATCGCCTGTCAGCATGGCTTGCATTCGAAATAATTCACGGAAATTAAAATAACTTAAAATTCAAATAATGAAAAAAAAAAGCCAAAATAAAAATATTTTATCGTTATTTTTTATTTTTCCGTGCATTTCGAATGCAGGCCATTCTGGCAGGTGATATTAAGCCTACCTGCAATGATTTTTGTCCGAATAAACTAAAATAAATTATAATCTATTGAAATAAAATTTCTTCCAACTCCAGTCTTTCGACTTTGATCGCGAATTACTTGAATACAAGTCCCATAAAGTGACAGGTTTTTTGTACTATTCTGAGCACTAAAGCTTTGGGAAAGTTTTTTAAATCAAACAAAGTCCTTCAGACATCTACTTATTTTTTTCTCCATACTAACTATTTTAGTAATGATTTCTCAAAAACAATATTTTTGGACTTTGGATCAAAATTGCGGTAACTTATAGAAGTCCATAGCTGATCATATATTTTTTGGTAATAGATAAATTATGTAAGACACGAAAAAATAAAAAATAAAAAGTCGAAATAAAAAAAATGAAAAAAAATCCAATGCTAGGTATTTTTTTTCAATAAAACCTTATAAGCCTCATAACTTCTAAACGACAAAAAATAGCTGAACGTACATGGGGGTGATTCGGGTAGCCCTCGGTGTCAGCTATTTATATTTTCTCGCTTGACATCTATGTTTGGGCCACCCTGTATATTTTTTAAAAAGGATTATTCAGAATAATTATAAGCGGTCTTTGTGTTATTTTGTACTATTTTAATAACGTTAACTGTTGTGATGTTAAATGCCATAATAAACCAAATTATTTTTTTTAAATACAAATTATCGAATTAGTAAAGTTAACAAATTTGTTTTATTTATGCCGATTAATTATAAAATTAGGCTAGGCTACAGTGACTGCATCATTGTAATGAGTCGGCCTCGCCAATAATAATCTTGTCTATAAATAGCTGGTGGGGGAAAATAAAATAAAAATTCCATTTTCCCCCACCAGCCACTTAGTAAGGTGGCCAGTGGGTGAAAATGGAATATTTTTTTGTGCGATTCCATTTTCCCCCACCAGTGGGGGAAGTCTGGTAGGGGAAAATGGAATGGTCCGATTGGGAACGCCCTTATGCCGCGCGCGGTAAGAGCTGCCATGGGGTATCTGTGACTGTGGCTGACCGTACCTAACTCAGTAAGAAATAAGTTTCTTTTTGTTTTACCCTCTTATGTAGAAATCTTCGTAAAATCCTAAAACGTGATTAATTATTTTTAATTAAATTTACGAATACTAAGTTTCAACTAAATCTGACTAAAAGATCTCCTGTACCTTCAAAATGGTCCTTATATCTATTGTACTAAGAACCAAAATGGTCGTATTTGAACCAAAATGCTTTTGGTGAGACTTCTTTCTTGGATGGTGCGACGATCGGTGTTTTCAAGTCTAGGAATTTGTCAAACAGTTGAGAAAAAAATGTACCGAACATAAAAACGCCCATATTTTTTAAATGAAAAGTAAATAATATCATGTTTTCATTGCCAGATGACCTAAACGATCTGCATTTAGTCAAACAATAAGATAAATAAAATCTCGACCGTACAATACATGGACCTGTAACTGTATGTAAGACTATTGTTGAGAATTCAGTATAAGAATATTCAATATCATCGCTTTATTTTTAGGGAACCCAATCTCTTTATAAAGAAATAAAAGACCGAATTGTTGCCATGTTTTCTCGCCCGCTGACCCCCAAAATATCCTAAACGGCTATATTTGTCTAACATGGCAATACTGACAGCACTAAAAGTTGTATTTCTGAATATTTACTCAGAGCTTCGCTGAAGCATTGGTTGCCGGTCTTGCAACGCCGCAAAATGGCAGCGTTGCCAAATGTAGGTACACAAGACAGCACGTAGACGCTTACACGCTAGCACTCTACTCGCTTACGTTACGGGCGACTTTAAAACAAAAGTGTACACTCTCACGTGCTGTCGTGTGTACCCAGCTACCCTCAGTTTTTTTTTTCACGAGTCCTTTGGGCAAGGAGTAGGTAAGGAATGGAGAAAAAGGTGATTATACCTTCTTGGTGTATGAAGCAAGCCCACACAAACAAAAGACTTGGCTCAAAGGTCTCGTATACAAGCTATAAAATACAAAAAAAAAAAAAGACAAGAGCCTCCGTCATCGCGTATCAGCTGTTCGTGGCCGCCATGTTGAAAGCAGCGTTACGTGTGTGTGGGTTCTCACACACAACTACACAACTTTTATAGTATGTCGTGCACCCACACATACGTAAAATATTGATATTTTCAAAAGCTAAAATAAACATAATCCTGAATTAACAAGATACTTTTTGTGAATTTCGCGGCAATGGTATGATATGATAAGACAGAATGTATCAAAATTCTGAAGAAATTCGGTTTAGTTTCTTAGTTCTGGTCTACGAAAGTTAGTATGGAAATTGACAGCTAACGACGACCCTTAACCTTTTTTGGACCACGGACCACTTTGATAATTTTTTTCTTAGTGCGGACCACCAGATCCAAGGTACATCGTGTTTCACATGAAATTGTTTCACCTGACCTAAAGTATAATGTATGTAAGTAAGTTGAATACAAGAAATTAATATGAGTCGGTTATGGAACAATGGAACATACACGCGAAAATTCACCAATTTTACTAAAATTATTATGGAGACTTAATTGGTAGGCGATAGCAATGCGCGCGCAGCGCGCCCGAAAATTCACCGATTTTACCCTTTTTAAGCCGCAAGATGGCCAGATAATCTTCCGTCAATATCATCAAGATTTCATTTGTTTGTAAAAGCGCGTGCAGCGCGCCCGAAAATTTTACAATTTAACTCTTAAAAATCAAGTTTTCCTAAGGACGTGTGGTAGGTGCGTGAAAAATGCGCGCGCAGAGCGCCCGAAAATTCACAGTTTTTTCCCTTTTATGTGATGAAGATTTATTTAGCTATTATTTGAACAAACGCACCCAGCGCGACTGAAAATTAAATTATTTAAGTCTTACATTTCATACTGGAGAATTCCTTTGTTTTGAATAGAAGACACGCGCGTAGAGAATTTGAAAATTCACCGATTTTAACCTAAATATAGTCTACGTGCGGTTTGACATGGGCTAATGACATTATACTATGAGTGAGCACTGACTACTCGATTAAGGGTTTTGATACTAATACAATTTATTATTTTTTGCGTATTGATGAAGGCCGCAACTTTACATCGGAGCCTGCCGCAGGTTACGTATAGGCTATTTATTGTA
The DNA here is from genome assembly GCA_949319315.1 of Zelleria hepariella. Taxonomy (NCBI): domain Eukaryota; kingdom Metazoa; phylum Arthropoda; class Insecta; order Lepidoptera; family Yponomeutidae; genus Zelleria; species Zelleria hepariella. The sequence goes on from OX439395.1 coordinate 7,983,129, forward strand.
TTATCCTGTCAAAATCTGGCACATTCGGTAATTCCTTGGCGCGATCTGCAGTCACGCGGATCTTTGGAGGTTAAAAATATTTTCCAATAGGGAGTAAGAGCGCGCGCCAGCGCGCACGAAAATTTCAGTTATTTTATTCATTGGGAACTTATTCAAACATGACTTTCAAAATCAACATTTATTGTCAACTATCGCTATGTGCGCTGGACTGCAGGACCCTCCCGCGGACCACTAGAGAGGCCCTCGCGGACCACCAGTGGTCCGCGGACCATAGGTTAAGAACCACTGATGTAGACATACATGCATGTAGACTCAACTCAACTCATTAGTGTATTCATTCTAGATTTCAATGTATGGGCAAAACGGCAAAATTTATAATTAAAATTTATTGCTGCTATGTTATACCTATATACGAGTACATTATAGTACACAACTCTCCCACCCCCTCCGCACGCCGCTTAACCCCTCCCCCCCTTGAAAAGTGTCCCGTTTTACAGATTTTCTCAATTTTCAGGAAAACTATACAAGCTAAGACAAAATGGTCAAAGACTGAATTATTTGTCAATAAATTACCAACAAATAAGTACTTCCTTTCATTTTGATACGATTTATAGTTTCCAAGCTATGGTGCATCAAAGATTACAAAAACGTGCGCTTGGCAGAAATAAAACATTTAATACACAAGAAACCATAAATATTTATTATTTTTACAAGAAATCCTGTCCGAAAATTTTCTTGCGTGGTGTCATAGTAATAAGCAACTCATTACGAGAATATAAGCCAACTTTCAGCGCCCTAGTTTAATTAATTAATAAGTTATCGTCCTGAAAATAGGTAAATCCGGAAGTTACCTGCAAATTGACGATTTTGCCGTTATAAAGTTCCTTATCAATGAGGAATAAGCTCCGAAAATCTAAATTTAAAAGGTGGGAGCCATTTATGGGGATCATTGCCCTTCCAACACATTGATTTATTAGTGGCATGGACTTTTAAAATAATGGAGAGAGTCGATTGAAGATGTCCCCCGCCCGAGACACCTTTTTGACTCCACCACATCGAATACATCGAAAAAATCGATAAAGTTGTATTGGAAGACGCCCGGTTGAAAAACAAAGCTCTATCTGCATTAATTGGAATATCAGAAACCATAATTTTAAGGATACTTAATGAACATCTTAGTATAAAAAAAGTCACTGTAACATTGGCGCCGAGAACGCTCAAGCCCCACTTCAACACTTTTTGGAGGTCTATGGTGGAGAACCAAAAGGCGTTTTGGCACTAATGGTGACTGAAAGTGAAAATTTGGTTCATCATTATGAATCCGAGTCCAAACAAGAGTCGATACGCTGGCATAAAAAGGGTACAACCCCCCCTTACAAGTTTAAGGTGTCAAAATCAACTGGCAAGATGATGGCGACGATTTTTCGGGTCACTGAAGAAATTTTGTTACAATTTGACTACAAATAAAAGGTGTCAATATAACTGGAAAATATTACGTTTCACTATTGGAAAAAATAAAGGAAGCCATCAAAGAAACTAGAAGAGAAAAATGGTCTCAGGATGTTGTCTTTTTGCAAGACAATTAGCCCGTTTACAAGTGTTACACTGCGATGGCCTTACACAGATGTGGGTTTGAGACACTTGTTTACTCTCTCTACAGCCTAGACCTGACCCCCAGAAATTTTGATTTATTTCAGAAAATTAAAAAAATACCTTCGAGGTAGAAAATTATCCGACGATAGCAAAAATAAGTCAAAGATGCCATTTTGACCCATTTTCAGGGCAAGGAAGAAATTTTTTTTTCAGCGTATAGAAAAGCTTATTCTAAGATTCAAAAAGTGTATTGAGCTTCAGAAGGACTATGTTGAAAAGAAAAAATAAAATCATTTTTTTATCCCACTTACAACCGCGAATCGCGAACTTAATTCCGCGAACTTTTGGACCTCTCGTATATTCTCGCCTTGTATGGGGCAAACCTAAAAAAGTATAAACGAGTTACGAATTTACGATACGTCTACTTCAACAAATACGTTGGCCACAAAGTCACCAGCTCCACAGTTGATACTGAAAAAAGTAGCTGTCATGCTGCTTCAAAAAAGCCTGCGGAAAAAGATGTCGATGTGTCAATGCTGGATTGCGTTGTTCCATCATGTGCAACTATTGCCAAGACAATGATGACGATACTGATTCTTTTAGATATTAATAACTACATAAATGCATGTCTTGTAAAAATAATAAATATTTATGGTTTCTTTTTTGTTTTTTCTAAAGCACTAACCCGTGCTAGGGAATAATTTAAACATTTATAATAAGTTGAAAAAATTCACTCGGGACAGGACTAATCACATTAGTAGATTAGTGCAAACTAATCACACCAGGTGGCGCCCCCCGTCCAGTTGACGGAGACTAGTTGAAGAAATTCGCATCGACAGTTACTTGACTCGGTAGCTCAATTGGTAGAGCGCCTGCACGGTATGCGGAAGGTTGCGGGTTCAAGTCCTGTCCCGAGTGAATTTTTTCAACTTATTATAAATGTTTAAATTATTTATGGTTTCTTGTGTATTAAATGTTTTATTTCTGCTAAGCGCACATTTTTGTAATCTTTGATGCACCATAGCTTGGAAACTATAAATCGTATCAAAATGAATGTCAGTACTTATTTGTTGGTAATTTATTGATAAATAATTCAGTCTTTGACCATTTTGTCCTAGCTTGAATAGTTTTCCTGAAAATTGAGAAAATCTGTAAAACGGGACACTTTTCAAGGGGGGGAGGGGGTAAGCGGCTTGCGGAGGGGGTGGGAGAGTTGTGTATTTTAATGTACTCGTATATAGGCATAACATAGCAGCAATAAATTTAAATTATAAATTTTGCCGCTAAAAAATTTAGAATGAATATACTACATGTAGAACACTCAACATCATCCCACTTCTACAATCAACTGCTTTTCCTTCTTGCGATACTTCTCACGGTATGATGAACTAAATATTGGCCCAACTGAACCCATTACACAACCAAACTGAACCCAAATTGTTAACTGTCTAACTTTAACTCATTTAACTTTTTTAACTTGTTTTTTTATCTTAATTATTACGTCAGTAAATATTGTACTACCTACCTCGTGTATTTTAAGGAAGGCACTGGTTCCTGAAACACAGGTTACCCTTCTTCAGGAACCAGGGATTTAATATTTGTGACACTGGTTGTACAATAAATTTTATTTCATAATGAAAAACAACTTATTCACTGTCTTTAGAGCTATTGCATAGACAGTAATATTTTCAAACTTGAATTTGTTATTGCAGTAGTACAGGTAGCGTCACGAGTTATGAGCGCTGACCTTGAATGCGCAAAAGTCATTTTTTGGGTCTGTTTGGCGGGGTACGAGAGGGGCGACGGAGGCGCGAGCGCGGGCGCGTGATTGGCAGATCAGTCGCTCTAGCCTCTGGATACAGTCGCGCACATCGTTTTTTTGTTTCGTCGCAGAAAGAATGCCGAAACAAAATGTTTTAAAAAGACAGTTCAGAAAGATTCAAAAAAGTTATTGAGATACATATTATGCAATACATATTGGATTGAGATTATTTTTCATTGATTGTACACCCGTTTTATCGTAACGTCCGTTAAAATAATTGTATAGAAAACCATTAAAAATATAACAAGTGCAAAATCCGAAAGAATACTTTCAATCTTTAAATTTAGTCAATTTCTCCGATTTGTACAGTATCTCTCAGTCTTAGATCCCGTGTGGCTATTAGACATTTTGTGCGCGATTGTACACTATGCGCAGACATCCCCACCAGTTTCGTCGAGCGCTCATAACTCGTGACGCTGCCTGTAGCCGCTTCGACACTTGTTCGGCTCTCACTCACTCTCAGTTACGCGCAATATTCTCTGAATTCCTAAAATCGTTATGGAAAATAACGTGGCTTTGGTTTTAAAGTGTCCTATATTTGTTGCAGATTTGGAATCCTCGCGTTAGATGAACCCACTACCAACTTAGATCAAGAGAACATCAGGAGTCTCTGCAGCGCGTTGGGTGAAATAGTTCAGGAGAGAATGAGACAGAAGAACTTTATGTTCATCATTATTACCCACGATAAGGAATTCATCGAGTCATTAGGAAATATCGACAAAGTAACCCATTACTATGAGGTGTCGAGAAATGATGATGGGAAGTCAAGGATTAAGAAAATTCGTTTCACATAGAGAGCTATCGATCATTCCTGTAAATCTTATATAAATTCTGCTAAAATAGGGAAGGCAGTTGGAGAGCCACATAGTTTATACAACAGATCTGATAATAGCATAATTTTAGGTACTTTTACCTAGTCATCACGAAGGGTCAGGCCATTTAACCGTTAAAATGTATGTAGATTTTTCAGTGCGACTTCGCAACGCAGTATGTGGCCACAGTGTCTAACCACAACAAGACGTCATCTTCGTACAAACGCAGTGGAATGTAAGTTCAGCAGCGTAAAAACGCAGTGGAATGTAAGTTCAGCAGCGTACAAACGCAGTGGAATGTAAGTTCAGCAGTGTACAAACGCAGTGGAATGTAAGTTCAGCAGTGTAATTTCGGAGTAGTGTGTTTAGACACAAAACAGTTATAAGCTGTTTGTTAAATCGTTGGCGCTTCCACAAGCAATAGATTTTTGAGCCTTACAAATTTAAAAAACCTTTTATGGCATCCTCTGCTTTGCCTTTCCCTCTTAGTAGGTACTAATTACTCTAATTAGGTATTTGAATTTTTACTGATTTGTGTATGTGTATCCTCCAGTGACTACATAGTTACATTGATTTTCAATTTGTTAGATTATAAGTGTCTCGTAGGTTTTAAGTTAAGTCCTAATTGTATTTTTGTTACTTATAAAAACTATTCGCGAGTTGCATGCAAAAACGTGACCTCCTTACAAATTATATTGATAGGGAACAATTAATTTTGTGTGATAAAAGTTTATAATTTCAACATGCCCAACAATGTATTGAGCTTTGAAACTGTATTTTGGCGTCATAAATTATAGTTCGATATTACTGTAATCACTATTTTGCACATAACTCTTGAACAAAGTTAATTTAATAAAAAAAGTATATTCCATATAAATTAGTATTTCATTAAAAATTTTAAACAAATTCCACATATTATTACTTAGCATTTATTGTCAAAGGTTAATTAATATTTACACCAGTAATACTATCCAAGGGCTCGCAAATCTTAGCCTGATTTATATGAAGGATCTTACTATCTTGTAGTACCGTCAAAGTAACACCCAAGCATTCTGCAACTTGCGTCGATGGAAACGACGAAGCTAGGCACTTGGAGATGTAAGGCACAAAGTCTTCAGTGAAGCAAACGCAAAAAGCCACAAAATTCTGCCTTTCCACATCGGAAAAAGCTTGTTGTTCTCTATGGTAAAAAGCTACCAATACTTGCACTGTCTTCTCCAATGACTTTCTGAAAGACCCATAGACTTCCTTTACAATATTCAAAGGTGCTGTAACTCGTAGCGAGTTTAGCACTGTCAAAAGACCATTGCAATACTCTGCCAATGGGTAATAATCCAATAATCTTTCAGGGGGTCCAGATAGCATGTTATCATTTATTGGTCTCGGTACGTTTTTTATACTGGGCACTTTGTACACTCGCATTTGGCTGTCAAGTTGATTGTCTGCCTTCTCGAGGCCATTGTGAAACTGCTCCAGGAGATTGTTCCTAAATAGCGGTGATAAAACGCATCTCATGTCGGCGCCAACTCTCCCGAAAGATAGGCTGAGGTACATGCTTTGATTGAAGAGTGATTCGAAGCTGGATTCGTCCTCTTTCTGCAGGTCTTGGTCTAAAAGCTGGGCTAGTACTTCGACCTAAAAAAAAATATAGCTTTTCATAAGTTTTGCAAAAAAAAAACAGATCAGAGCTCTTTTTTTTTAACAACAGACTAGTTAGGTTTCTAAAAAAAAGAAAACTTGATAGTGTTATTTTTTACCTTTTGTTTCAGCCAGCATGAAAGGGCACTATTGCCATTCAACTCATCATCTTTGATCTGCGAATCTTGGGTGTCTGATAAGAATATGGACTTGTGTTGTGTCAGGACATTGAATAGATGTATCCTGTGCAGCTCCACCAACCTTTTTAGGAGCCTTTCAGATGCTGAAAAAGTATAAAAACAATATAGCTGGCTGGAAAAACCACAAAAAAAGAAAAGCTTATTTGTCTTGCTTAGCACTCACATTCGGTATTTTTCGCATCCTCCAAAGCATTTTCGAACCAAGCGTTTCTGGCTTTCAAGAAATGCAAATGCAGACCATCACTACTTGTGGTTTTATTTCCTGAATATTGAAGCTCACTTTGCTCATCATCAGTTGATTTATACACTGTGTTAGCTCTCCTTAGGTACCCTAAAATCTGAAGAAAAAAGTTATTGTAGCGTAGGCATCGTTTATCGTATCCAATAAAATTTTCAAAGGGAAAAGAATAGTATTTATGGTTATTTTAAAACTTAAACTTTCGTAAGCACTGCACTTGAAAGTGAAACCGTTAAAGCGATATAAAAATATTTATGGTTACACACCTGTAAGCATTGAGGCAGAGGCAAATCATATCTTAACTGGTTGAAAAGGTGATACAGAGTCTCAAACCAAAGCGTCATTATTTCAGAAGTTGTACTCTGTATAATAGGTATCTCTGAATATCTTTTGGAGAGATTTCTGATGAATGTGAAGATATCTAGGGCACTCTCGTAGTCTTCGGCGTTCAGGGCTTCTCTCATAAGTGAGGGGAGCTCCAGTAGTTCTAGAAGTTTGTCACTTTGATTGCGGATTGATGTGTAGCGGCTGAAATTCATTAACACACTTTTATACTGCAGTTAAAATTCAATAGGACAAAGTTTTAGATCTAATAACCTTTGAATTAATTCTTTACCTTTTCTCTTTTACAATATTGTTAGCAATTTGTGAGAAATTCTCACATTCCTCGATAAAACCTGGCATGGTGTCCAAAAAAGTGGCCAGACTCTCTTTAGACCTGTCTAGGTCCTTCATTATAGCTCTGGACACATTTGCACTTTCAACAAAGGTCTTGTAGTTGGTGAAGGCGAGATCCTGAGTTTGTTCGGTGAGATGTTTCATCTCCTCAGATAACCTCTCTGGCTCCTTCTGTATGTGCTCCCAGTTTTGAGAACCGAGGTTCTTTATGTAGTCTGCGATTTCTGCGAAGTGTTCATGGTTTGCTGCAAGAGAATTATTGATAAAGTTAAGATACCTTAGATGGCGTTCGAGCTATGAAGTTATGGAGACAACTTACCACTTGTATTGTCTGGAAAGATTATCTGGCACAGCTCTTTTAGTTCCTGTGCCATGGCGAATGGCTATTTCTAAAAGGCAGGTTCGGGTTGATTTGCTGCGAATCCTTCCGTACGGCGGGCCGGCCACGCATGAATCCACTGATATAATATCTTTGGAATAAATAAATTCACAGGCACGAATCGCACGACGATAAATCACCGCACCGACAACTAATTATGTGCAACTAATTATTGATTTCTTTTTTGTAATCGTGCAAAATTCAATGATGATCTATTTGACAGCTGAGTAGCTGACTGACACACAGACAACATAGAGAGAGATGACAGATGGTATAAAAGCTGTGGATTTGTCTTTGTCAGTTATTCTATGTTAGACAGAGAAAAACAAGTTCGACTTCGTAGTCACGAAAAAAATATTGTTTGGTCCACGGGCCAATAACCATAGACAATGTCTATGGTTATGGTTATCTGTAGTGTTTTTTGCACTGTCTTGCACTTGGCCAAGATTAAACAATAAACAGCCAAATATTTTTGAAAAACGGCAAAAATTATTTAATCGGTGATAATCAAGACACAAAGTAATATTATTTATTTTTGGGTTTCCACAGTTTTTCTCAATGTATAGTCATTATAAATTTTTTTGTAATTTTTCATTCGAAACTTGAGAGAAGAGAGAAAATCGATTGATAGTGTATAAGCCCCCTAGGAAAGGAAAGATAGCCATTTGTTCACCAAACAATATTTTTTCTGGGCATTTCTCTCTATTTCTTTGATAAAAATAAGTGATAACGTCGTAATATCAGTCAATCTGGTAAATATCAGCGATATCCCAAATAAATATCACTTTGGTTATATTTATGTTTTCTTCCGCTACTGATATTTTTTGTGATTGCGTCATGTAAACGTACAAATTCATGGCGTAGCCTCGATCATTGTGAAAATCATTGATTTATCTTTTCATGGAACCCAATTTCCTGTAGTTCGTGCACTTATTTCGATTAGATTTTGGCTATTGTAAGTTTCTAAATTCTAACCTTTTCATTTGTCAAGGATAACCTACAGCGTTTTTTTCTCGACACCATTTTTGTTTCACATTTACGTGTGTAATATTAGCACGCTATTGATTTAAATGGATATTCAATTTCGCCCTTTCTCGCCCCCGATCAGTTTATTGAATATTGATCGATAGGTTAGAGATGTGAAATAAATAAGGTTATGTTGATGTTTTGGTTGGTGGAAGCTATAGGAGGTATAGATTTCTCTGATGGCGGAGCCGTGAATTGGCCTTTCCATATTGTCTCTAACATTGCAATGTGCCACATTTCACATTTTCTGAAGCGCTCGTTTCTTAGTTCATTTAATTTCTGTTGTGTTTGAATCCAGGTAGGTACTGATGGTCTTGTCAACTGTGTTGTAATAGACATGAAGTGTCACCATCTGTAGCCAGGATGGATGCTGAAGCATTCAGCCTCCGCTGGGAGGATGAGGAGAGGGTAAGGACCTGTTTAAATTCACTTTTTATATTATCAGCTCTACATATAGGTGCTAATTACTGCTATATTAAAATCACCATCAATTCTGGATACCCCTGATCAAGGACAGGGCTCTCCAAACAGTTCATTATAATCCGCACAGAATGAGAATGGGATGTGACCTTTTGGAACTGAGACGCGTGCAGTAAGCCAACTCACTTCGATGCAACCTTGTCAAAGTAAAATACAGTATGTTTTCGATTGACTTTGACAAGGTTCCATCCCATTCTCATCCCGCACGCATTATACTAATTCTATTCTAATAAGTTGCTACAAGAAAACTTACCTCATGCTCATATTTTTCGATTTGCAGTAAATTATGTATGTACAGTCATATTCTACACTTACTGTGATGTGAATAATTTTGCATTGAATTTTAGTTTAGTTAGGGCAACCACAAGTTTTTTGACAGTTTACCCGTAGAATAAATTCTAACATAAAAAAAAACTAAAATCAATATAAATCCTAAATTAAACATTGAGTATATTAAACATTGCACACCGTATGACATAGTTTACAACGGTTCATAATAATTTCATAATTTGCAACGGTTTATGCGGTCTGGCCGGACACGTTACAAGTTAGCGGAACGGCGTGATAGGTGGTCCGACCGTACCTGATATGACTCAGCAGGTTAAGGGCATATTTCTTTTGTATGAATGCAATTATTATTCTAAAACTTATTTTGTACACAAGTTGATAGAAGTGACTGTACCTACCTACATCTAACTGTAATCATAATTTCAGACTCCGATTCCTGGTGTGGTGGCATGTGAGGAAGTAATATACAATACACAGTCCACTTCCTATTCTAACATAGTATGTTATCATTTGCTTACTTTACTACCAAATTTATTACTGACTGCAGATTTCTGAATTGAGAAATTCACTTAGCAAACATTTAAGTATAATGAAGAATGTCCGTGGGTCTGTTAAATCACTTGAAACTTTATGACCGTGTAGCCTAAAAATTTAGAAATACACCTGTTTTTGTTTCATTCAAATCGAGCCAGTAGTTTTAAAGTTACGACGGTTTTAGTTTCCGTCCTTTTGGAGTTTTTCGCGCGAGCGCAGCAAACTCGCGTGACGTCACAACTCTACACGCACCCGACACATACACCGTAACACTCATTCAAACGGCTGTATCTTTGGAACCGTACTAGGTAGCCAGTTGAAATTTTCAGAGATTATGTTTTATTATAGTGGATTACCAAATCAATAATAAAAATTAAAAATATTACAAAATAAGAGGGGTCCCCATACAAAAAACGTTGTTTTATACTTTTTGCTCTTTAGAACAAACGGTAAGAAATACAAGCATCAAACTAGGTATGATTATAGGACTTATTCCATAGTATAACAAAAAAATATAAATAACGGTCAAGCGCAACTCGGACTCACGCGCCGAGGGTCCGTATAACCAGTTTTTTTTAATGTATGGTGGTACAGAACTCTCAGTGCGCGATTTCTACTCGCACTTGGTCAGTTTTTATGTGTGTTTAGTCAGTGTTACAGTAGTGTTTTAATATAATATTACTTAGTTATAACGTTAAAAATTCGCTTGGGACAGGTTTTAAAGCCGCAAGCTCTGTTTAAAATATTCCCTAGCACGGGTTTGTACTTAAAATAGTAATATATTCTTACTTAGCTATGGATGACGACTTTGAAAAATGAAAAATGACCTCACTAAACACACAAAAAAACTGGCCAAGAGCGAGTAGAACTCGTGCACTGAGAGTTCCCTACCGCCATACAATAAAAAAACTGGTTATACGGACCCTCGGCGCGTGAATCCGAGTCGCGCTTGACCGTTTTTAGGGTTTCGTACCCGAAGGGTTCCACACGGGACACTATTACTAAGACTCCGCTGTCTGTCCGTCTGTCTGTCTGTCCGTCTGTCTGTCTGTCCGTCTGTCTGTCCGTCTGTCCGTCAGTCTGTCACCAGGCTGTATCTCATGGACCATGATAGTTAGACAGTTGAAATTTTCACAGATGATGTATTTCTAATGCCGTCATAACAACAAATACCAAAAATCAGAATAAAATAAACATTTAAGGAGGCTCCCATACAACAATTGTGATTTTTTCACCTTTCTTATAGATGGTAAGGAACCCTTCGTGCGCAAGTCCGACTCGCACTTGGCCAGTTTTTATATTATTTTGTTATACTATGGAGTAAGCCCTATAATCATACCAAGTTTGTTGCTTGTATGTCTTACCGTTTTTTCTATAGAGCAAAAAGTATAAAACAACGTTTTTTGTATGGGGACCCCTCTTATTTTTTAATATTTTTAATTTTTATTATTGATTTGGTAATCCACTATAATAAAACATAATCTCTGAAAATTTCAACTGGCTACCTAGTACGGTTCCAAAGATACAGCCGTTTGAATGAGTGTTACGGTGTATGTGTCGGGTGCGTGTGGAGTTGTGACGTCACAGCAGCTGACGACCGCGCGCCCGTCGCACAGGTAGTTTAAAATTAAATATCTCGAGAACTATAAGTCGTATCAAAAAAAATTTTTCACCCAAATTTTCCATTTTTAATACAGTGTATGGTAAGATAAAAATCAAAAGTTGATGGTATTCTTCATTGTGTCACTGCAGATTTGTCACTAAAGAATGTGACAGAATGATATTACTTAGTAAAATTCTCAATTCAGAAACTGGGCCTATATCTACCTACCTTATAAGTACTGGGTACTGGGCAATGGCATATTTTGACATGCAAAAATGGGTCTGTCCTTTATAATTAACATCTCTGATACTAACACACCAAATGTTACTACTCAACAACCAGTTTATTTAGATTTCTTAGATCCAAAATAAGAAAATAATCAGAATTGCACTAACAAAAACTGACAAAATACCATCCCGGACAAACAAAGATTGAAAGAGTTTTAGTTACCACACAAGAACCTACACCTTCAACCACTCTGTATTTGCTAGACCATATAGCACTATTTCACAAACCATTTCATAATAACTTCATTTCATCATTGGAAACTTACCTGAAATTGCTAATTTTAAGTAACAAAACACACTGAAATCTAAAAAGATCTACAAGAAAACTAGTAATAAAACCAACTTTTTAGGGGACAGAAACGATAATACCGGACACGGACCAGATGGCAGCTGAGAACCTCATGTACTTGGCCCAGGACATAAGCTACACGGAGACAACCGAGCTAGAGGATGATCAGGGAGTGGAATGTGTCACCGAGGAAGTGATTACAGATGACTGGGTGGTGCCGGGCGGGCAGGAGAGGTAAGCATTATCTTTATGACTCTAAGGCGGACTTGCGTCACTCAGGGTTAGCAAACTAACTCCGAGTTAACTTGACATTTCCATACAAATTTTGACTTTAACTCAGAGTTAACTGGCTAACCCTGGTTGACGCAAGTGGACCTAAGCCAGCGGTCGGCAACACGCGGCCAGCGGGCCGTGCGGACGTCTTACTTGCGCCCCGTGAATGTTTTGTAAATAAGGTAAGAATATCAAAATAGATCCAGCCTCGAACGAACAAAAGAACGACGCGCGGGAGGGCTTTTTTAATAAGGATATTTTAATACAACTGCAAACTCAATTCAGCAACAAATTTGGTGATTTTGAAAAAGTTTCAAGCAAACTGAAGAAAGTATTGCAAACCCTTATGATAAGTTATGAGTATTATTGTATTCGAAACGGGTCCAATCGCGATTGTTTTTTAGGCAAATTAAGTTATGAGTATATTTATTATATGTATTGTATCGGGCAGAATCTAAGGTTAATATCACAAGTGCGGCCCGCTTTTAGTTTATTTTGCCACCGTGTAGTGGCCCTTGACTGCCAAAAGGTTGCCGACCCCTGCTCTAAGCTGCAAGAGTGACTGAAGTCACTCATGCAGAGCTGGCACTATTGGAGAGAGAGAGAGGCAATGTTTAAAAATATACAATATACCTAATAATTTAGTTACATTTTGAAGCAGTTACTTCAACATCACTAGATCTTTTTTAAACGAGGATTTACTGGTTTCAGAGTGGAAGTGCCCCTAGAACATCTAACACAGCCGGTACTAGATTTAAAAGAGGAAAATGACATTGACGTGCCATTACCTACAGATCAAGTAAGTATGCACTGCGGCCGTTTTATTCGCAATGGCTTGAAATTCGGAAGGCAAAGTTTTTTGTTCGAAAGTCCGTTATTGGCTTAATCTTATCTTTACACAATATTGAGACACTAATTTAAATATTTTTTATTTTGGTCCAGTAGTTTTGTTTTTATGCGCTAAATGTTTTGTTCCTGTGACCGCCAACAGTATGCAGACCGTCGCGTGACGTCATAAAACCGTATCTTTGAAACGTTGTAAAATCCAAACTACTGAACCAAAATAAAAAATATTGAAATTAGTTTCTCAACATTGTCTAAAGATAAGATTAAGCCGGATAACGGACTTTGGAACAAAAAACTTTGCCTTCCGAATTGTTTAGCTCTAAAATTATTATTTATCATGTACACAGTTTCTATTGATACCGCGATAGTCGATTAATTTCGACCTCTTCCGGAAGTCTTACTCTCGGCGGCGGCGGTCGTTGCAGTCCCTTCTGTTACAGCATTGAAAGGTTTTCTTTCTGTTATTATTTTGTAACCAAATAACATAGCTCACATAATTTTATTACACTTAAACTTTCGTAAGCACTGCACATTTTGTATTTCGTAAACGGTTAAACTTACTTGTATTATGTCGGTGTAGCCGATTAGTTTCGTTTCTCATTCGGAGACCTTAATCATGGACATGATTCGGCCCTCGCGACGGCGTGGCCAGCCTAAGACTGGGTCTGGCCACGGCGTCGCGAGGGCCGTCTCAGCCTCAGACTGGAACTGGCCACGGCGTCGCGAGGGCCGTCTCAGCTCCATGATTAAGGTCTCCGAATGAGAACCGAGACTAGTCGGCTACACCGGCATAATACAAGTAAGTTTAACCGTTTACGAAATACAAAAAAAAAAGCTTACATAATAATAAAAAGACACTAAATAAAAAGATCGTTTCGTAAATTGAAGCAGTACTTAAATGAAAGAAAACTTTTTAATTCGGTAACAGAACGGACCGCGACGACCGCCGAGAGTAGAATGGCCGACTCATAAACCCCTTTCAGGACGAGTACACGGCGATGCGTCCCTACCCATGCGACTTCTGCTCGCGTCGCTTCCGCAAGAAAAACGCTCTCATGAACCACATGGTTGCACACCAGAGTGACCGACCGCACGCGTGCAATCTGTGTGGCGTGCGCTACGTGCGGAAGAGCGACCTCATGAACCATCTGAAAGTTCACGCCTATGTGCCTGACAACCCGGATGATATGGAGTTTGGTGAGTCATTGAACGAGCAAGCGAAGCGAGCGAAGATCTCCGAGTCTACTTGAATAATCTGTAGTTAGTATGTATGTATGTATGTATGTTTGTATGTATGAATGTTCGTGACGATAACTTGAGTAAATTTAGTCGGATCATCATAAAATTTGTTAAGTGGGTAAATGAGGCAAAGATATTTTTTAAGTTCGAACATGAGCCAAATCGGTCGAGGGGTTGCTGAGTTATGGGGTCGCGAGTTCATAGTTCGGGGCGAAACACTAGTAAGACTAGCTACAATAGACACACATGTTGAGATGGAAAATTCGCCAGCAGACAATAAATGCTGTACGCAAAGCCTTGCGATGTTCACTGAGGCATTTTACTGTGACGGACTTCGCGCGTTTCTTATCCTTTCATGGAGCTAGGTAAGACTCGAGTCCGTCTTCTACCCCTAAGTCGTTGATAACCACATGGGACGCCTGCAATCTGTATGGCGTGCGCTATGTGCGGAAGAGTGACCTCATGAACCATCTGAAAGTGCACACTTAATGTGCCTGACAACCCGGATGATATGGAATTTGGTGAGTCATAAGACTAGCTACAATAGACACACATGTTGAGATGGAAAATTCACCAGTAGACAATAAATGCTGTAGGAGAAGAAGCCTTGCGATGTTCATTGAAGCATTTGCGTTTGACTGTAACGGAATTTGCGCTTTTCTTGTCCTTTCATGGAGCTAGTTAAGCCTAGAGTCCATCTTAGTACCTCTAACTAAGGCCTTTGCATCTACGTAATGAGATGATTTATACAGCGTCCAGTGGCACCTTCACTCACACTAGATGGGTGAAGAGACCACTCGGCGCTTCAGTGCCTGGGACATCGTTTTAGATGTAGGCTTGCCCAGCACCTATACCATCCTGACAGCTTAGTCGACCTAGCCCACAGGAAAGACAGGAAAGATTTGTGAATTTGTAGTAGCAATACCACTCGCTAACTGTGAAGGAAAACATCGTGAGGAAACCCGCGGCTCAGTTGGCTCCACACGTACTACTTCTAAGTCGCAGATAATCACATGGGAAGATATGGAGTATGGTAAGCCTTGAGACTTAAGCCTGAAATACAATAGCCACAGAATGAAGTGTCATACCAGCAGTCGCCTGACAAATCCCGAAGAAGAAGAATCCTTCCTGAGTTTGATCTTTGATGGACTTCGCATGTCTTTTGTTCTTACAACTTTTGAGCCCCTTCGTGATAACCACATCGTCGCCCAACAACAATTTCGTAAATAAGTCTGTGAATCCCTTTTCAGAAGATGTACTGGAAAATCATCACGTCGTGAAACCGAGAAAAAAACGGGGACGAAGAAAAAAACCAGCTCCAGTAATACCCGAGGAGGTACGATGACTTCTATTGTTTCATCTGTTTTCTTTCTCAAATATTCTTAATTCCTTGCTAGAGTTACACTTTTTTTTTGCACCTCCCGTAACGCAAAGGGTTCGAGATAGTGCTACTCTTAACATGTCATTGTCAAAGTCAAGCAATGACGTACCTATATCAAGAAAAAACCCTTATGTTAAAAAACGAAGATGTAGCCTGTACAATTGTACATGTCCCACTAGCTGGGCAAAGGCCTTATCTCAGAGAGGGAGTTCGCGGTCGGATGAAGGAAATATATCGTAAGGAAACATGAGCGAATGGGGCATTATATCCTCAAACGCGAAAATCGCCAATCCGCATTGAGCACGCGTGGTGATTAAGCTCGAACCCATGTTACACATTGATATTTTGTGTATTTTCAATGTTTTTCTTCAACGAATCTATTAGTGATTAAGTAATCTACTACCTAGGGCTACAACTGAAAATCAGTGTTTTGCCTTTCACCTGGCAATTACACGCACTGAGTTGTGACCTTTTTGTATTGCCGGGACACACTACGCACCATGATCTTAACTATTGTTATCAATGTTTTACTGTGTGTGTTAAATTTAATTTGTTATGTTAAGATCAATGTTTATATTCGCCATCACTGTATTTCCTATTTTTCTGTGTGTGTTTTGGTTTTATAAATAAACGTTTATCTATCTATCTATCCATCTATTTTCAAAAGAAAATTTTCATGACAAACAGAATGGCGAGATGTGGGAGAACATGACGTCGGCGCGGACGCAGCAGTGGTCCCGCAAGCGGAACACGGAGCCGCTTCCCCCGCCCGCCTTGCCCCCCTCCCCCCCGTCGCCGCCCTCGCCGCCCTCCCCCCCGTCGCCGCCCCCGCCGCCCGCCGACCCGCGCCGCCCCTTCGCCTGCAAGCATTGCGGCATCGGGTTCGCGAGGGAGAAGGCTCTCCAGTCACATTCGAGGGTAAGTTTCTTTGAAGGACGTATAGGAGGAGCGGGTGATCATGCTCCTTCACTATAAGGGAAAATTTCACGCCAAGCCGATGTTATGCTTGGGGCCTGACCAGGTCCAACTGAACATAGTTGGACGTTCTATACAGGGCTATTTTTAAATAACTTTATTCCTCAGAAACCACAACCTCTAAATGTGATCTCCATCAACTTTTGATCTACGACTTTGGTAAAAACGGATATTTTCTATAAAAAAAAAAAACTTTTAATCTTCAAAATTTAAATTCAATTTTGTATTTTGTTGACAGATTAAACATCTATATATATAAAAGGCTTAGGTTGACTGACTCATCACGCTACAGCCCAAACGGCTGAACCTATAAGTATGAAATTTGGACAAAAGTTGCGTTATATGGTGGAGGGTTCATTTAAGAAGCGATTTTTTTTTATTTAACCCTTAAGTGGGTCAAAATAGGGCTGAAAGTGTGTATGGGAAAAAAATTTTTTTTGGTCTTTTGTTCTTAAATCTTGATTTTTTGTACTTTTTTTTTAAAATGACTTGACACCTATTTCAGATTTTTTCTCATTTTTATGTTCTTAAGGGTTAAAATGGGTGCCAAAGTTTTTCGATTTTTTTCACCAGTTACGATCTATGCTGGAACAAAACCGCTAATGCCACAACAATGAAAATTTGACAATAGTTGTAATTTGTGGACACGCTACGGGTTAAGACAGATTTACTTCAAGTTTAACCCTTAAGGCGGTAAAAATGGGGTCCAAAGAATGTATGAAAAAAATAAAAATTTTGTCCGGATTTACTTGCAACTAAGAATTCGTATATTAAATCAAAAATAATTTAACACCTGTTTTAGCTTTTTTCTAATTTTTGCAGTTTAAGGGTTAAACGAGGTTGAAATGTATGAATATTTTTCGTGATGTAGTGTCAACGTCGGGCCCAAACCGTTTAAGCTACAACTATGAAATTGAAACTGCAGTAGCGATTTGTAGCAAAACTACCCACCACGAAGAAAAAAAATATAATTTTAACCCTTCAAATGCCCAAACCGGGGTTCAAAGTTTGTATGAAATAAAATTTTTTTTTGGTCCGATTAACTTGAAACTTAGTATTTGTATATTAAATAAGAAACAATTGAACACGTCTTTCAGCGTTTTTCAAAATTCTGCCCACTAAAGGGTTAAAAGGGGTAGAAAAGTTTGAAGATATTTCCTGATTTAGTATCAATGCCAGGCCTAAACCATTAAAGCTACAATTATGAAATTGAAACTGCAGTAGTGTTTTGTGGCAAAACTACCTACCATGAAGAAAAATATATAATTTTAACCCTTCAAATGCCCAAACCAGGGTTCAAAGTTTGTATGAAATAAAATATTTTTTTGGTCCGATTTACTTGAAATTAAGTATTCGTATACTAAATCAGAAAAAATTAAACACGTGTTTCAGCGTTTTTCTCATTTCAGCCAATGAAGGGTTAAAATGGGTGGAAACGTTGAAGTTTTTTTCCTGATGTAGTAGCAATGCTGGGCCCAAACCATTGAAGCTACAACTTTGAAATTGAATGTGCAGTTGCATTTCATAGCATTACTACCCACCATCAAGAAAAAAATATAATTTTAACCCTTCAAATGCCCAAACCGGGGTTCAAAGTTTGTATGAAATAAAAAAAATTTTTGGTCCGATTTACTTGAAACTTTGTATTTGTATATTAAATAAGAAACCATTAAACACGTGTTTCAGCGTATTTCAAATTTCTGTCCATAAAAGGGTTAAAAGGGGTAAAAAAGTTTGAAGATTTTTTCTGATGTAGTATCAATGCCAGGCCTAAACCATTAAAGCTACAACTATGAAATTGAAACTGCAGTAGTGTTTTGTGGCAAAACTACCTACCATGAAAAAATTAATATAATTTTAACCCTTCAAATGCCCAAACCGGGGTTCAAAGTTTGTATGAAATAAAAATTTTTTTTGGTCCGATATACTTGAAACTAAGTATTCGTATACTAAATCAGAAATAATTAAACACGTGTTTCAGCATTTTCCTCATTTCAGCGAATGAAGGGTTAAAATGGGTGGAAACGTTGAAGATTTTTCCCTGATATAGTAGCAATGCTGGGTCCAAACCATTTAAGTTACAACTTTGAAATTTGAACTACTGTTGCGTTTTATATCAAAACTACCAACCATGACGAAAAAAGTAACAATGTTAACCCTTGAAATGCCCAAACCGGGGTTAAAAGTTTGTATGAAATACATTTTTTTTTGTCTGATATACTTGAAACTAAGTATTCGTATGCTAAATCAGAAATAATCAAACACATGTTTCAGCATTTTTCTCATTTCAGCGAATGAAGGGTTAAAATGGGTGGAAACGTTGAATATTTTTCCCTGATGTAGTAGCAATGCTGGGCCCAACCCATTTAAGTTACAACTTTGAAAAACTACAGTTGCGTTTTATAGCAAAACTACCAACCATGAAGAAAAAAGTAATAATGTTAACTCTAAAACGGCCAAAACGGGGTTCAAAATTTGTATGAAATTATCATTTTATTGGATTCAGATTGACTTGAAACTAAGTAGTCGTGTATTAAATCAGAAATAATAATTAAACACATGTTTCAGCATCAAAAAGGGTGGAAACATTTTAAGAGTTTTCCTGATTTAGTATCAATAACAATGCCGGAACCATTAAAGCTACAACTATTCAATGAACATTTATTTACAGTTGCGTTTTATAGCAAATCTACTAATCATGAAGAAAACAATAATAATGATAAACCTAAAATGGCCAAAAAGGTTCAAAGTATGTTTTTTTTTTGTTGGATTCATTTGATCTTTACCAATTTGGTCACACACATACACAACACATACACTTCCACGCTGAAACTGCACGACGGATTTGGATGACATTTGGAATAGAGATAGCTTACAAAAATACACACCCATGACTCTATTTATGCTAATTTGATAATGGTGAAAGATGTACCCAGGCAACTTCTTATAAGTCTTCGCGGACGAAGTCGCGGGCGAAAAGCTAGTACAATATAAAAGCAAATTATTTCGCTGCAGGCACCGAAAATTTAATAATATCTGAGCGCTTCCGTGCTTCGGAAGGCACGTTAAAACGTTGGTCCCGGTTGTTGTTCATTAATAACAATCGTTAAGCCATGTCAGAGACCCTTTGGGTGGCCTAAAAACTCTGACACCAGGGGTGGCCACTACCTCATACGATTACCTACCCTACCGAAAATTTCTTGTCTCCACAAAATTCACAAACGCATGATTCCCAGGTCCACGGCGGCGACTCGCCGCTGGAATGCGGCGCGTGCGGAGAGCTGTGTTGGTCGCGCGAGGCTCTCGCCGCGCACCAGCGTCGCCGGCATCCCAACCTGCCGCCGCCCGCCGCGCCCGTCTATCGCGAGGATGATTCAGGTAAAGACCAGGGTGACCAGATTAGGCGAATTGTCGCCATTTAGGCTACCTCAGGGGGTCAAACGGCGACCATAAAATCCGATCGGCGACCAGTAGCCATTTAGGCTACCTAAAAAATGGAAACGGCTGATTTAGGCTATCTCAGGTTTTTTTCGCATTTATTTAGGCGATTTAGGCTATTACCGCAAATTTATTGATCCATTCCTTGATTATCCCTTAGAATGCTTGTAGCGAAACGTAATAATATGCCAGTGGAAAGGAGGATTCTCCCTCCACTGATAGTAACGGAGAACTTTTGCAGGAAGTTATTATTTTAGTTTAAGTATCTGAAAACAAATATTAGATTATTTTTTTTTGCTGTACCTACGCTGTATTTTTTTTATTTTGGGCTCAATTTGGACTACTAGGCCCAAAAACGTAGGCGAATTAGGCTAAATAGACGAGAAAAAAAATTAGGCGATTTAGGCTACTCGCAAGACAAAATTAGGCGAATCGAGTTAGCTAAAATCTGGTCACCCTGGTAAAGACTGACTTGACTTAAATCCTGTTATCCCTCAGGAGGGAGATAGGGCTCGAAGAAGTTTTCTCCATTTGGAACGATCTTGCGTACTTGATTCAAGGACGGTCCAGTCCAGACCGACCTTCCGCGCCTCACTGGTGATTGATCGGCGGCGCCACGTGGATTTGGGGCGACCCGCTCGCTGTTTTCCCTCGGGCAGCCAGGTTAGCACCTGCTTGGTTGGGTAGGTGTCGTGTCTCCTCAGTGTGCGTCGTGTGGCGAGTAGGTGCAACTGTACGCTGGATAAATAATCTCATTGCGTAGATGCAAAGGGCCTAAGTTGTTTTACAATCCCCAGACGCGGAGGACGACGACGACATCGAGTACCGACTCTCCCCCACGGCCGAAGCAGCCAGCGGCGAGCGAGCGGTCTATGACACCGTGCGCGGACCGGAGCTGTTCTGTCAACACTGCGGGGTCGCCTTCCAGCGGGCCGACCTGCTGCGGCGACACGTCGCTGCGGCACACAGGTGTGTATGTGTGTGAGAGGGTGTGTGTGTGAGTGAGCGATCGACGACACCGTGCGCGGACCGGAGCTGTTCTGTCAACACTGCGGGGTCGCCTTCCAGCGGGCCGACCTGCTGCGGCGACACGTCGCTGCGGCACACAGGTGTGTATGTGTGTGAGTCAGCGGTCTACGACACAATCAACCGCCGCAATCGACCAAATGTGTATAATATTGTCCGAAACGAACGTCTTAGATGTAGTACTCCAGACAAATGCCTTCATTTGACTAATAGTGCAACTGTGTGGCTCATGCATTGTTGTTTGTTGAACATAACACTGACTCAAGATGTTTAATTCCCAGCTACAAGCGGCACGACAGCGCCGGGTCATCGGGGTACGAGCACACGTGCGACGTGTGCGGCGAGACCTGCGCCGACGCACTGCAACTGTTGGCACACGCCGAGAGACACCGCCCCGAGACTCGCGGGGACGGCGTCAAACCACGGTGAGGCTGACTCTGTAGCTAGCGACAAGCGGCTAAATGTGCGGCGAGACCTGCGCCGACGCACTGCAACTGTTCGCACACGCCGAGAGACACCGCCCCGAGACTCGCGGGGACGGCGTCAAACCACGGTGAGGCTGACTCTGTAGCTAGCGACAAGCGGCTAAATGTGCGGCTAGACCTGCGCCGACGCACTGCAACTGTTCGCACACGCCGAGAGACACCGCCCCGAGACTCGCGGGGACGGCGTCAAACCATGGTCAGACTGACTTTAGCCCAGTAGCGTAACACTTTTAATATGCCACACAGTGGCACAACTGACAGTGGGCGGTCTATAGTGTAAAATTCGACGTAATGAATCCTGAGCTCACTTGTAAAGATGACTGCACAAAGTATAACCCGAAAGTTGCACCAATTAGCTAAATATTGGCTAATGTTTTGTTTGTTACAGATTAGTAAAATACAGAAATAAAAGCAGAAACAACACGTCTACATCAAATATTTCAAAAAACTTCCCCTGCAGAGAATGCGGTAAGTAAATTCAAATTCAATTTAATTTATTGATCCAAAAATAACAATCCCTTGATTTAATTATTAAAATTATTAAATGTTTGATACAAATACGATAGTTGATGATTGATACATCAATAGATGATACCCTGTCTCCTAAACTAAGTTGCCATGTATTTTTGAATTATCCTTTATTTCAGCACGATCTTTCATACTAACTTGCCCTCTCTAGCACATTTTGATGGTATTTCGGGGCGTCCATGACACCGGAGGTTTTATGGGGACCATGAATATACCCCTACGGAAAATGAGAAATCTTGATGCGGTGTTAGAGAGGTGCGGGAGGGGTGACATAATGTTAAAAAAAAAAACAAAAATTCAAAAAAGTTTATTGCTAAAATAAGGTTACATTTTGTGTCCTGGGACACAAAATGTAACTAGGATATCCTGTGCTATGGGTAGCCAGGCTTCTTGCGGATTGTTACGTATCGTTATACATTGTGATAGCTATGCTGGCGTCCTACTGAAGATCCACGTCACGACAACACACCCCTCCCGCCCCGCTCCACTACCGCAGGAATCTACTCAGTTTAGCGCTATGCCTGTAGATAGACAGACGGGGCTTAAGTCTGTAACGCAATGGCGTGTCGATGGCTTCGATCAAGGATAAAACTAGATACAACATATAACTCTGAAATGTGTCTGGAAAAATAGATGCCCAAATTGCCTTTGGGAGCTTATTTGCTCGTAGTCTATGCAATTAAAGTAAAACTGTACACTAATGCAATAAGGTTGACATTCGTATATTAGACGTATGGTCGAAATGATGTTTAGTATTGTTCTATTGCTGATATCATTTGTTTCTGTGGGGACAAGTTTTTATTGTGATTTTATACGTAATGCGGATTCTATGGGATTTAGTTCAGTGGTCGATGGCGTCCCAGTAGAAGGATAAAACCTCGTTTTTCTCCTACAACCAGCGAACTAATCCTCTAGAAATATAATCAGAATATTATTTGCTGTACTACAAAAACATTAAAAGCACCGACAGCATTAATAAATCGTAATTGAAGCCGTCAACTTGGAGCCCATATTGGCACCATTGCGTTACAGAGTGCCCCAGATTACTAACGCACAGTTATGTTCTACAGGCAAAGTGTTCGGTTCGCGGTCGTCGCAGCAGATCCACGTGCGGATCCACACGGGCGAGCGGCCCTACGCGTGTCGGTTCTGCTGGAAGGCGTTCGCGGACGGCGGCACGCTGCGTAAACATGAACGGATTCACACAGGTAATCAATCAATCACGTAATATCTAGCACTACAGGGTGCACTCTAAGTCGATAGCGGAACTTTAAGTAGGCTTTCTACTGATCAATACAAACAACTTATACTAGGTGGCGAAAAAAAAGAGCGAAAAAAATAGAGCGAAAAAAATATCAGCTGTTTCATACATTTGGCGCAGTACTGAGTCGACCTTTTGTATGGAACAGCTCATATTTTTTTCGCTCCATTTTTTTCGCCACCTAGTACAAGTTGTTTGTATTGATCAGTAGATAGCCTACTTAAAGTTCCGCTATCGACTTAGAGTGCACCCTGTAGAGTGAGCGCACGTTAACTTTGCACGTAGGTATGGCGCTGATGCCAAATTAAAAAATAATGTCATCCAATCACGGAAAGACGCTAACCACTAGAACCAATAGTAAAGCAATATGACGGCTTGTCATTTTAGTTCCTATATTCGCCGCTTTAGCTTTTGCCGGCGACTTCGTCCACGTTGACAGATTTTTTTCTCGTTACCGATATCAGCGCAGACGAAGTCGCGTGAAACAGATAGTAATTTATAGTATATCTGTTATTTGGGTGTCTAAGCTATCTCCATTCAACATTTTAGGCAAATCCGTTTAGCCGTTTCAGCGTGAAGGAGTAACAAAAACTTTTGCATTTATAATATTAGTGGGATACGGGCGCGAGTACTTTGTGAAACAGGCTGATGTGATTAAAGACGTCGGAATACGGAAAACGGCCCGTTAAACAAAAAGAAAAAAGTTCTTCGTATTTATAATCTGAAGTGTGACAGGACCTCAGGTTTCTAAAAGCCTATACACCGTGGAATTTTAGTGGTTTTAAAGCCGAAGGTATTTTGTTGCACTGGTCATTCTGAGCCAAATTACAAAATTTTATTCCAAAATACGCGAAAAAAAAATTCACTTCTCCATACAAATGGTGTCGATTGGCGATAGCCGTTTGTATTGGGAAGTGTTTTTTTTTTCGCTCGTTTTGAAGTAAAATTTTGGAATTTGGCTCAGAATCACGAGTGCAACTAAATACCTTCGGCTTTAAAACCACTAAAATTCCACGGTGTATTCTAGCAAAGAGGATGTCTATTTTTCTGTAGCTATAACAGTTAGTGGGTCTGCCCTTGCTGCCCCATCTCAAACCTCCACCCTCTAAAACACTTGTGTGTCCGCCCAACAGGCGAAAAGCCGTACGCTTGCGCTGTGTGTCCGCGCGCCTTCAACCAGCGCGTCGTGTTGCGAGAGCACGTGCGGTCGCACCACTCCGCGCCCGACCGACGGGCTAATGGTAAGTACTATTGTACTAGCAAGAGAGAAGTTCTCAGAGACTACTGGAACAATCCGGCACAATCCTTCAACCAGCGCGTCGTGTTGCGAGAGCACGTGCGGTCGCACCACTCCGCGCCCGACCGACGGGCTAATGGTAAGTACTATTGTACTAGCAAGAGAGAAGTTCTCAGAGACTACTGGAACAATCCGGCACAATCCTTCAACCAGCGCGTCGTGTTGCGAGAGCACGTGCGGTCGCACCACTCCGCGCCCGACCGACGGGCTAATGGTAGGTACTATTGTACTAGCGAGAGAGAAGTTCTGAGACTACTGGAACAATCAGGCACAATCCTTCAACCAGCGCGTCGTGTTGCGAGAGCACGTGCGGTCGCACCACTCCGCGCCCGACCGACGCGCTAATGGTAAGTACTATTGTACTAGCGAGAGAGAAGTTCTGAGACTACTGGAACAATCAGGCACAATCCTTCAACCAGCGCGTCGTGTTGCGAGAGCACGTGCGGTCGCACCACTCCGCGCCCGACCGACGCGCTAATGGTAAGTACTATTGTACTAGCGAGAGAGAAGTTCTGAGACTACTGGAACAATCAGGCACAATCCTTCAACCAGCGCGTCGTGTTGCGAGAGCACGTGCGGTCGCACCACTCCGCGCCCGACCGACGGGCTAATGGTAGGTACTATTGTACTAGCGAGAGAGAAGTTCTCAGAGACTACTGGAACAATCCGGCACAATCCTTCAACCAGCGCGTCGTGAAGCGGCAGCACGTGCGTGGTAAGTATTATTGAACGAGCGAGCGAAGCGAATTTCACGACGATCCGACCAAATTTACTCTAGTTATCGTCGAACGAACATTTATACATACATACGCCGACATAGATACAAACGCCGGATTGTTCCAGCAGACTCGGAGAACTTCTCTCGCTTCGCCCGCTCGTTAAACTAGTGGTTCGCCCCGAACTGTGAACTTGCGACCACATATAAACTTAACAACCCCATATCTCGGCAACCCCTCGACCGATTTGGCTCATGTTCGAACTTAAAAATTCTTTTAACACCATTCTAGCACGCATTGCATATAAACTTTACAACCTCCTAGGCAATCGTTCGATCCTTTAGCATAAGTTCCTGCCATTCGATCCTTCAGCACAAGCTCGGATATGCTCATTCTAAGACCACTTCCTTCCCATTGGATTAATCGACGGCAGGGACTGAGAATAGTGCATCAATATACAAGGTGTTACAAAAGTACCTAACTCTTTTTACAGGGTAATAGCACCCGGTGATAGGGATCACAACCTAAATATTTTTTTCGCTGTATTACGTTCCGTTGATTTTTAAATTAATAAAATGTGAACGCTGTGGCGGGAGAAAAGTATTTTTTAAGTATTGTTTTCATTGATTTTCACAATGTTTTAACAACTCAAAGCTATGCAAATGCACCTACATCCACAAACATATTTTTAAATTTAAGCTACTACCAAAAACAAAAAAGTTACGAATTTTTTTCATATTTGAGGTTATAAAATAAAATTTCTTTGTCAACTTTTTTTTACAGAATTGACATCCTGCTGACCAGTAGGTTACACTCTTTAAAAAGAGTTAGGATGTTTTGTAACACATTGTAATATATTTATAATTTGTATACTAGATGCAGACTTATACTGCCGTGCTAAGAAGAAATTCGGCTAAGCGACAAATGGCCATTTTTGAGTTATCAACATGGGCGTAATAAGCAGACAATTCCGCATCGACCCATCTTGGAATCATATTTTTATCGTTATTCGTTTGAGAGATAAGCTAAGCATTTTCGGGGTTAAGTGCAGTGTTTTTTGGGTTTTCATAAGAAAAAACGTAGTTATCTTACATTACTAGACAAGAACAAGGTTAAACTACTTAAACTATGATGTTACTTAGTATTATTAATAATATTTTATAGGCTATACTACAGAAAAAAACCGCAAAATACTTATACTTACATAAAACGCGGCTAAGCAGCTTAAACTTTTTTAATACGTAGTAAAATATTTAATACAAAACATGACATCATAAGCAAGAAAGCGGCAAAACAACAATCATACGAAAAAAAACCGCAAAGTGACTTTTGCGTATTTTTTTCCTATTATTATAGTGGTATTAATTAATCGAAGTCCTTGTAAAAAACAAGGTCACGGTGTTTTTACTTATGATAATTGTAAAATATTTACTACTAAAGCTGAACAGAACACGGCTAAAGCACAATACTACGTAAAAAAGTGGCAAAGTAATTTTCATCGACCGGTGGGACACTGGATCGCGGGGGACGCCGCGGCGGTGCGGCGGTGCGGAGAGGGGCACAATGAAACATGATCGATTAGTACGGGTGGTAACACCATGAGAAGCGCGCCTACACATGCATACGGCGCACTGCATTTTTTGGCGCCAAATCTTAACATACGGTAAGTCAGTAGGTTTAATAAGAAGGGTATCTCTAACAGTAAGCGTAAAAAAGCCGAGCAGAACAAAATAACTAGACGGGTATTACCTACTTAAAACTTACTTAATTCATGTAAGTAAAGTTTGTATTGCGGCTTAGTACCTATGTCTCTTCAAATTATAAATTAATTATTTTAATCTTACTAGTTAGGCAAAGTAGTGGTAGCCCAGTAGGTAGAACAATGGACCCAGGTTCGATTCCCGTGTGCACTCTATTTACGTACGTTACGGGCGACTTTGCAACGAAAGTGTTAACGTGTACGTGCTGTCGCCTGTCGTGTACCTACGAATTTGTTTATTTTCAAAGTACCTACCTACTTTGTGTCGCTAGCTGTGAGTGTACAGGGGCCTTAATCTGTAACGCAGTAGTGTCTCGATAATTTTCCAGTTGTAGGTTCCGATTACGATTTATTAATGCTGTCTGTCCTTTTGATGTTTTTTTTCTAGTTCCTACAGAGCAAAGAATATTATTCTGAAACATAATTCTATAGTTTCAATTTGCAGGTTGTAGGAGAAAAACGAGGAAAACCCAGTTTTGTCCTTCTACTGGGAACCTATCGACACGCCTATCGACTTGAGGTCGCTATATTTTTTTTCCAATTGGGTCCTTGCACCTAAAATCTTGCACATTCAAACTAAAACATATTTCTTTGTCCTAACTAAAGTTATGTTTGCCTTAAGGCGCTGGACATAGTGAATTAGCCCGCGCGCAAAGAAAAATGCACAAAGTCGATTCCTGTATCAAATACAATAAAAATATCGAAAATGTTCACATATCAAACCCTAGAATTAGGTGAGACCTATCTAACACAGCCAGTTTCATGTTGATATCCATAAAAGATTCCAAGATATTTTGTTTGAAAAAAAGTGTGCCGTTCAAGCAAAATATCTTTCAAGCAAAACGTTTATGATGTCAACACGAAACTGGCTGTTTTAGATAGGTCTGACCTAATTCTAGGGTTTGATATGTGAACATTTTCGATTTGTATCTTGTATTTAATACCTACAGGAATCGATTTTATGCATATTTTTTTTGCGCGCGGGCGATTCACTATGCCCCGCCCCTTAACAAAGTTATAACGACCACTTAGTGAGTAAAAATATTTGTTTTTGAGTTTTGATTTGTATAAATTGCACCGAGGAAACAAACTTGGTGCTATTATGCCAAACACATTAATGTCGACGCCAACAACCTCAACGTCACGTCAAAGTAAAAGAAAGATCAACTGTGCCGCTCGTGGAGCTGAAAGTTGTGAACAATTTGGAGGAAAGGCGGAAAAAAATTGCAACCAAAAACTAAGAATGGAAAAAGCATATTGGCCAGGCTACATACCATAGATTTAAAAAATGCACTTCTAGATTCAGAGAATGCATTAATGTCGCACGAAATATAAAAACAAGATGACAACAAAAATAAAAGTGAATAAGATTTAATTATTGCTATCGAAGAAGAACTGAGTGAAAATGAGAAAAAAAAAAGAAAATTAAACAAAATTGAACGGAAAAAAAAGAAAAAGAGCAGCATATCGAAAATTACAAAGGAAAAGAGGACGAAGAAAATGGGATAGACGAACACAAACAAGAAAGTAATAAAAACAAAAAATACACTGACTTATTGGAGCTCCACAAAATCTGGAAAACTTAATTGTCAAGTAACATAAAAGATTTAACTTGGTAAGTAATTTTATTTTAGTTTAAGGATTGCTAAAACGCAACGATGATGCGTAGATATCTATTACAAATTACAATTGAACTGATGATTTTGCATAAATAAAAGATTTAAAAAAATATGTCATTCGTTTTTTATGTCTAAACTTCCATTAAAAGTTGGCTTTAGCCCCAATTATTTCCAAATAACTTAGTTATTTAACGACATTTTACTAAGTAAAAAGACGGTTTCCCGTAATAGATGAGTACTTTACCGTCTTTTTAATAAGTAATTACACATAACTTTTAATTAAAAAAATATAATACTAACAAAAAAGGCGGCTATGTTACTTAACGGCTGTATTACGTTTTAAAGTTTAACTACTTTTAAATCAAATAAGAAGCTAAACAGCGGCTAAGTCACTTTGCCGTTTTTTTTCTTATGATTAGCCTTTAACTTCTTAGGCTAATAATTTTACTATAAAAATCATACGCAAGACAGCGGCTAAGGTATGCTTAACGGTCTTTTAATGTAGTATTTATATAAACAGAATAATAAAATTGCTAAGGAAAACCTGAAATTTGCTATTTTAAAATACTCATATTAACTTTTTTTTAACGTTAATAGTGCAGATAGATGCTAAATAATATGTTCTACTAAACAAAATTGATAAACTTGAACTAATTATGAAAATAACTTAGAAACTCAGTTTCGCGACGTTTTTGCGTTTTTCTCGAAAGTCACTTTTGTCGCTTAGCCGAATTTCTTCTTAGCACGGCAGTTAATAGTAAAGTAAAATAAAAAAGTAAAAAAACATTTATTTAAAAAAGGATACAGTTTACAGTTACAAATGCTTAAAAGATATATACACTATAAAAGAAAATAGAATTAAAATAAAAAGTTCAATGGCAGTCCCCAAACTAGGCGAGGCCTGTATCTTGGGGACTTTAACCAGTTCTAACCAGTTTATTTATTTTTTGTTCAGGTGGTCCATCATACTGCTGCGTTGTATGCGGTCGCACGTTGCATTCGAGCACCGAGTTAGTACAACATCTGATACAGCACTGTGACGCGAACACCGCGATGCGACGACAACCACAGGTAAGCGTATGTACCAGGGGCCTTAGCCTGTAACACAATGGCGTATCAATGGCGTCCCAGGTAGAAGAACAAAACAAGGATTTTTTCGTTGTTCTCCTACAACCAACGAA